>CM068367.1:988745471-989345471 GCA_034769895.1 Magicicada septendecula | reverse complement strand
ATTCTGGGTCAGTGTCAATAAAGTTAATAACTGCATCGAGATTTTCCCGCACCTTGGAAAGTGTAGGCTTAGGAACATTATCGTCGTCCTCTTCATCGTCACTATCATCTCCAACTTCTTCTTTCTGACCTTGCATTTGATAGACGATCTCTTCCTCTGTTAAATTCTGGTAGCCTGCGTCATCTTCATCGGCACCCAACCATTCTCTTACGTCTTCAATGTTGGTAGCTCCAAAAGCACCTGCATAATCTTCATCTTCCAAACCTTGCAGGTCGATCTCTGGCTCTCTATCATACTGATACTTTTCTATTCATTGATATTAATAAAATAAATAAAATATAATTGATGTTACATTTGATTCAGTTTTTACTGTCTTTTTTTTTATCGCCATCTTGTACTGCCAACTACGTATATAGAAAAAAATATATATCCTTACCATTTTGGGGTTCTTTTTAGGCGAACACGGGAGATCAGTAATGGTTGCTCAAAATAAAGAAAACTTTATATGGTTTCCCATGATTTAAAATTTATTAACATTTAAACTTTATCAAACGACTTATTCTTTTCTCCAAGTAAAATATAGACATAAAATGAATCATTATTAAGTTGAATATAATCTGTTCAGCAATAGTCAAAATAAAACAGGAAAGATAAATACAAAATAATTCGCTTAAATTATACTTAACTAACACAACGGAAACCAGCGCTTTTATGTCATATTAATTTAGGTACCTACACACACCCACACCCATACTATGTTATACGGTACATTTTTTATCTATCGAGCTCAAAATTTTAGTATTTTATTTAAAAACCAGTATTTTATATAATTGAATCTATCATGTCTACTTTCCTGAGGTGGCGGATAAATTCCACTCCATAGGCACTAACTCGTGGCTTATAGTTTGCTGTCTCTCGTAGTTCTCATTTTTTGTTTTTACGGCCGAACGGTTAGATTTTGTTTACCAATTTCACTCACTGTCTCTACTTTATAATTATCAAAGACTGTTTGAATATCGAAATATATAAAATTTACATTTTTTGTAGTTCTGCGGGCCCGCACTTACGTTCCGAAACTTTGTATAGGTACCACTCGCGAGTGGTGATGGAGTTAGACTGGGGAAGAGCCACCGGCACTATTTTATGACGTCTCCGTAGTTATATGTCCAATTCTTATTGTTTTAGAGTTTGTATCACTCCGCCAGCAGACTGTCTTTGTTATATAACCGCATTCCACAACAGGGTTCGTCTCTGGCGTATATACTGACGTCAGATGGTCTGATGTGGTTACATAATTGTTTACGCTGTTACATAATGTGTTTACCGTTGTGTATGTCCTTGAAACTGCCCTTGGCACAGTTTGTCGGTTGTTTTCACTTGTTTGCAAAATATTATTGAATAATTTTGTATCTAACGTCCCAAGCAGTGCTGCCACCGTCGCTTTCGTCGCCACCAATAAATTTACCGAAGTTTTGTACCTATCATTAAAAATGTTATTTATTTTATAAAAGAAATGCAAATTGCGTTATTACCCCAAAATAGGCCCGTTACAATACCCCCTCAATGAGATATTTTATGCCGAAGCATAAAAAATCTCATTGACACATTCATACTTGCTAAAGGGATCAGCCAGGATATGTCGCCACAACCCCCTTTACGGTTTACAAAAAATATAATCAACTCACCCTTGGTCCGGTGACTGTGACCGCATCTGAATGACAATACTGGACTTCTCTCTCGAGATCCCAACACCGTAGAGTCAGACAGATACTTAACGCCCCTGCTCTGACACGCTGGCCAGCTCAGGTCCGCCGCCACAGCATCACCAAACACTGAAACAACAAATCAAATATCAAATAGTGGCCTTATACAACACCATATCCCCAACTGATCTGTTTCCCCCTAGCGGTGCTGGTTTGCGATAAGAAGCACTGGTTTTGTTTTATACTTATTTCTAACATATATCAGAATACCTAACAACTTAACCTAACATAAGAAAACATAGTACATTAATAATTCACATTGTTATCATTATCTTAAAATAAACAACTTGTATTTAAAATTTACACATTTACATCATTAAATTTGCATATAAAATCATAAAATTACCTTTTAAACTCACTTTACTGTTATTAATTCTCTTTCAACAAAAATTATATATTTTTTTTTTTCCTATCTTCGCTTTACCCATCATGTCATTTATTATTCCATTTCATTAATTTGGGTGATTCTACGTTATTCATTATAATTCACTTTATCAACTTGGCATTTACCCATAATCTTACCCCTTTTATTACTCTAACGTTCCCTTACAAAACCTTTAACTAGTATGACACCCCTCTCTACCAAAAAATCTACTAACCTTTCTCTACCTCTAACTACTTACTACTTTAACTCAATTCGCCACCTTCTCTCCATATATAAAAAAAATACTCTCTAACCCTTTGTACATAGGATACGTGTTTCCCCCCCCCAAAACTCAATTCCCGTTCTCTGGTTCCTGGATTCTACCTAAGGCAACCCCTTCCCACTAAATCTATACTAAATCCCGTCCCAACCCTTATGTTGCGGACTCCCACACTACACTACCCCTACTACAAAATTGCCATCCCCAAAATCTCAATCTCATTACCTCACTACAACTACAACAAAATAACATCAACAAAATAAACAACAATATATCACTCAAAATTCTACATATCTTCTCCATTTCTACTGTGTCAACATTTCTACTTCTCAAAATTCTATAACATACATTAACTCAAAACAACATTACATTATTTTCATCTCTATTATTTCTTTAACTTTGACTTCAATTTGGACAGATCTATATGTCCCACAAATATTCATCACCCAACTTCTATCTTTTGCAACCCACTGAAAATTTTAACTATCACCACTTTATTTCATTTTATTTTAAAATCTAAAAACACATTGAATACATATTATTATATTTTTATAATCCTTATTCCTAACCTACTAAATGCAATTAACACAATAAGACATAATAAACACAATATAGGAAGTATATCGTGCATCTATTTTTCAAATCAAAACAAAATTATTGAGTAGTGAATCATCATTATTAAAATACAACAAATTTCTAATACGTTATCCCCCTGGACAACCTCCCAGCCACACACACTATGACCCCCCCTGGACTGTGGCGTCCAGTTGCATCCACAAGGACTGAGGTTTTGGAGGAATGTGACATCTCCGTGTCCTTGCTTCTGCGTTACATTTTAAAGATCTAGATATCATAATATCTCTGTCTATAGTTATGCGCCCTTAATGCGGGTCTACCACCTGGCTCTGCTGTTCCTCCTCGAACAGAGTGGCAGCCGCTGTTCCATAGTTTCCGGGATTTCCCCTAGTTCGCCCCCCATTAATTTCTAATATAGACCAATTTCAAGCCAGCTATGGTCAAGGGACTTGGTATGACCATAGCTAACCGCTAGCCAAAACCACGATTAGTGCTGGTAAGGCAGTAATCGCCCGAAAAGTCGGGGAAATCATCTCTTCCTTCAGGCATGTACACTTCATCATTAATATGCACGACATGGCAATTTATCAAGGTACAATATAAAATTATACAAAAGGTGTGCCGTGCATTTTCGCCATGTTGGCCTCCGATGAAGGTAACACTCACGGTTACCCCCAACACTTTCCGCTATCTACTGGGGCACATGCCACCCCAGCAACAGCAACTTACTAACTAATTAATTAAAATTTTTATATACATTATATAAATATAATCATTTCATCAATAATCATTTGACTCATTCATACCTTTATACCATTGGACTTTCTTAAAATTTAAAATTTATTATTAATAATCATTATATATCACTTGTCATTTATTATTAACATTTTTAATTCTCATTTTTATTAAACACAATTATTTCAAATAGTCTCACTATTGCATGAAAATCTTAGTTACCTGTAAACATGTTTATTATATATGATTATAAAATTTTTATACTTACAATTCAGTTAACATGATATATACAAAACATGATCCCCATACCACAATACTTCCACCTCACCTCTGAAACATTTTACACAACCATTAGTTTACATCAAATAATTTATCATTCATTACCGAATTTCCATCTCATAAAATAAATTAAATTCATTAAAAAAGTTTAATTAATTAACATTCAAATAATCAATCAAAATATTTAACATGTACCAAATTGTTTTAATTTAATTAATTACCAAAAATATAAATTATATAGTTATCGAAACAATTACCATTAATCAATTACTGTTTTCACAATTAATTCTGATATTTATTTAACTTGCAAAATATTGATATTATTATTATCGCAACAATCATCTTACGTACACACCTTATTTACTTAACATTCTACAATGCACACAAAAAATTCACTATATTTTATTTACAAACTCTTGTTATTAATTGTTCAGTTTTTTCGCACTTCATTGTTCCAATTTGCCATGTCAAAAACCATTAAACACAATGTTTATATACTGTCTTTTATTGTTTCAATAGTTTACCCTCCATCGTCCCAGATAAGTCTTGGTTTTACGTAACATCGTTCAATTTTATCACTACACAAATGACTGTTTTGTGTGTTGTAACCATACAAACTAAATTCATTCAGCTTATTCAAATACTCATATAACCAGTCTACGTTAGGTATTTTTGTTAAGTCTCCATCATTGAATTCATTCACTACCGGGTTAATTATTTTTACCAAATCATTATAATCATTGTTACTCAAATATACTTTTAAACTTTCCTTCCATTCACCATACTTTCTATTTAAGTTATATAATTCTGTTACTTTCTCCACATACACTTCTCTGTTTAACTCTCTCTCATCACAATACCAAATCATGCTTTCAACATCATTATTACAGACAGAGGATACAACATTATACAACATCAATATACACTTCAATTCATCTACTAATATGGGTCTCTCGCCCTTCAAAAACAACATTTGTGAACACTCTGGTTCAGAAAAATTAATGGGAAAATTTACCCTCTGCCCACATTCAACTACTATATTATTTTTCCACTCTCTCTCTACTTCATCAACACACCCCAACATCTCATAATCACATTCTACACATTCATCAGTACTATTTTTGATAATATTCTCATCATTTGTCTCTCCATTATTCTTTACACCCACTATACTCTCAGAATTGTAATTAATATCATTATCTTTACTATTTAACACTACATCTTCCACTATTTCGTCATTTTTAGTATTGGTCATACTTATAACATTGTCACCTAACTTCTCAACACTCTGTTCTAATTTATTTAAACTGGTTCTTACTGTTTCATTAGTACTTTCTAAGCATTTAGTTAATACTTGAATCTCATTTTTCAACTCGTCAAATTTGTTATTCTGGATATTAAATTTAGCGTCAGAATCACTCTTTATTTCGTTAAATTTTAACTCTAACATCGCCTGTTGCTTGTCTGAACTCTCTTTCATACTGCATACCATGCTACATAAATATTTCATCATATTATTGTTATCTGAGTTTTTATTCTGAATTGGTGTTGAATGAATTCCTTCATCCATAATTCTTGATTCTGTTTCACTTAAATTGCTATTTATTTGACTTTCAGTTTGACTGTCATATAAACTAATATCATTATTATCTGCCATTTTTTCTTAAGATCTTTTAAATATATTTCTTTGCAAAATAGTTTTATATGTAACATATAATTATTATTAAAAAAAATATTCTACTCACCCATACATAATCATGACATAACCTTACTACTTATACGTCTATTTTACGTACACACAAAAATTTTATTTCCTATTCCAAACAACCATCCTGTTCTCCCAAGTAGGCCTATATTTTATATAAATGTATTTATATAAAATTGTCCCTACGTTCGGAAGCCATTGATACTTTTCTATTCATTGATATTAATAAAATAAATAAAATATAATTGATGTTAAATTTGATTCAGTTTTTACTGTCTTTTTTTTGATCGCCATCTTGTACTGCCAACTACGTATATAGAAAAAAATATATATCCTTACCATTTTGGGGTTCTTTTTAGGCGAACACGGGAGATCAGTAATGGTTGCTCAAAATAAAGAAAACTTTATATGGTTTCCCATGATTTAAAATTTATTAACAATTAAACTTTATCAAACGACTTATTCTTTTCTCCAAGTAAAATATAGACATAAAATGAATCATTATTAAGTTGAATATAATCTGTTCAGCAATAGTCAAAATAAAACAGGAAAGATAAATACAAAATAATTCGCTTAAATTATACTTAACTAACACAACGGAAACCAGCGCTTTTATGTCATATTAATTTAGGTACCTACACACACCCACACACACACACACACACACACACACCCATACTATGTTATACGGTACATTTTTTATCTATCGAGCTCAAAATTTTAGTATTTTATTTAAAAACCAGTATTTTATATAATTGAATCTATCATGTCTACTTTCCTGAGGTGGCGGATAAATTCCACTCCATAGGCACTAACTCGTGGCTTATAGTTTGCTGTCTCTCGTAGTTCTCATTTTTTGTTTTTACGGCCGAACGGTTAGATTTTGTTTACCAATTTCACTCACTGTCTCTACTTTATAATTATCAAAGACTGTTTGAATATCGAAATATATAAAATTTACATTTCTTGTAGTTCTGCGGGCCCGCACTTACGTTCCGAAACTTTGTATAGGTACCACTCGCGAGTGGTGATGGAGTTAGACTGGGGAAGAGCCACCGGCACTATTTTATGACGTCTCCGTAGTTATATGTCCAATTCTTATTGTTTTAGAGTTTGTATCACTCCGCCAGCAGACTGTTTTTGTTATATAACCGCATTCCACAACAGGGTTCGTCTCTGGCGTATATACTGACATCAGATGGTCTGATGTGGTTACATAATTGTTTACGCTGTTACATAATGTGTTTACCGTTGTGTATGTCCTTGAAACTGCCCTTGGCACAGTTTGTCGGTTGTTTTCACTTGTTTACAAAATATTATTGAATAATTTTGTATCTAACGTCCCAAGCAGTGCTGCCACCGTCGCTTTCGTCGCCACCAATAAATTTACCTAAGTTTTGTCCCTATCATCGAAAATGTTATTTATTTTATAAAAGAAATACAAATTGCGTTATTACCCCAAAATAGGCCCGTTACAGTACAAAATCTTATTCCATGCATTGCATAATGCAGATATTTTGATCTCATTCCAGCTGTTTGCCCAATTATAAATAGCACTTTTAATACTGTATTCCTTTATTTTTTTAAGAGTTTGTTCACCCCTATTGTCCATTTCTTCATCGTCCATAAAAAATACCATGAATTCGTCGAGTTGTTTACGTCTATAAAGGAGTTTGCAACTGAGGATTACTCCCTGATCCATTGGTTGGATAAGCGAAGTCGTATTGGGAGGCAAGTACATAGTTTTGATTTTTCCATCGCTGCTAGTCAATAAATTATATGAGGGATGAGCAGGAGCATTGTCTAATATCAACAAAGCTTTAACATCCTCTTCTTTTATTTTTAAAACATCTAGCTGGAATTTTCTAACCTCTGGCACAAAATTATGAAAAATTTCTGAGTAAACCATGCAGTCTTGTTTGCTTTGTAAATAACTGGTAGGCTTTCCATAATGTTTTTAATTTCTCTAGGCTTAGCTGATTTTCCAACAACGACGGATGTTAGACGGTGAGACCCATCTGCGTTTGCACATAAGAGAGCAGATAGTCTTTGTTTATTTACCTTTCGGCCTGGTGTGGAATTGTCCATTCTATAGGCATGAGTATTCTGAGGAATGGATCTCCAAAACAAGCCTGTTTCGTCAACATTATAAATTTGGGAAAGAAGTTTTTCATCAGTAATTACTGCTTTAAGTTTTTGGCAAAACAGTTCGACACTAGAAACATCGGAACTTAAAACTTTCCCCAAATATTTTCCGGTTTACAATGGAATGCTGCTGCCGAAATTTAAAAAGCCATCCTGTACTAGCTTTAAAATCAGTTTCTCCCAATTTTTGAGTGAATCTTTCTGCCGCTGCCTGTAATTCTACACCTCTAACTGAAACACCAACTGAATGTTGCTGCTTGTACCAAGTGTATACACCAACGTCAATATTACTGAACTTTGCTGCAGTCGTTCATTTTCTTTTAACAATACTCACATTTGGCGCATCTTGCTTTAAAACAAAACTGGAAATTTTTTTTCTGTCTTTTTTTTATATCATAAAACTTACTAATTCCAAACTCGTTTAAAATATTCTGCACAGAATCACCAGTGTCTATTTTACTCAACACTTTCATTTTGTCTTATAAAGTTAAAGTCTTGTATTTACCTCTAGCACTCATATTGTAATACAGTACTGTAAATTAATACTAAACAGTTGTAGTGTTCTACCACATTTAAATTATTAATAAATCCTGCTCAACTTACCTTGTCAGCCCAGGTCGGTCACACGAACTGTGAAGTACAAGTGTGATTTCAAGGTTGTATATATCAATAATTACACTCATTGATTATATTAATTAGCTGTTTATTACTCAATTGCAAAATGTGGTTAAATTTACTTTTATTCTTTTTATATCTCAAAGTTATTACTGTTTCTTTTAATTACTTTTCTTTTTTTTTTTTAGATATGAATAAAAACAAAACATTTTTTTGACATTGTTTCACTTATTCTAACCCTTAGCTTAAATAATTCTTTTAAAAAGCAACCCAGCTTGCTCACTCTCACACTCATACCTGATTTAAGTTCCCTTTCTTAATTTTAAGCGCTTTTATTAAAAATTTTCATATTTGATTTATTTATATTCGGTTACTTGACTGGCGGCGTCCCTGCAGATCACCTCGCACTCCATATTTTAGTTCGTCCAGATTGAGTTCTTACTAGTTCACTAAAGTTACTTTGATGTTTCAATTTAATGTTATTTTATCATTTTTTGGTTGCAATTCAGTCACTATTTACCATATTTTAAAACTTTAAAATTATAAACTGCAGTTTTAGGCTGACGAGCCTATGTGTTCACCCGGCCGTGGTTACGGCTGAGCGGCGAGTGCCTTGTTAATGAACAGGAATGCACTGACTTCAAGCTACGAGTTTTTCGTCGTCTTACAATAAGTCTGGATTGTCTATGGGCCACATGGGCTAGTGTTGTTAAACGGTGACGATATAAGAGGCTTAGGTGGGTGGAGCCTCTACTTGATTTCCTCCGTCTCCAGAGCACATGGCCCGACAATCTTTCTGCTTCGCCATTTTCGTAGCGTCGGTTTGGCCTGTTACGCGTAGAAGCTGCGCCCTGACGAGTGTATGCGCGTATCATACGTGCCAAACATTCAATTCACGACCAAGTATCACAATCTCCAACTACACTCCGCCCAAAAAGTTACGTTGCGGTTCATTGTTTGAATACAACCTTTTTACATGGGGACTTGCAATGATGATACAGAATAAATTTAATAAAAAATAAAAACCCCCTTTTTTGACACATTACAATACCCCCCCCAATGAGAGGTTTTATGCCCAAGAGCATAAAACTCTCATTGCCTAACCTAAGAGGATCGGTGAGGATATGGCGCCAACAACCCCCCCCCCCGTTAATTTTTAAACACGTCATGGGTAAACTACCCCCCTAGCTAAGCGACTATGGCTGCACCCGAACGAGATTACTGGACTTCTCTGTGCGAGATCCCAACACCATAAAATTGGACAGATACTCACCATAGTACCCCTAACCTTCTATCATTCCACCAAAAAATCAAAGACTGGCCTTATACCACACCAGATCCTCAACTGATATGTTCCCCCTTACATGCATACTGGGTTGCCTTTAGCAAGTACTCATTATTACACTGAATATAATATCTATATACTACGTTGCTGATCTTAAATTCATAAAAATATTTTATTTTTAACTTCAATTCTTTTTCTCAAATTGACGTTATGGTTTAAAATCAAAAATAAATCAAACAAATCAGATTAAATCATTTAAATTCTGTTCAAAAAAATTAATCTAAGTCCAATATCAAAGATTTCATTTTACCATTAATTTCATCATCTTCTTCCATTTACTCTCAAAATTTCAAAATCTCTAAAATGAATTTACAACTCTTCTTAATTAGCTACTAACAATCATAATAAATGAAATAAATTGAATACCTTATTAAATCATAAATTCCCTTATCATAATATTTGTTTACAACACATATAATATGAACAATATAAATCAGTTAATCCATTAACATATAATCAACAATATATCCTGAACATCAAAACACAATCTGTATTTCAAGCAAAAAATAAATTTTTTTTTTTATAATTAAATAATAATGTAATAAAATGTAATAATGTTTTATTAAACAGGTATTCTGACAATAGGAAGAAAATTATAAAATAAAATATAAATTAAATTTACATTGATTGTTACAAGAACATATGAATTGGTTACATTGACCATTGTACAGTACATACCAGTCACCAGCTGATCTTCTCTGGGTCAGGTGAATGACCTTACCCTAGATACACTACACAAATCTATACCATAAAAAATACACAACATATGTTTATAATTCTTACATTCTAACATAGTAAAAATAGTAATATAATAAAACATAATAAATTCATTAGCATCAATTTTTTCAAAATCAGTAAGCCCGTCTACAAAATTATCATATGGATCAAAACATATTTGAATCAATTCCTTCTGAACAAATCATCTACGGTAATCATTTCTTGTATCAAAAATAAAATCATTTATTTAGCTGATCAGCTAGTCAGCATCATTAAGTTTCAAATTTTAGTTCGTTACTCCCCTGAGTAACCTCCTTGCCACACACACTATTACTCCCCACTGAACTGTGGCGTCCAGCTGCTTCCACAAGAGCGGAATTTTTTGGAGGAATTTTGGCATCTCCTGTCCTTGCTTCGGCCTTACATTTTTAAATTGCCAGATATCATCATATCTAAATGTTACATAGTTATACCATTAAGGCGGGTCTATCACCTGTTTTGCTGTTCCTACTCGAATAAGGTGATAGCCGCTGTTCCATAGTTCCGGGGATTTCCCCTAAGTGGCCCCCCCCGTTAATTTCAACTTTCACCAATTTCAAGGACAACCAACCATGGTCAGTTTTACAATTGCTGCCCACAGCTGGTTGTCGTCCAAAACCACGATTAGTGCTGGTAAGACAGTAATCGCCTGAAAAGGAGGGGAAATCTTCTCTCATTCGCATGTTTTCTCTTCGTCTTTAGAATACACTGCACGGTAGCAATTAACATATAATATAAAATTATATAAGTGGTTGTGCAGTGTATATACGCCAGTTCCGGCCTCCGATGATGGTAACGTACCTTGACGTTACTCATCAACCCTTACTGCTATCTACAGTGGCACATGCCGCCACTGCAATAGCCTACCTATATCTAAACTTATGTCTTTCTACATTTGCTGTCTCTACATTCCACAATTGATTTACACTTCTCATAACACCAAACAACCCCCCAAAATCACCCATTAATCTTGTATAATAACATAATATACATGAACAATATCATTGCTACATTTAACCAAACAATTCACATTTAAGTTTGACCAAAATTACACACCTTATAGCTTTATTTTATTTTCAAATTCTATTAAATTCTTCACTTGTTTCATTTATTATTACCCTTTAACTAAGATTTTCTATTTAACATTTTGGTCATTAATGGGTTTGGGTGACTCTCCGTTATTCATAATAATTCGATTTATTAAATGGGTATCCAAATATAACCTTACCCCCTTCTTACCTCTACCCACCATTAATAGATTTGTATAGTATGACACCAATCTCTCAAAAATATTTACCAATCTCTAACTCCACTTAAATCATTCTCCACTTATAGCAAAATACCTGTTACCCTCTTTGTACCTAGGATGTGTGTTCCCTCCCGTATACTAATTCCCTTATTAGTTCATGGTTCCTTCCCAGGTAACTCCACCAAACCCCATTTAAACTATTCCCTCCCGCCATAACACCTGTTGTTAAGGACTCCTTACCACACCACCCTCTTTACAAAATACCACCATCATTATTTACTCTCCAATTATATCATTCTCATTGCTCTCCATATATACATTATCGCTACTGTGTCCCAACTATCAACCCAGTTCTATATTACTTTTCTTCCCCAAAATTCTTATTTCATCTAACACTCATTTAAAATTAACTTGACTGACTCAAATGTCTTATTGAAATAATTATTATCACCCAAACATTTTACAACATTTTACATTAATTACTACTTCAAATTAATTTCATCATTTAATTTAAACCTTTAAAACTCATGTAAACTTTTTACTTTATTTACTTGTATGATAAAATTCATACTTACATTACATCACTCAAAACACATGATTCCTGTTATTGACACAAAATTATAAACAATTCATCACCACCAGATCATGTACAATCATATGTACCTTCTGAAACATTTTAACAAGAATATGATTCCACAACTATAAACACATTTTACATTTCTTCATTTACTATTTATTATCAAATTCCAATCATATAAAATCATTTAAATTCATTAGCAAAATTCAATTATGCAACATTAATTAATCTCAAATTCTTTAATTCAATCAATTGTTCAAAACACAAATTATTTTAATTACTTTACTCCAAAACAATTACAATTCATTTATTATCACCTTCATAATTATTCTCATTATTTAATTAGTCTGCCAAAATATTATTATTATTATTAAACCAATTTCTACTACATACACATTGTTTACATAAAATACCTTTCACAACACAAACACAATTAATTTCACTATAAATTTATTTACAATTCTTCGTCATTAATTTTTCATAAATTAATTTTTCATAAATCGCCTCATTTCATAATCTAGCCAGGTCACAAGGTACCAAACTAAAATATTTAAAATGTCCATTCACTGAATTTTTTATTTAACCTCCATCATCGTATATTAACCTGACGTATTTATAACATAAGTCATTCTTATCAACACACATTACATTATAATTATTATTGTAATGACTACTTTCATTAATTATATTGACACAGTGATTAACTACATATTTGTCTCCCATTATTTCATAAAGCCCGTCTACATTGGTAATTTTAGTCCAGTCTCTATCAGTATTGTTGGTAAACATAAGGTAAGTTATTTTATCATCATATTCCTCCACTACATCCATCGCAACATCAGGTAAGAGTCTATCATTTACAACCGTATCATCAAAATAATCATCCATCTCTATTTCACAAGGTAAGTCAATTTTTTCACCTCTCTCAATATCTAAACTCTGCACTAACATTTCATAACCTCTACTAATCTCAAAAATCTCTATTTCTCTCTTTCTCTCTCTCTCATCACAATACCTCTCACAACTCCACTGACCTATTTCATACCATGCAAAGGGCACCACAAACTTATTATACATCTTGGCACTTCCAAGAACACCACAAAAAATTAAGGGACTATTTGGGACACCATGTCTCCCACACAATTACTGGAGGAAACCTTGTCCTCATAACACCACGGTGAAAACCCTGTTTCACTATATACTTGGGGAAAATTTGCCCTTTGCCCACCTAACCTCTCTTCACACTCTCTCACAACCTCATCAACACTTTCTATGTTCACAACCTTACTCTCTAACACCACGTTTTTAATTATACCACTGTTATCACTTGCTAACTCTATTATAATTATCAGTACTCACCTTGTCTACCGCCACCTGTTTTGCATCTAAACTACCACCACCACTACTGTTAATACATATATCTCTGTTATTTTCGTTTGTGTTGCTCTTACCTGTATTTATTACCCACACTCCCATTCTCTCAATATTTCGTTCTAATTTGATAACGTTACTGGTAAATATCTCATTGGTTTTCTCAACATTTTTATTGAGTTCATTAATATCGTTTTTTAATTCATTATTTTGCTTTTTTAATTCATTGAAATTCCTTTCACATTTTAATTTTTGTTCATGTATTTCATTACTTAATTTATCAAACTTATTATTCTGTTCATTAAATTTATCATTGAAACTACTTTTTATTTCATTGATTTCACTTTTCTGAACGTCCAATTTTACGTTAATATTACTATTCATTGTTCTCATGAAATTATATACATCGTCCAATGACAACTCTTTTACTCTAGCTGTCGTTGGAGTAGATTCTGCTTTTGCTTTACTCATTATTGCAGATTCGTCTATCAGGGTTGGAGTCATCTCCATTCCTGAATCGTTTACATCGTCTACTTCGCATAAAACATTTTCTTTGACCACATTCGGGTCTGAATGAATTTCTACCTCCCCCGTGACCGTACTGACTTTACTTTCATTATTTTCCATTTTTGCTTATTTATAAGGTTTTCCTCTACACAAAATCAATCTTAATTGTATTCAGTATAGTATAACATAAGTATCACTTAATTCTAATTTATTATCTTTTATACGTAATTAGTACGTATATCACTTAACCTCCAAATCACGCCTATACTCACATGTAGGTGCGGTTTTATACAAATAAATAAATTTATTTTGCAAAACTTGTCCCTCGTTCAGGCACCAATTACAGTGTTCTACTACTCCACCACATTTAAATTATTAATAAATCCTGCTCAACTTACCTTGTCAGCCCAGGTCCGTCACACGAACTGTGAAGTACAAGCGTGATTTCAAGGTTGTATATATCAATAATTACACTCATTGACCATATTAATTAGCTGTTTATTACGCAATTGCAAAATGTGGTTAAATTTACTTTTATTCTTTTTATATCTCAAAGTTATTACTGTTTCTTTTAATTACTTTTCTTTTTTTTTTTAGATATGAATAAAAACAAAACATTTTTTTGACATTGTTTCACTTATTCTAACCCTTAGCTTAAATAATTCTTTTAAAAAGCAACCCAGCTTGCTCATTCTCACACTCATACCTGATTTAAGTTCCCTTTCTTAATTTTAAGTGCTATTATTAAAAATTTTCATATTTTATTTATTTATATTCGGTTACTTGACTGGCGGCATCCCTGCAGATCACCTCGCACTCCGTATTTTAGTTCGTCTAGATTGAGTTCTCACTAGTTCACTAAAGTTACTTTGATGTTTCAATTTAATGTTATTTTATCATTTTTTGGTTGCAATGCAGTCACTATTTACCATATTTTAAAACTTTAAAATTATAAACTGCAGTTTTAGGCTGACGAGCCTATGTGTTCACCCGGCCGTGGTTACGGCTGAGCGGCGAGTGCCTTGTTAATGAACAGGAATGCACTGCCTTCAAGCTACAAGTTTTTCGCCATCTTACAATAAGTCTGGATTGTCTATGGGCCACATGGGCTAGTGTTGTTAAACGGTGACGATATAAGAGGCTTAGGTGGGTGGAGCCTCTACTTGATTTCCTGCGTCTCCAGAGCACATGGCCCGACAATCTTTCTGCTCGCCATTTTCGTAGTGTCGGTTTGGCCTGTTATGCGTAGAAGCTGCGCCCTGACGAGTGTATGCGCGTATCATACGTGCCACACATTCAATTCACGACCAAGTATCGCATTCTCCAACTACACTCCGCCCAAAAAGTTACGTTGCGGTTCATTGTTTGAATACAACCTTTTTACATGGGGACTTGCAATGATGATACAGAATAAATTTAATAAAAAATAAAAACCCCTTTTTTGATACATTACACAGTGTTTGAAGAAAATGTGGTTTGAAAAGCTGTACGCAACTAAGAAATAACTTCAGTACAATAGAACGCACACGAATACAATAACAATGACGCACACATTACCAAAGCAGCAGTTGAAACTGGACTAAACCCAGTTGGGGCGGGGGTGCGTATCGCACATTTTGCCAACATAACACTTTAAGAATTCCCTAAAGGCAAATGTTTTCACAAATTAATTTTTTTTGCGAATTATAATTTTTTTTTAGGGAGTCCGAATTATCGTAAATTCAGAATTAGAGAGGTTTCACTGCATAGAAATGAAGGAAAATATGAAGAGAAAATAAGGCAATCAAAATAAAACCTTTCAAGTTGTAAGACTTTTGGGAGTTGAATAAATGAGTGACTGCTGTGGCTTTAATGTTGAGGAATGCATAGAAAAAAGTGTGTGCAAACAATAAATATCAGAAGACTACCAAAAAATGCTTCCAGAGTATAATGCCAAGATAGTACCAGAGGCAGATTGTTGACATTGCAGACATCTCAAAACATCATGGCCACAAATGATTATATGAACCTTTGCCAACAAAAGAGCTTTCAGTGCAATGGGTGCCACATTTGCTAATGGCCAATCAGATACATATTGCTAATGGCATCAACTGTTGATATATAAGCCAACCAAGTTTCTGTGACAATTTATCATGGTAAAAAAGAAAAAAAAATAAGGTAATGCATTCAAGTACCATATTGTATAACAGACATTAAAACAGCTGTGCACTCTAAGGTTAAGTTAACAAGGCATTCACGTGTGTTGAGTGTTTTTCTATTAATACGTTATATGCACTGGTGTGTTTGTTGTTCTAGTAATACATATGTCCATCTGAGTTTTAATTGCTCTATTCATATGTATGAGCATGAATTACAATATTCAAATACTGTACTGCGGTCAGTGGTAACTGACATAAATACAGTAATGGCTGATCTGCAAGTACAGGATAGTGTTGAACAGATAGCATCCTCCATGTGCCACATATACATGGGAGATAGTAGAAGCTACAATATGAATTTCAAATTAAGAATAATATGTGAGGCAAAACAAACAAATAATACACAGGCTGCTAAAAATTTTGTGTTTCTGAATGTAATGTACGACGCTAGTGTAAAGACGAAGAAAAGTTTAAGAGTGCCAGTGCATTAAGAAAAGCATTCAGAGGGGTTAATTAAAGCTGATAAATTTATTGATCTTTATACACTTGTTTTCGAATACATTCATCAGAAACAAAACCAAGGATATCCAATATGCCGAGAAGTTATTAGAATGAAATCACTGGAGGTGGCACATGAGTTGAAAATTCCAATAACTGAATTTAAGGCAAGGTGTAAAAACATGATGCAGCTTTCGGTCTGTGTTTACCATGTTGCTCTTACCTTGTACAATGCCTACCTGCGGATTATGCTGACAAATTGATCGTCTGTCAGTAATGTATGATAAAACTGAGAAAAGCCTACAATTAACTGCTTGACCAAATAGCAAATGCTACCAAGCACCAGTGTTTTTGATATGCCATCAAATGTTATGGAGGACAAGAAGTGTGGAAAATCATCTATAGTTAAATAGGCAATGAAAAGTCACACATTACTGCGATGGTACAAGTAACTGCCGATGATAGCAAATTTGTACGAAACATTATTTTGAAGAGAAAAATACTTCCAAAGGAACCAGCTGGGATTGTTTTTAGAGGACAGGAACAGGGTTGGATGACTGAAAAACTTATGGCACATTGGCATAAGGTTGTTTAAGGACATTGATCAGGTGCTTTACTGGGGCAGAGAGGCATGCTAATTCTTGATGCTTTTCCTGGTCACACAACTGAGAAAATAAAGAAGTTATAATCCATGGGGGGGATGACTTCTTAGCGCCAAGTTCTTAATAAACCATTTAAGGACAACTTATGGAAGAACTACAATGACTGTTTAATTAATGGAAACCATGCATTGACCCTGACCGGCAAGTTGAAGATACCAAGCATACAGATACTGGTCTAATGGATAATCAGAGCCTGGAGGAAAATCAACAGTGAATCCGTTGTAAATGGGTTTAAAAAAATATCGTGTTTCTAATGACATGAAAGGGAATGTGAATGATATTTTGTGGGAAGACTCCAGTTATGAATCTGACTCCAATACCAGTACTGAAGATGAATGAGGAAGAGGAGGAGCTCTTAGCTTTGTTTTTATCTTTAATATAAAATACCCACATGTATTTAGTTTCACCTCAAGGTTTAGTATTTAGAGCATTAGAAACCTCATTGAACTCATAGTATTATCTTTCACATAGAACTCAAAAAAATTCAGTGTCGTCTTATATATAGGCCCCTTTTTTTCCCATAAAACCCTTTCAAAAGTCTAGAGTCATCACATATGCGAGGCCATCTTATATTAGGGCCATTACAGTATATATATTACTTATTTACTTTGCAACCACAAAACATATGCATAATCAAGCTGTTATAAACCTTTGCTGCATCCGTTCTCTCTCTCTCCCTCATGCACACACACGCACACCTGTGAATATTATTTGCAGGAAATATGATGAAAATTAATGTTTTAAATCTTGGCTCTAGATTACTGGTAATCTATGTTTTAAGTTACAATTAGCTTAGTTAGCACTGTTCAAATATATGTTAACACCTGGGAAGCATGAATATAATTCTAATGCATGTGTTTAATGTAACCCTAACAATTCATAGTTTACCCCACCTGAAACTGACAAATGTACACAAACCTGAGCTGGTGTTTCAACATTTGGATGATCATTGTCTACTAGCTCCCAACCAGGTTCATCTGCACTTCTTCTACTACTTCTGTCTTCCTCATCATCAATACTTCTTTGACTTTCATATACATAAGCATGATACAATTCTAAATAACCTTTAACACGTGACCTTGCACTGTAAGAAATAGAAGCATATTGATAACTATATTTATTAATACGATATAACAAGAATACGAAAAAACAAATTCAAAAAATTTAGTACTGGATCATTTTAAGATTTGTTATCCATAATATAGTTGTAAGAAAACTGGCTGTTTTCAAAACAGCCTACAAATAGGACATATGAACATGACTAATGGTAAATTAGGCACTGTTAATTTTGTTTTAATGCTATGACAAGCTCATACTTCAACTTCTAAGAATTTGTATACGCATGGTGTAAACACAGTACAGGTACAACTGTCTAAGCAGTCCACCATAGGCTATTGTACTGTGAAGGTATTTTCATTTGTACCTGTTATTGAAGTTCTTGTTGGATACTGATGTTAGTTTTAAGTAGATTAAAAGTGTTGTGATTAGGTTTATAATTTTTGTTTAATTTTGTTGTTGTTGTTGCTGTGTTTGCCACTTATAGTGCATTTAAATCACTTGTGATGTCAACAAAAAGGAAAAGCTGGAAGCTATAAACAGAGTTGAAAATGGTGAACTGTTGCGTCCTGTGGCAGCTGATTTAAATGTCAGAACACTGACGGTTAGTGACTGGATGAAGGGAAAGAAAAATTAATAAAATCTTCTGCAAAACTAGTTAGTGGGTAACCATACTGTAAAGTTATGAAGAACTACAAAATTTTAAATGAAGCTCTTTATGTCTGGTTTCTTAAAAAAAAAGTGTCCCTCTGCCAGGGCCCGTAGTACAATAAAAACCAAAAATGTGGGCTTCTAAACTAGGTGATAGTTAGATAGTGTTCTGTACTAGTTCCGGTTGGTTAGATGGATGGAAATCTTGGTACAGCATTGGACAATTAGCTGTAAGTGGAGAACAATTACGCAGTGATAAAAGTGGCACAACTGAATTTAAATAAAATTTAAAAAAATAACAGAGGGGTATACGAAGGATCAAATATATAATGCTGATGAGACGGGCCTTAATTTAAAGATTCTACCTGCAAAAAGTCTCATTAGTAAACAGAAAAAAAGCACCTGGTTATAAAAAGGGTTAAGAAAGGATAACAATTCTCTTGTGTAGTAACGCATCAGGAGATCAACATCTTCCACTCATGCTAATACAAAAATTTAACACCCCAGGAAATTAAAAACATTAATCCAAATGTGCTGTCAGTGTACTATAGAAACCAGAAAAATGGATGGATGTCATCTGAATTATTTAAAGAATGGTTTCATGAGCAGTTTGTACCAAATGTCACCAGTTACTTCTTAGCATCTGGTAAATTCCCCCTAAACCAATTATCTTCATTGTCAATCCTTCACACTCAAATATTACTGAATTAAAATCCAATGAAATTGTGGCTTATTTCCGTTCACCAAGGGTGACCAGTTTACTTCAACCCCTAGACCATGGGGTTATCAAAAACTTTAAAAGAAATTATACAAAATTACTGTTGCAGTCTGTAGAGTCTGATGAATACCAGTATTTGATAAATAGTTAAAAATCAATTAAAGTAAAACATGTAATGTTCAGGGCCACTGAAGCATGGAATCTGGTGAAAAAATCTGCACTCATGAAATCACTGAACAAAATTTATGACAAAAAATTTGAAGACATTGCCAATGAAGACACTTCTGATAATCTTGTGGAATTAGTTCATCATATTGAAGGTTGTGAAGACATAACTGAAAGTGAGATTTCTGAGTGGATTAGCAGTGACACTGAATGTGACCTCACTAACCACGAGATTATACATAGTGAAATCGGACAAGAAGAGGAAGAACCCAGCGACAGTGTACATGATGATTTAAGGCATTAGAGATAAGTTGCATACGTCTGTACTAGACTGTATGTTAGCACCATGTAGTGAAAATTTTATCCACAAAACTGATGAAAATCTTAAAAATATTTGTAGCTTTCTCATTGGCATGATATAGCAGCGACATGTCGGATAGCTAAGAAAAACAAACTACTATTACCAAATACTAAAAAAAAAAAAAAAACAAAGTTACAAAATTGTAAATCTTTAATTAACTGTAAATACTGTATATCTTAATTGCAGTATTAAAAAGTACAATACCATACACTGTACCATAATTTATTTACAATATCGTAATAATATTTTCTCGCTTATCCGGAATTTTCCAATATCTAGAATGCATCCAGCCCATGTTATTCTGGTTATGGGAGGTTCTACTGTACACTGAATGTGAACATAAAGCAGAAAAATTATTTGTCTGATTTATTCAACAGACTAATTATCCATTGTGACTTAGTTACAAAGTTAAAAATAAAACTGTCCAAAACTGTTCATCATATATATTCCGCAACAACTGAATGAATGAAATTTAAAAACACCTAAAATATTATTCTTTTATTTTTTTTTTTGTAAAATGACCAGTTTGAAGAATCAATTTAAACCGTTCAGTGCATTAAACAAAATTTTAAAAAGCCTTCATGTTTATTCTGCATGCAAAGGGGATAAAATTAACTGCTCCACTTACTATAAAGACACAATCACTAATGAGCTAAACAATTTATTATTGTTCGTATTGTTTAAATTAGCAGCCATCCTTACTATTTCTTTTATGAATTTGCTAACTGCTATAATTTTTTATTGTTCGACTAAGCTTTTCGTCATTACTGACATCTTCAGGTCTTAACCAACGTCTATCAACTGTACGTTGTAGGCTTTTATACTTTAGGCCCCTCCCCTTATGTCATCGCCCCTCCTATTGGTTCTAGCTGCTACCGCTCATCACGGGAACTTTGTCTACCTTTTTCCGTTAGGCATTTTTCTAATGTCCGTCAAATTGTTTTAAGAATCTCCCGTTAATTTCTTCATTCTTGACTTATAATTTTTTTGTAACCTTTTACATTTCGTCATTTTTTAGTGTGTTATTCTTAATATTTTAATTTATTTTTGTTTATTGTTGATTTATGAATTTGTAGCCTGATTCATTGAAATGTCTTGCATATAGTGAGTTCGTTACTCTAACCCCTTCTCCTTTTGCGTGTTCATTCATTCTAATTTTAAATTTTCTTCCAGTTTCGCCCAGATATATCTTATTACATTCCCCACATTTTAATTTGTATACGCCGCTTTTTTCTGTTAATGGAATTTCTTCTGTTTTATCATTTTTTATATATTCAAATACATTTTTCGTTTTCTTTATTCCTATCTGTATTTCATATTTTTCGAAACATTTTTGTTTGATATCCTATGTATGTTATTGCTCCTTTATATTTCTTTTCTTCATTTGTTTTTTCTTTTTTGTTATTTTCTATTTCTTTATTTTCCTCTATTTTCTTAACTATTCTATTAATTATTTTAGGGTTGTAATTATTATTTTTTGCTATTTGTTGTATTTTCTTTAATTCTTTTTGTTTGAGTTCTTCATTTTCTAGATAATTTATAGCTCTATAGCAAAATGAATTTAATGCTGCCATTTTATAATTGACTGGATGATATGATTCTTGTGGAATTATTAAATCTGAGTATGTTTCTTTCCTATATATATCGAATTTGAGTTTGTTATCTTCAATTTTTATACTGATATCCAGGAAATTAATTTCTAATCCCCAATTTCTTCTTGAAATTTTATTGTTTTTTCTATGTTATTTAGTTGTTCCGTAAATTTTTTAAATTCATTTACTTCACCTTCCCAAACTATTAGTATGTCATCTACATACCTGATCCATTTTTTAATTCTACTTTCTTTATCTATATCTTTTAAAATTTTGATTTCAAAGCTATTCATGAATATCTCTGCCATTAATGGTGAAATGAAGAATGAAGAATGGCCATTAAAAGTCAAGAATGAAGAAATTAATGGGAGATTCTTAAAACAATTTGACGGACGTTAGAAAAATGCCTAACGGAAAAAGGTAGACAAAGTTTCCGTGAAGAGCGGTAGCAGCTAGAACCAATAGGAGGGGCGATGACATAAGGGGAGGGGCCTAAAGTATAAAAGCCTACAACGTACAGTTGATAGACGTTGTTTAAGACCTGAAGATGTCAGTAATGACGAAAAGCTTAGTCGAACAATAAAAAATTATAGCAGTTAGCAAATTCATAAAAGAAATTTATTATTGAGTAACTTTTAGAAGCCTTTCAGTAACAAAATTATGATACTACTGACTAATATCATATTTACACCAACTTTCAATGTACATGGCACAAATGTCTTGTCTGTAAAAAAAATTCTAAATGAATATTAAGAATACTCAAAATGTCAATAAACTAATTAATAAAATGCTTTATGAATATCAAAAGGCTCATAAAGCACAACTTAATATCAGATTGTAGATGTGATATGTAGTCCAGCCTAACACATGAAGAATGATTTACATTAATGATGATTTTACAATGCAAGAAAGACAAAGCAATAATACCCAACAATTATTACAGAACCAGTTTATTCAGCCTATAAAATAAATGTACACACTTTGGATTAACGGCTAAGAACTAAGAGTCTGACTTTTGAAAAATTAATACATTTCAATGTCAACACATATAACAGATGACTTTTACACTAAAATACATAACAGATATAGCAAAAGTTTGAAATGTATAA
This sequence comes from Magicicada septendecula, assembly GCA_034769895.1. NCBI lineage: Eukaryota > Metazoa > Arthropoda > Insecta > Hemiptera > Cicadidae > Magicicada > Magicicada septendecula. The sequence goes on along the minus strand of CM068367.1, from coordinate 989,322,254 downwards.
GGTTAGAACTACACACGCCACACATGCGCACGCGCGTGCATAACACTCAGAACCACAAACTTTAAGGAAGGTCACAAGACTGAAGATGCAGGAAATGGGGCTGTATAGGCTGTTGAGCAAGCCTGTTGCCGAACGGATCGACGTTGACATAAGAAGCAACGTGACCAAGTTCTTAGTTGACCAAGAAGCAAGCGCACTGTCAATATAACCATGAGATAGGATCTTTTTAGGGCACTGACCAAGGGTGTACAAACAGTCTGTTTCAAGGTTAGATGGTGAGCCATAAGGCCCAGCATAGGTCTTGGTTCACAAGTGATATGGGGTTTAGCTATGTAGCTGTGGGAGGAAGTGTGTAGGAAACTATTGGCACCATGCACAAGGTGATTACGAGCTTCCTAGGCAACTAGTGTGGCTTTGCTACATACAGTTGGATGGGGCTGATATAACAAACAGGGTGGAGGAGTGTGTCTGTCAAGGTGAAGCACAAGGTAGTTCACCATGAAAGCCATGTGTTGCTTATATACAGTTGTGACAACTTGCTGGGCCTGGAGAAAATCACTACTCTGTGCTCTTAGCCATGTTAATGCAGACTTTCCACTTATCTGCTCAATTAATAGACACATCCAGCTGTCCCTTGAACCAGACTACAGTCATTACTTTGCTACAATTAACATTGTCCTACGACACCTCCATTTGTTTTAACAATGCTGTAGGTGTACAGGTCCCAAGACAGTTCTTTCTTGGGAAAGAGTACTGTACACTCTCATAATGGAAGTTCTGTTCTGTCAAAAGTTTGTAGTAATATGAATATAATATAATAGTAATATGAGCAGTCCAGAAGCAGGATCCCCCCCCCACAATTTTATGTACTGGAATCTTGGAACCTTATGTCACACATAGCCAAAAGCTTGTTCTAAATCTAGAAACAGCAACAAAAATGAGCAGCTGGACTCAGTAATAGGATCAACAGTATCAACTGGTGGGTTGAGGAGTGCCCTGTGCAAAAGCCAAACTGCTTTAAGTGATCCAGTATGTGCAGCTGCACTGGGCATTAAAAGATTTTCAACGTGGATAACAGGAGATGACCTCTTTTCAGATTGTTTCGAGTCTTTACTTCAAGGTAATCATGACCATCACCTGGTGCCACTGTGGAGGAAAGTAGGCAAGCTGAACACAGGCATTAAGTGCGAACCAGGAAATAAAATCTCTTACCCAGAAGTCTCTTTCAGGCTTTTCTGCAATCATATTATTCAAGCTGTTCCAGGATCTACTCATTGAAGTGTTTTGGGTTCAGGGTTGTTACTCAGGTTGTAAATATTATAAAATACGATGAGGCTTATTCTGACCAAAAATCTAAATAATAACATTCTGATTGTGAATTTGATTTCAGCCATAGTATTGGCAAAGATAAATGTGAATACGGTCTAATATTAGGTAAAACCATGTCATGTGCTTTATTTAAAAATCAATTGAAATATATAAATGACAATGATATAATAAAAGGTGTTACAAGAAAGTGTAAAAAAATTTATAAACAAAAAAATATCAAAATTATTATTATTATGTACAGAAACGTAATTAAGTGTAAAGAAGCAAAATATGAAGACTTCAACATTATTAAACCTGAAATTGGATCACTGTATTAGAGCCATTGCAGTGGCAAGACACAATGGTAATAACTTATTAATTACAAAAAATCTGAAGCAAAATACACATGTATAATGAGCAGCCACATCAACACAACCAACACTGCATAAAACAGAATTCAAGCAAATGAATAAGCTGAATGAAGACAATTACAAAAAAAAAGTCAATAAGTATCAATAGTAGACTCACAAAAAGAAAAGTAAATCTGATCTAGAACGTAATAAATTAGTTTATAAACTTTTAAAATATCACATTGTCAGATAAAACTAATATCTTTAGAATTCATAAATTACAATCCACAGTAAATTTTCTAAAATCATCATCACAAATTGAACACCCATCAAATACACATTTATTCATAACTGTAATGATAGAAATTGACATATATGTGAAATAAGTGAAAATACCAAACTAATAAACACAGAATAACTTTTGATTTCCAAGTCAATAACAAAATACAGTGAAACTTGACTACTTCAAATGTGAATATTTCAAACTTTTACTGTAGTTCATTGAATACCATATGTAAAACCACGCAAAAACGTAGTCTGTAATTCGAACCTTTTCTGGTTAATTTCAAGTGTGTATGCCATCCATACAAATAATGCCATCATGGGGTATTCAACATTTTAAATATTAATAATTATTACTTCCATGTTCCATAAGGAAATGGAAGTATGGTCATGGCGAAAAAAATTGTGTTCAAGATAACGGCAGATTCTAATTGTACTACCCTCAAAACATGAAAAAAATTCATTTTTCGAAAAGTGTGTGTGTGTGTGTGTGTGTGTGTGTGTGTGTGTGTGTGTGTGTGTGTGTGTGTGTGTGTGTGTGTGTGTGGATTTTTTTTTCTATGGCAAACGATAACAGCTGCAAATTCAAACAGAATCAAATAATTTTTTGCATACAGCCCTGAATTGTAGAGCACTCAAGGCCTATTGTTTTTGGTGAAGATCAGTTAAGGGAAAGGGATAGTTTACCTGCAATGTTTTATGTTTTAACAAGAGTAAATTGCTTAATTTTGATAAATAAAGTATCCTGAAAAGAAGGTCATAATAATCCACTGTAGAAAGGTAGATGAAATATCTATAAAAAAAAAGGCAGTTGAAGGAGGAGGGGGTAATTTTTTTAATAAATTAAAATGGTAGTTGATGGAGGAAGTAAATTTTATAAGTTTTACTTCCATATTCCTTCAGGAAATGGAAGTATGGTGATGGTAAAAAAAATCGTGTTCGAGATTATTGCAGATTCTGATTGTACTACACTCAAAACATGAAAAAAAGTCTTTTTCGAAATGTGTGTGTGTGTGTGTGTGTGTGTGTGTGTGTGTGTGTGTTGTGTGTGTGTGTGTTGTGTGTGTGTGTGTTTTTTTCTATGGCAAACGATAACAGCTGCAAATTCAAACAGAATCAAATAATTTTTTGCATACAGCCCTGATTTGTAGACTACTCATGACCTATTGTTTTTGGTGAAGATCGGTTGAGGGAAAGGGGTAGTTTACCTGCAACGGTTTTTTTTATCAAGGGTTTTTTTTTTTTGGCAAACAATAACAGCCGCAAATTCAAACAGAATCAAATAATTTTTTGCATACACCCCTAAATTGTAGAGTTTTAAGACCTATTGTTTTTGGTGAAGATCGGTTAAGGGAAAGGGGTAGTTTACCAGCAACATTTTACGTTTTAACAAGGGTAATTTTTTCTATGACGAACGATAACTGCCGCATATTCAAACAGAATCAAATAATTTTTTGCATACATCACTGAATTGTAGAGAACTCAAGGCCTTTTGATTTTGGTGAAGATCGGTTAAGGGTAAGGGGTAGTTTACCTGCAACCTTTTACGTTTTAACAAGAGTAAAGTATTTGAAAATTCATTTAAACTTTTTCAAACAATGGTAATTGTTAAAAATAAAATAATTTTGTTGCCAGGCAATAAAATTATAATTTTTTCATTTTAATGTAAATCATGTATGAGAGAAAAAATATATCGTTCGCAGCAGGCAAGCATATCTCAGTTATGTAATGTTTACGTTTCCATTTTATTATTATGACTACCGCAATAAAAAGGCACACACGCACACACACGCGCACACACACACACACACACACACACACACACACACAATTCACGTTATTTCTGGCCTCATTCATGTTTATTTTCTTACCTTTGCACGCTTTTTAAATGGAAAGTGCCGAAACCCATACCAACATAACGCGTGCAAGCTGAAAAAGTGTCCAGCGTGGATAGCGATTTGCTTCCTGTGGATCGCTGGGCAGTGTAACTGCACGTGTTTACAGAGGAACGATTCATAGACAGACTTTTCGTCTTTAGGGAATGAACCCTCTGCAAGATGCTGAGAGTCCATGAGTGACTTCGGAGCGCTCCTTCTTTTCCGCGTGTTTGTTCTGTGAAACGTACACTGTAGATTCGCAGCTTTACTCTACGCAACGCTCAATAGGAAATGTTGAAAATTTTTGTCCACGGTGTACCCTCATACACACTAAACCTGCTCTGATGTTTTAATTACGGACATCATAATATTAAAACTTTGGAAATTTGAGCACTACTTAATGGAGATCAATCATTAACTTATACAAGCCATTAATTTTATGCATATTTTTTATATATATGTGTACAACGTTATCGGCAACAAAGAAGTAGTTTTTGTTAAAATTCCTTCCCGGGATATTTGGCCGTAGTCCAATGTTTTCTACAAAACCAGACGTTTCGGCAATGCCATCGACTTCCATCATCAGTGAAAATCGAGTGCGATAACGTGAGGTGGTATACATTAGTGACCACAGTACTGTGGTTAAGGCTGAAGCAGTAAGTAGAAAGAAGTAGTTTCTATGGTAATATTTCATTTCGAAAATGATTTTAAATAAATAAAAAAATAAATAAATCTTAGAATATGGAAGTCATGTATGGTTCTCCATACCGATATTTATATGTGTAATACGTTAATGACAACAAAGAAGTAGTTTCTATGGAAACATTTCATATCACTTTAACAAAATTCTATATTTTTCATTTTAATTTAAATCACGTATGAGTGAAAATATATCGTTCCTGGCAGGCAAGCATATCTCAACTATGTAATGTTTACTTTTCCAAAGTTTTATTATTGTGATTACCGCAATAAAAAGGCAGACAGGACACACACACACACACACACACACACACACACACACACACACACACACACACACACACACACACACACACACACACACACACACACACACACACACACAATTCACGTTATTTCTGGCCTCACACATGTTTATTTTATTATGTTTGCACGCTTTTTAAATGGAAAGTGCCGAAACCCACACCAACACAACGCGTGCAAGCAGAAAAGGTGGACATCGATTTGCTTCCTGTGGATCGCTGGGCAGTGTTGTTGTATTAAAGCAATTAATACAATCTGTGTAATTATTTCTATTATGATACGAGAATTATAAACTAATATGTGCATTTAATGAATAAATTTGTGTTAGTGGTTGAAATCACAAGCAGAATGATCACTGTTGCACACCACTATATATATCGGGATAATTTTTATATAGTGGTGTGCAACAGTGATCATTCTGCTTGTAATATGTGCATGTGTGTATGTATGAAAAATATATAAATATTTTGGAAAATTGTTTGCCCCTTCTTGAAAATATTTTGACCTCCCTGATGGCTAGTTATTTACTAGCCTGTGTGGAATATAGCGTTATGACATGGATCAGAATGGTGGGTGTTAAACAGGAGACACAAACATATTAAGGAAGAAATGTTTTGCTGAGAAATTTATAATTATACGCGTGAACAGAATAGTCGTTCAGGAAATCAGAAGACAAATGGAAAGAAAGAAATCAAGACTTGATTTTAAAAAAGAGAAATGACTAGTATAGTATTGACAGGAAAGACTTTGATAACACTATAGGCATCCCTCGGCCCCTCGCAGCAAGTCCAATTTCATTACAGGAATCAGATCGCAGCTACCTTTAGCTAGCTCTTTGTTCGACCTACAGACATTTATGCTTCCTCACGAAGGTTGAGGATAGTCTTAATCCACCTGACATGGTGGTACCATTTTAGCTGATACGTAATTTTTTCAGAACTCAAGCATCCACTTATTTAATTAATATTTAAATTATTTTAAATATAAATTTTACGACATGGAAGTCATGTATGGTTCTCCATACCGATTTTTATTTATATGTTATGTGTACTATTTTATTGGCAACAAAGAAGTAGTTTGTCGTTAAAATTCCTTCCCGGGCTGTTTGGCCGTGGTCCAATGTTTTCTGCAAAACCAACGTTTCAGCAGTTTCATCGACTCCCATCATCAGTGAAAATCGAGTGTGCCTACTTGAGGTGGTATACGTTAGTGACCACAGTACTGGAGGTTAAGATTGAGGAAGGAAATAGTTTCTACGGAAATATTTCATTTCGAAAATAATTTTAAATATACATCTTAGAACATGGAAGTCATGTATGGTTCTCCATACCGATTTTTTGTTATTGTTAAACTAGTAGAATTAAGATTTTGTTTATGTTTGTTGAATTTTAAATGTTAGATTGTAGAAATAAGATTTATTATTCTCTTGGATTTCGTTGACTTCAGCATGGGAAAATGTGTTGCATAGTGCATGAACATGATTGAAACATAAATCCACGTGCTCGGGAGTGGTGATTCATCTGAATTGAGCTGTTCAAAATTTCACATGTACAAAACCTGAAAAAATCCAGATAAAAATAGACATAGGTCTACACTCCTGGAGTCTTGTGACAACTGGAGACTTGCCTGCTACCACTAATCAGCATGGTGTTAACTTACAGATAAGCACAGAACAGGTAACAGTGTTGACAAATATCAAGTTAAGCATGAGGCAATAACTCCTGCACATGAATGTCCAAATAGCATATTTTTAGCATTTACAATTCTTAAGTTACAACCTTTTCATTATTTTTAAACGTTTCCATATGTTATATACAGATTCTTTTGCTAAGCATTTTATAAACTATTAGTTCTATTTTTATACAACTCAGATTTGAAACCTATTGAAAATAAATTAGGCTACAGCCACTGGCTTTAATCAGGTACATGCTTATCTTATCTCATTCCACAATTTCTCTAAAGAGGTACAATGTAACAAACGTACTGGCAAATGCTCCAAAGTTGTTTAATCACATGACAGCAGTGCCTTCTACAAACTATACAGATTATTTCCTTTCCTAGGCAACTTCAATGTTCAACTTTCATGGTATGAATGGACTATTTATGAAGAATATTTGTGCACATGTGATAGTAATTTTACAAGATGCCATTATTTGAAGAAGGCACAAGAAAGGATAATGATACTGTGCTTCAAAACAAGAAGTATTGTGTTAGGCTCAGATTGTTATGTTTTTTTTACATGTTTGTTCATATTTATACACATTTAACAGCGGAAACAAGACCAATACTACTTTATTAACTATCAAAGCTTTAAAAATTTGTTAATTATAAATACTGACTACAGAAACCTATATACAACATACTATAAAAAACTTCATGAAGAGGACTTTATGAAATTCCATCATTATAAATTTGCAAGACAATGAGGATAGTGAAAATTTTACGAAGACAGTGATGCCAGAGAAGAACCACTCACTGTCACTGATATTGTCTTATAATATAGTATCAACACTGCAACTATATTAATGTTGTAGAACTTTGGTGGCTAGCCTGTGGCACACAGAGGCATACCTATATACTCTTTATAAGAACCGATCCAGTCAGTTTCTGCAAAATGTTTGGCCATCACTGCTGTGGTATGTCTGACAGCAGAGTTACCCCTGTGGGAGGGATACACACTGGCAACCTTACATGACTATTTACATATTAATGGCTGTGAGCCAAACAACTTCCAATATGAAAAAAATCTTACTTATAGTTATAGTTTTGTATTTTCTCAATCAGTTAGGTAGCTAATGTTATACAGAAGAATGTAGTATGTGGGACTGGTAGTGTCCAAATAAACAAAATTCAGGTAGGTAAACAGTACAGTGTTTTACAGTATATGTCAATACTGTTTTATTTTCAGTGCAGTAACTTTTTGAAGACAGTTAGATGTGTTCAAGTATACTGCACATGTCTATTCAAGTGATTAAACTTCAATTACATGATGTCAAGTACATCAAAGTATATTAACTTTTACAGTGGTGTTTGAAATTTATGAAATAAAGTTTGCAGAATAAAATGGCTATAGACATCTTAGGCTTTTACAGTCGGCATCAACTCTGTTTAAATTTGTTTGATAAGTATCTGGGCTATTAGGCCAAGGTCCACTACTGGTGCATAAAACAGACGTGACTTGAGTCATTACACTAAAGATGACCTCTAACAGTGGGGCCGAAACATCTGTATTATGCAGCAGTAATGGACCACAGCGTAATAGCCCGGAGAGTTGTCAAACGAATTTCAACAAAATGGCTATTAGAATGTGCTGCTAGAAGAGAGTTTAGTGTAAATGAAGGATACGTTTCTTATTAGAGAAAATAAAAGGTTGCTCTCCTTAGCCCTATTAATGGTAAATGAACTTGAAAGGGACCGAAAACAAAGAAAATTTTCCAATGTAGAAAAAAGTTTCTTACTATATGCCATAAAACATAATAATACGTAAGAAACGATCTTCTACTGTAGTGATGCTTAGAGCAGGGACAGAAAAACAGCACTGTATGGTCATACTTGCTGTAACAACTAATAGGGAAAAAATCTACCCTTTCTGTCCTTAAAAGGAATCAAAAACTTAAAGGAATTAAATTTCCAGCAGGAATAGTTCAAGAAAGTGGCTGGATGGAAAACTAGCAAAGAAAACTCTTTTCATAATGCACATTCAAGTGTTAGTCCAGGCATCGAACTGACAAATCTTACTGCTATACACACTGTACTGCAGACAACCCTATCTGTGAACTGTATGGTACTACTAACCTGTATGTACCTGTGTAAAAAATAAAGGGGACATCATATTGCAAATAAACTGTATGACGGTTAAATTTACTTCCATTTATATTTAGTGCAAATGCAATAATTTGTACTCTCTCTCTCTCTCTCTCTCTCTCTCTCTCTCTCTCTCTCTCTCTCTCTCTCTCTCTCTCTCTCTCTCTCTCTCTCTCTCCCTCTCTCTCTCTCTCTCTCTCTCTGTGGCAATATAACTAATATAGCGTGTAACTGTTTTGGTATGTTAATAAATTATGTTCTACTGAGTGGTATTGGGTTCTTCTTGAAGCACCTTCCTACACTACAGTTTTAACTAGTGCTTCATGATTTTACATCTTTGAAAATACATCCTCGTGTAAGTTCTATGGTACAAGGTACATTTATGTTACTTAAAAAATATTTTAAATTTAACAAAAGAAGAACCTGCGAGGTCTCAGAAGATATTGCTTTGCTGGTATAGAACGACCCTCTACTTCTTTAGGCAAATTGATAAGAGTCAGTTCAACCATTCCTAAGAAATCATCTCTAGTTAAGCGATTCTCATCAAATACCTGCAGCACCAATTTATGATCTGCTGGCCTAACCTGAAATGACAAGATATTAATTTTAAGTACCATATGTGTATTGTCAGGATTTTAAAAATCTTATTTTAAAGCAACTGTTAGCAGATCAAACTTCTATACGACTTCACATCTGCAAAAAATATACAAACACTGAAAAATTATAATACATCTAAGTTATTAAAAACTGAATACATCAGTTTCATATTTAATTAGAAATACTGTTAATTTAATATTAGGAAAATTAGTAGGTACATAGGTACCTCACAAAATTAAAAACCAAAATGGCTAATAATGACCATACACCCTGAGGCTTGAAACATATTCTAAGTAAGGAAAAATACATACTGCATTCAAAAAGTTCCGGGACTAACGCTATTAAGGACACAACTTTTCAGTTAAATGAAATTTTATTATTTATTATTCAACATACATCCCTTCCCTCTCTATACAGATTTTAGATCGCTCATACAATCGTTGAAAGGCATGCGCATAGTTCTCCTTCGAAATCGTGTTTAAAACAGCTGTCACATTCTTCTGAATTGTCTCTACATTATCAAAACGCTGCCCCTTCAGTGCCACCTTCAGCTTAGGGAACAGAAAGAAGTCAGCGGAGCCAAATCTGGTGAGTAGGGTGGATGGTTAATCACTGTGACTGATTTTCCAGCGAGAAATTGTGAGACAATCAATGATGAGTGGACTGGAGCATTGTCATGCAGAAGAAACCACTCCCCTGATCGGTACATTTCTGGCCTAACCCTGCGAATTCTTTTCAAAAGGCGATCAAGAACCTCTTTGTAAAATGGTCCAGTTACAGTCTGGCTGGGTGGCAAGAATTCTTTGTGGATCAGTCCCCTTGAATCAAAAAATGTGATCAGCATTGTTTTCACTTTTGATTTTGTGGCCCTCACTTTCATGGGTCTGCCATCTCCTGGGTCGCGACATTCAGCTGTTTGACGTTTGGTAGATGGGTCATACTGGAAACACCACAATTCGTCGCCTGTGACAATGTTCTGTCAGAAATTCGGGTTGTCATCGGCCCATTCAACGAGACTTCGCGACGCTTCCACACGTTGTTCTTTTTGGTCTGCTGTTAACGAGTGAGGAACGAACCTGGCACACAGTTTCCGTTTGCCGAGTACGTCATGCACGATAGTGTAAATACTACCCACACTGATGCCAATCTCTTCTGATAAAATCTGGACGCTCAGCCAACGGTTGACGGACAGTGCAGCACAGACACGCTTGACATTCTCGTCAGTCACGCTTGTGGAGGGGCGCCCATCTCTTGGATCATCTTCTAGAGACTCACGACCATTTTTAAAACATGCATACCACTCGAACACTTTGCTACGACTTAAACAATCTTTTCCATATGCAAGTTGCATCATCAAAAACGTTTCTGTCGCACTTTTTCCACATTTAAAACAAAATTTAATTGGAGCTCTTTGCTCCATCTCAAAAATTATGACAACAAGGAAAAACCAGATAAACTTAATAGTGTCGCTGTTTACTATGGAATGAGTCCTCAACAATGCAATTGTCACAGGAAGTGGGTGAAGGTTGTCACATAGTGTTCCAACTGTGACACAGAGATAGCTCCATCTGTATGTCTATAGCAGCATCAGTCCCGGGACTTTTTGAATGCACTGTGTACATCTTGAGTTTATACTAGTATAGTAGAAGTAATATATAGAGCCTGTACCAACAAGTGTTAGAATATATTGCAATAGGTAAGATGTCGTTCCCACTAGATGCTATCAAACAGTTCTGTAGACTGCCTGTAAATTGTGGGTCTATTAGCTAAGTGAATTACAGGAGCACAACAGAGGTGCGTTTTTATTGTGCACACCAATGTCCAACCCACCCATCATCACTGGTTCCTCTCCCATGCCAAAATATGGTTACGCTTCTGGGTGTGACACTTCCAAAAAGGGTGCACAAGAAAATTTGCGGACAATAAACTATTGTTAACTTAGTCTATTAGTCTACAGTAACTCAGAAAAAAATGTTTTTGTTGACTACAAAGCAATAAGTTAAGCAACTAAAATTTTCTATTAGACATACTACAATTATTTGAATGTCATACTAAAACACTTCAGTCCACAGTTCACTAATATCAATGTGCTTACCAAATTCATTTGTCAAAATTTGGACCATACCCCTAACTTTGCACAGCACAGTACAATGAGCAAAAAACCTCCTATTAACAGTATACTTAACACATTTTTAGTGGTCATATTTACAGTTTACCAATATATTGCTACAATGGTCTCATGAATTGTTGTGTTGTACAGTGGAAACAGAACAACTGACACTACTGAAGTCAATAATTACAAACTTTTGAGACAAACAACAGTTAGAAAACAACAAAGGCACTCTTCTACAATAACACAAATTAAATTTGTCGAACACATAACAATAAATGTCACCTTGTTACAGTGCAGCACTAATTAACAAAATAATCACTTTCCACTAAACTGCAACAATAACTTAAAAACCACTCATAATATTGCCAATTCTAACTGAACTGGGTGCTTTGAAATCCGATATTTATACTTCAGCCACCTTGCACTGTAGTGACACCACAAGCCTGGATCCTAGTAGAATAATCACGTAACGTGTGGTAGGGGCATCTCATGTTATCTACGGCATTACATAATTCTGCCACACCCAGAACAGCTTTGTGCACTGCCACATGCCAAGAGACATATAACTATCTTTTGTCTTTCATCCCAAAAATTTTATGAGAGATGCACAAATAGAGACAGAAGCAGCAGATGATTTAAAAAAAAAAACTAGAATTAAATACAAAAATAAAATTTAAACGTACAAAATAGTGCAAAAGAGCAGTTTAGATGATACTTGACCAACCATACATGTATTGAGTGACATATCTATGACCATCCACCAAATACCATACTCCCTTAATTAAAAATACAATAACTAAAAATATGTATGTGAGTGTTATCCACCTCCAAAAACTTGACTTTCTAACCCACTTTAACCACTTAATATTCACAAGAGTACTCAAAAATCTATTGAACTACACACCTGGACACATATGACATACATAACTTAAATGCTCTTAGTAAATAACTATAACCTGCAAATATGGTAGACAGAAACACTTCTGGAATTTCAAAGTTAAACACAAGGAGTATCATCATCATTATTAAAACAAAGGATTTCATGAGACAATAGCCACTTTTACATATATACATAAAGTGATATACTACTTACGATTATTTACTAAAACTTCCGGGCTGAAAGGCCGTGGTCGATTGCTTAAGATGCTGCTAAACGTTTCGGCCGCACCACCGGTGGCCATCTTCAGTAGCAAAAGAAAAAGAAAAGTGTTCGATAGATGATACGCCGAACACGTCTCCCAATGGACTGGGAACAAGCAACAGTGAGTACCTGCTACGATGCCTCTATTTATAACATTTTGTCCGCTTCAGGTGTATCGCACGGACCAATGAGAAGCCAGCTCGTCATACTCAATTCTGATTGGCCATGGAAAATAGACCATGCCAGACACTATTTAAGGAGATGCTTTCTCCTCGGCGGTTCATAGTGACGGACGCATTCTTATGAATATGGATGGACTCCAGATGCAGGCGAGTGAAGTAACCCCGGGCAGAAGACAACACGCGGGCTTCATCAAACATCACCCGGTGATCGTCGTGGGACAGAGCGTGTTCAGCAACCACGGACTTCTCCGGCTGGCCCAGGCGGCAGTATCTCCGATGTTCAGAGAGGCGCGTCCGGACACTACGCTTCGTGGTGCCTATGTAGACCTGGCCACACGTACAAGGAATACTGTACACCCCGCACGACGAGAGTGGATCCCTGGCGTCTTTCACCGGTCGCAGGAACTGTTGGATCTTTTTGGTTGGCTTAAAGATCGTCCTGACGCCCCGCTTACTCAGCAACCTGCCGATGTGATCAGTCACGCCACGGATGTAGGGCAAGACAGCAGAGCCAACAACCTCAGGCAACTCCGACTGGTCCGGCCTACCAGATCTTCTCGGCCGGGCAGCTCTCCTAACCTCCGCAGCAGAATAGCCGTTGGACTGCAGTGCTTTCTCGAGATGCCGAAACTCATCTTCGAGATACTGGGGCTCACAGATTCTTTTTGCCCGGTCTACCAGAGTCTTCAGCACCGCCCTCTTCTGCCTTGGATGATGATTGGAGGTCTTGTGCAGATATCTGTCGGTGTGTGTTGGCTTCCTATAAACTTTATGTCCTAAGCTGCCATCGGTCCTTTTCAGGACCAACACATCCAGAAAAGCCAATTGATCACCACTCTCGCGCTCCATCGTAAACTGTATGCGCGGGTGTACAGCGTTCAGATGTCCAAGGAAGCGTTCCAACTCTTCATCCCCATGGCTCCAGACCACGAAAGTGTCGTCCACATACCGCAACCAACACTTCGGCTTCAGAGGCGCAGATGAAATTGCCAACTCTTCAAATTTCTCCATATAGAAGTTTGCAACCACAGGGCTGAGAGGACTTCCCATGGCGACGCCATCCAACTGTTCATAGAAGCCGCCATTCCACTGGAAGTAGGTCGTTGTTAGGACCTGCCGGAACAAAGCAGTGATGTCCGCCGAGAACAGGTCACCCAAATACCCCAAGACCTCCTGAACAGGGACCATGGTGAAAAGAGAGACCACATCAAAACTCACGAGAACATCGCCAGGCTCCAGCACCAACTCCCGGATCCTCCGAAGGAAATCAGAAGAGTCCCGGACGAAAGAATCCGTCTGCCCGATGTGCGGCTTGAGCAATCCAGTGAGGTGCTTTGCCAAGGTGTAAGTAGGCGAGCCAATAGCACTGACGATAGGCCTCAGCGGAACGTCTTCCTTGTGGATCTTCGGTAAACCATAGAGACGAGGGGGAAGGGCCTCCGAACACCGGACGGCCGTCTTCACATCAGGCGCCAGAGAAGATTGCTTAATCAAAGAATCCGTTTTTCTCAGAACAGTTGTAGTCGGATCTTTGTTCAGCCTCCGATAAGTGGCCGGATCTAACAAACCTTCAATCTTCCGCTGGTAGTCTTCGGTGTTCAAGACCACAGTGGCACTCCCCTTATCCGCCAGCATAATGACAATGGATTCATCCCTTTTTAATTCCCTCAAGGCTCGCAACTCCGCCGACAGAAGATTGCATTTTGGCGGAGCGGCCCTTCTAAGGGCCCTAGAAGCTTCCATACGTATTTCATCTGCCTGGTCTCGGGGTAGTCCTGGGATGCCTGCCTCCACGCTCGCCACTATTTCCTCCACCGGTACTGTCTTCGGGGTAACTGCAAACTTCTCACCTTTGGCTAACACCGAGGTCTCATGTGGTGTTAGTTGACGGTTCGATAGGTTTACAACCATCCTGTCCATCCTGTCACTATCCATTGTTCTTCCCCTGATGTTCTGGGAAGCGAACCGCTCGAATTTTTCACGCTGTCTCTGACTAGTACTGGCATGACACGACTCAAAAGCATTGTAAGTGAGTCCATCCAACATCTCCCAATCATGTCGTTGGAGGGTACTGCTGAGATGTAAATGCAGTTTAAACAGTTCTTGGTCATTTAATGCCAACTCTTTTCTCGTGTAATGTATGCGTTCTCGCAGCATGGCATTCTCCGTTCTTCTGTAAATCCTGTTGGCCTGTGGTGTATTAAATAAGTGTCTATGTCGTAGGAACCTTGGAACGGTTCCCGAGTCTCTGCATCGAAGTAAAAAGGCCAAGGAACACAGCAGACTAGCTTTCTTCTTGCGTAGCGTCTCCAGTTTTTTAATTTTCTTTAAAACCTCCTCCCCGTAGAGGTTCTTAATCTTAGTGCGTAGGCTTTCACGGCCGGTGTCATTACGATTATTTACTAGATTATTTATTAGATTTCCTTCGGAGGATCCGGGAGTTGGTGCTGGAGCCTGGCGATGTTCTCGTGAGTTTTGATGTGGTCTCTCTTTTCACCATGGTCCCTGTTCAGGAGGTCTTGGGGTATTTGGGTGACCTGTTCTCGGCGGACATCACTGCTTTGTTCCGGCAGGTCCTAACAACGACCTACTTCCAGTGGAATGGCGGCTTCTATGAACAGTTGGATGGCGTCGCCATGGGAAGTCCTCTCAGCCCTGTGGTTGCAAACTTCTATATGGAGAAATTTGAAGAGTTGGCAATTTCATCTGCGCCTCTGAAGCCGAAGTGTTGGTTGCGGTATGTGGATGACACTTTCGTGGTCTGGAGCCATGGGGATGAAGAGTTGGAACGCTTCCTTGGACATCTGAACGCTGTACACCCGCGCATACAGTTTACGATGGAGCGCGAGAGTGGTGATCAATTGGCTTTTCTGGATGTGTTGGTCCTGAAAAGGACCGATGGCAGCTTGGGACATAAAGTTTATAGGAAGCCAACACACACCGACAGATATCTGCACAAGACCTCCAATCATCATCCAAGGCAGAAGAGGGCGGTGCTGAAGACTCTGGTAGACCGGGCAAAAAGAATCTGTGAGCCCCAGTATCTCGAAGATGAGTTTCGGCATCTCGAGAAAGCACTGCAGTCCAACGGCTATTCTGCTGCGGAGGTTAGGAGAGCTGCCCGGCCGAGAAGATCTGGTAGGCCGGACCAGTCGGAGTTGCCTGAGGTTGTTGGCTCTGCTGTCTTGCCCTACATCCGTGGCGTGACTGATCGCATCGGCAGGTTGCTGAGTAAGTGGGGCGTCAGGACGATCTTTAAGCCAACCAAAAAGATCCAACAGTTCCTGCGACCAGTGAAAGACGCCAGGGATCCACTCTCGTCGTGCGGGGTGTACAGTATTCCTTGTACGTGTGGCCAGGTCTACATAGGCACCACGAAGCGTAGTGTCCGGACGCGCCTCTCTGAACATCGGAGATACTGCCGCCTGGGCCAGCCGGAGAAGTCCGCGGTTGCTGAACACGCTCTGTCCCACGACGATCACCGGGTGATGTTTGATGAAGCCCGCGTGTTGTCTTCTGTCCGGGGTTACTTCACTCGCCTGCATCTGGAGTCCATCCATATTCATAAGAATGCGTCCGTCGCTATGAACCGCCGAGGAGAAAGCATCTCCTTAAATAGTGTCTGGCATGGTCTATTTTCCATGGCCAATCAGAATTGAGTATGACGAGCTGGCTTCTCATTGGTCCGTGCGATACACCTGAAGCGGACAAAATGTTATAAATAGAGGCATCGTAGCAGGTACTCACTGTTGCTTGTTCCCAGTCCATTGGGAGACGTGTTCGGCGTATCATCTATCGAACACTTTTCTTTTTCTTTTGCTACTGAAGATGGCCACCGGTGGTGCGGCCGAAACGTTTAGCAGCATCTTAAGCAATCGACCACGGCCTTTCAGCCCGGAAGTTTTAGTAAATAATCGTAATGACACCGGCCGTGAAAGCCTACGCACTGATCTACTACTTGTGTGTACAGATCTATATACTCAGCCAAAGATTTATCCAGTTCAAGGGCATGTTCCCCTTAGATAGTTATGGCTAATGCAACCTCACGTTTATTAATAGACAATATAAGCTGAAGCATGTATTCAAAAAATAAATATGTGAAACAATACGCTACCCTTAAACACACATGGTGCAGACAGTGCTTAAAACTGCCAGTCCCTCGAAGGAATCAGCTGGTAGCTAGGGTACTTATATCTCCAGAATCTTCAAACAGAACATCAACTATAGGCATTGTGTAGGAATTGAGAAAAATAAAATGACGTATTGTAGGAGTGTCAGAAGCTACGGGATTAGACGTGGAAACTTAATGTACAACAGAGCTCAGAATGGAAGAATTCAAAGAACAGGAATTAAAAATTTTATAGGCAAGAACATTACGTAGGCCTAATTGGAGTATACATAAAAAAGAAATTCATGAATTACTGTAAAAATAAGAAGGATGATAAACACGTAAGTAAACACATAGGGGATGTGGAAAAGGTATAAAAAATATTTATTTATATTGATAAAAATTGAAAAATAAGGTATGTAACAGGCACTGAAACTGCCTACATCCCTAAACTTTCCCAGCCAATGAATATGTAATGGGCTGACTACAGTTTGGTTGATGATATTTATCTCATTAAACATCACTCATTATGTTTTGTAAGTAAGTCCAATATAAACATTACTTATTGCGTCTACTCTTAAGTACAAATACGCAAAAAATAATTTATAAATGGACTATTTAATTTCTAAGTATTTTCAACTTATTTCACTACAAAAAAAGTTTAAACATGCTTGAACATATGTTAACTTTTCCCTACTTCCAGATTACAAAATAATGCAATAAAACTTACAGCAGTGGGAAAGATCAGCAGCATTTATCTTTTCTATTACACAAACAGTCAGCACTAGTTATACAATATTTTACATGTCAATCTCTACTGTTCATATAACTTACATGTGTCTGTTACTGTTCTTTTTTGTATTATCATATACGAAAAAGTAGCTAGAAATAAGTATGAAACGCTCACAGAAAACAAAATCCTGAACAATTAGGTTCATGACCCCGAACACATACAATTAAGTTATGTAAACTGTTTTTGCTGAAACGGTGCAGGAAGATTTACCTCTGGTAAGCAAATAACCATACATAGCAAAGTGAAAAGGTGGGCCTGAGTATTGATATGGAAAAGACAAATATCAAGTTCAACAAGGCAGTATCAATTAAGGAAGTCTGACAGCTATGAAATCTACAATATATTTGCCAAAGCCCACTCACTGACTCATCACTGTATCTCAACAATGACAAGGCCTAGAAAGATGAAACTTTACATAGATATTCACTAGATACTGTAGATGTGCAATAAGACGGGGTTTGACAAAATTCAAAATTTAAGGGGGGTTTTGGAGGGGTCAAAGTGACCGAATATTCTCATACTCACTCACTCACTCATCACTGTATCTCAACAATGACAAGGCCTAGAAAGATGAAACTTTACATAGACATTCACTAGATACTGCAGATGTGCAATAAGACAGGGTTTGACAAAATTCAAAACTTAAGGGGGTTTTTGGAGGGGTCAAAGTGACCGATTATTCTCATACTCACTCTCTCACTCATCACTGTATCTCAACAATGACAAGGCCAAGAAAGATGAAACTTTACATAGATATTTACTAGATACTGTAGATGTGCAATAAGACGGGGTTTGACAAAATTCAAAATTTAAGGGGGGTTTTGGAGGGGTCAAAGTGACCGAATATTCTCATACTCACTCACTCACTCATCACTGTATCTCAACAATGACAAGGCCTAGAAAGATGAAACTTTACATAAATATTTACTAGATACTGTAGATGTGCAATAAGACGGGGTTTGACAAAATTCAAAATTTTAGGGGGGTTTTGGAGGGGTCAAAGTGACCGAATATTCTCATAAGAAATACATGACAGTTAAAACGTGACAACTGTTAGGCAGCTTCTAGATGAGATAGAAACATGAAATTTGTTCTACAAGTTAACTTAACCCTCTTTTAAAGAACACAAAGGTCAATCTTAAATAATTTTAATTAAAACTACCCTAAAGAAATCTATAATATATTTGCTAAATACCACTTACTCACTTAGTCATCACTGTATCTCAAGAACAACAGGGCCTACAAAGAAAATATTTCCGAATAAATTGATTCAAAGTTGTAAAAGGAGCGGAATACATATATAGAAAACATTTGTTGGTAGAAAACAATATTATACGATATATTAACTACTGTCTTAAATAAATATTAATTACTTATGAACACATGAATTTTATGCATTCCTGCGATAAGAACGTGTTCCCAGAAGTACTATCACACAATTTACGTAACATATTTGTTTACGTTGCAATGTAGTCCATAAAGAGTTGTTATGTTTAGTCTGGTCTGGACACAACTCAGACACACTTGCGTCATGGGGTTCAGTCTAAAGGCCACTGATAACAGGCCAGAATGCTGCTTTGTTCAGTTTAGTTCAGTCGCTACACTGCTACTGCACACTCCTGCTACTTTGTTTAAGACGATTATTTTGTTAGTTTTAGTTTGAGCATTGGATATTCTTGATTTCTTATTAGTTTGTATCTTATTTTTTAGTTTATTTGTCAAGTTTGCAAGTTTGACTATTTTTCTTATTTTTGCAGTGTAGATTCCACTTTATACTTTATATAAATTCTATATCCCTAATACATGATGGAACAAATTGAAGTTGATGGGATCATGGTACCTCACCGTATTGTGCCTGTGGGTGCAGATGGGTCATGCTTCTTTTACTCCCTGTCTTACCTCATGTACGGTACTGTTGTAACGTGTCAATTTTGGGTCATTTTATTGTTTACCGTATGGGGTATTTACATTTTTGTTTATTTCGTGTTTGTGCGGGATTTTGTAAAATCATTGTGTAACGTCAAT
This sequence comes from Magicicada septendecula, assembly GCA_034769895.1. NCBI lineage: Eukaryota > Metazoa > Arthropoda > Insecta > Hemiptera > Cicadidae > Magicicada > Magicicada septendecula. Next base: position 989,302,672 of record CM068367.1, on the reverse strand, counting down.
TTCATTATAACAGAACACGTGTTGAGAAACAGTGGTGTAACAAAGCATAGACGCAATTTGCTGTTGAGTAATGCAGCCAGGAATACGCGCTACATTAAAAAATTCTAAGAACTTTGTATATGTATGTCGGCGCCCGTACGTAACATAGCCGGGCGGAGCGCCGTTAGTGACGCTTTGAAAACACCAAAGTCGAGGCAAAACATGGAGCTGGGACGAAAAGTTAGTAGCTCCAAACAACCAGCTACAGGAAACGTCGTTAAACCCCGCCTACTACTAATGACATCAGCAGAGCCGAGGCCAATATCGTCCTCGCCCACCACACATATACCAGCTCTATTCCCTGCATAGAAGGAATAAGTGACAGCAATGAAGCATGAACGGCGACTAAAACCTGGTGGCAGTGAACGGCAGTTTCCTCCCGCCCAACGCATAGTCTACATTAGTGAGAGACGCCATATAGTCAACTAGAAGCCTACTCCAGATACAGACGCTTACAGTTTTGTTTAGGGCCCGGTCGGTGGTGTTATAAAATGTAATTAATCCAGTAGGACCAACCGGGACCCCAGAATATACACATCGCAGTTACAAAATTGTTGCAAGTGCGAATCGCAAACAGTTAAATTACGGACATTGGAATCGAATCGGGACAAAACACGTGTTCGGCCGGCAACGCGTTAGTGAACAGTTGTAAAACAATAAAGGAGTTTGTAAAACATAATAAATAAGGGTAAAGTATGGTGTGGAAGTGTGCGTGAGCAGAATGGGCTGCCTTATAATTAAGAATATTTAAATATGATACCTAAAAATATATTTCAAAATTTGTTCTTAGCATTCTTGTTCTAATAATTAAAACGTTTTTTCAGTAATTAAAACTATTCAGTCACTACAAAACAATGTGTTAGTCTAAGTTATTTCATCATTACCACGTTCTCATTTCTGTGCTGACAGCTCGTCTAACGAAATCGGGGGTTTTCTGAAATTTTATTACAGTCAGATAGCGGGATTTTTTTATAAGGGCAAGAGTGTAGGAGGTTTCGATATTTAACCTTTAGAAAAAATATCGTGGTGACCTGGGCAGTTTCAAAAGGCAAGTTTTACGGGGACCATGACGGTAAGTGAAATTCTGGCAGTGGTAAGTATTATTTTATGATGAGTGTAATTTAGTAAATATAAGTGAAAAAGGTGAGTAACATCACACTGTCTCCCATGCGTCTCAAGTGCGAACAAGCGTTGTACAGTACATTTGTAACAACTGGCAACGGTTTGAGGAGCATACAATGATGGCGTGTGGTAACATTTATAGAAGTTTGGCTGAATACCGTGCTCACATGTCTCTGTACACCACATATGCCACCCACTGTGAAATTCAGGCTGCTGCCGAAATATACCCTTACCATCTGGTGGTGTATCGTGATGGTGAGGTGATTGTACAGCCTGATGAGTATGAGGAGGGAAAGCCCATATTGCGATTCAAGTGTTCTGGACCCATGATGAATGCCCACTTTGAACCTCTTAGTCTTCAATACATTCCTCCTCATACATCAACTGTTGTTAACTGTCCCATCTGCACCTCGCTTGGTACTGAGAGCCTAGAAAAAATCGTTGTCGAGCAAACTGCCCAAGACCAATCCGACGATGATATACCACTTACTGTTGTTAACCGTCCCATCTGCACCTCGCTTGGTACTGAGAGCCTACAAAAATTTGTTGTCGAGCAAACTGCCCAAGACCAATCCGAGGATGATATACCACTTATTTATTTGCTAAACTCTGCTAAACGTGATATCCAGAACCGTTGTGTGACGCCCCCTACTGACCTAATTTCGAAAAGAAGAAAAAATCGACGTTCAAGAGTTAATGACAGAATCAAAAGACACAAAAATAGGGAGTCCGTATGAAAATACAATAGCAAAAATCCTGAAGTTCATAGAGAGGCTGTTAAAAGATACAACAAGGCAAACCCTGACGTTAACAGGGGTTCAATTTCTAGATACTCAAAGAAACATCCGGACGTTAATCAGGAAGCTGTTCGAAGGTACACTGAAAAGAGGCAACTGATCCCATGGAAAACAAAGTCTTTATCAGGATTTAAATATGACCGTAGTACAGACTACAATAATGACAAGGTTGTTTCTCTTGGTCACCACATTGAATGCAAGTGGTGCCATGCGAAAAAGTGGAAAGAAGAGAGCCCTGGCTTATGCTGCAGCAATGGCAAGGTTCGTCTTCCTTCTACTCAACAGCTTCCTGAGCCGCTCCATAGTCTTCTTACTTACAGTCACCGTCAGTCTCAGCATTTTTTATCAAATACCAGAAAGTATAACGGATGTTTTCAAATGACTTCATTTGGAGCTAAAGAGGTGCACGAAGGAAATTTCATGCCAACTTTTAAGGTCCAAGGGCAGGTTTACCATAGAATAGGAAGTTTGTTACCTTCTCCCCAGCAAGACCCCTCTTTTCTACAAATTTATTTTGTTGGAAACGATGAAAAAGAAACAGAAATCAGATCCAACCTCTTTACTGTGGTTAAGCCTTGGTTAGTTGGCCAACTTCAAAAATGTCTGCATGATAACAATCCCTACATACGAGATTTTAAAACCGCAATGGAAAATGTTCCGGAGGGGCAGGAGTTCAAAGTTGTTATTCATGCAGACAGGAAGCCTGCAGTTGAACATAGGGGTCGTTACAACGCGCCAGCAACAAGCGAGGTAGCTTTGGTTATTGTGGGACAGGAGTTTGAAAAGAGAGACATAATTCTTCACAGCAGAGACACAAAGTTGGTACGGATCAGCGAAACTCATCATGCATACGACGCTCTCCAGTACCCGGCTACTCTATCAATATTCCACAATATGATCCAATGTCTAAAGCATCTCTCAAGAAAACAGTTTCCGCTTCAGACTTCTACGGTTACAGAATAATGGAAAGACAAGGTGAAGAAAGTTACCTATTGCTGTATCGTAGTCTTTTCAACCAGTTTTTGGTTGATATGTATGCCAAGATAGAGACAGAAAGGCTTAACTTTATAAGATTCAACCAGAGTAAGCTGCGAGCAGAAAACTATGTTCATCTTAAAGACGCCATGTGTAAGGGGGATGCTAAGATTTCAGATATGGGAAAGAGGGTCGTGTTACCACCCAGTTTTACTGGTGGGCACCGCTATATGCACAAGAGAACTCAGGATGCCATGACATATGTTCGTCACTATGGTCGTCCTGATTTGTTTATCACATTTACATGTAACCCGAAATGGTCTGAAATTGGAGCTGCCTTAAGAGACAGACAAAAGCCTCAAGACAGACATGACATCATAGCTCGAGTGTTTCATTTGAAAGTTAAAAAACGTATTCATCTTTTAACTAAAGGTTCCATTTTCGGTCAAAGTAGGTGTTACATGTATACTGTGGAGTGGCAGAAGCATGGCTTGCCTCATGCACACATCTTGCTATGGCTGCAGGACAGGATCATGGCCGACCAAACTGACAGTGTCATAAGCGCAGAGGTACCTGACCCTGAACTTCATGAAATTATTAAGTCGACAATGATTCATGGCCCTTGCGGAAGCTTAAACAGGAACTCGCCCTGCATGGTTAACGGCTTATGCTCCAAAAGGTATCCACGTCCCTTATCTAAAGAAACCCAAACTGCTGACGATGGCTACCCCCAGTACCGTCGAAGGTCTCCTGCTGATGGTGGTTTTACAGTCAACATCAATGGAGTAGACCTAGACAGTCGGTGGGTGGTACCGTACAATCCTGTTCTGTCACGTACCTTTTTGGCACATATCAATGTAGAGTTGTGTAACTCTGTCAAATCGATAAAGTATATTTGCAAATACGTGAACAAGGGCAGTGATCAAGCAGCTTTTGTGTTGGAAAATGAGTGGGACGAAGTGTCCAAATATGAAGCAGGCCATTACATAAGTAGTTCCGAAGCAGCATGGCGTATATTTTGCTTCCCAATCCATGAAAGATATCCTCCCGTAATGCATTTGGCTGTACACCTTGAAAATGGCCAGAGAATTTATTTTAATCCCGGAAACGTTCAAGACAAAGTTCAAAATCCACCCAAAACCACTCTACTGGCATTCTTTGAACTATGCAAATCAGACAATTGTGCCAGAACCATAATCTACAGTAAAGTCCCTGCTTACTACACCTGGAAAAACAATAAGTTTAGTCAGCGGAAACAAGGCAAAGCCGTTCCCGGACATCCAGGAGTGAAAAAAGATCAAGTGCTCGGTCGGGTTTATACTGTACACCCTAACAATGCAGAATGTTACTACCTACGTCTTCTCCTTCATGAAGTTAAAGGGCCTACGAGTTTTTATGATCTTAAGAGGGTATCTGGCATAGTTCACTCCACTTATCAGTCTGCCTGCAGAGCGTTGGGTTTACTTCAAGATGACAATCATTGGGACATCACCTTGGAGGAAGCTGCTCTGTCGGAGTCACCACAGAAAATCAGACAACTGTTCGCTGTCATTTTGGTGTTTTGTCAAGCAGCGGATCCCTTAGTGCTGTAGGAGAAACACAGAGACAGTATGTCAGAGGACTTCAAGAGACAGATGGAGTATGAATGTCCGGGCTTAGAGCTTGAACTACGGAACAAGATCATTTACAACAAATGCCTACATTCATTAGAAAACTTAGTCTCTTCAATGTCCAATCAATCCCTCCAACAACTCGGTCTTCCTTCTCCAAGTCAAGAGCCCAACAGTTCTGCAGTCAACCGCGAGTACCTGAAAGAACTCCCTTACAACACGGTCCATCTATCTGAATTGGTTGCTGAAAATGTGCCTAAACTGAATGACGAGCAGAAAAATGTCTACAATGAAGTAATTGCGAGCATTGAATCAGAGGCTGGACGACTATTTTTCCTTGACGCACCAGGTGGTACAGAGAAAACCTTTTTGATTAATTTAATATTAGCCAAGGTAAGACAAGATAGGAAAATTGCTATATCTGTGGCTTCGTCAGGTATAGCAGCAACGTTGTTGGATGGAGGGAGGACAGCTCATTCTGCCTTCAAACTGCCTCTCAACTTAAACCACTCTGAGACCCCATTTTGCAACATATCCAACATATCAAAACAAAGCGACACAGCAAAGGTACTTAAGGATTGTAAGTTGATAATTTGGGACGAGTGCACCATGGCTCACAAGGGAGGAATTGAAGCTTTGGATAGAACTCTGCAGGACATTAGAAGCAATAAAAACCTGATGGGTGGAGTCACACTTCTAATGGCCGGAGACTTCAGACAGACTTTACCTGTTGTACCTAGGGGAACTCGAGCAGATGATGTTAAAGCCTGTCTAAAGAGTTCTGTCCTGTGGCCTAAAGTCCAAGTTCGTTCCTTGAGATTCAACATGCGGGTGCATCTTAAAGGCAGTTTAAAGGCAGACGAGTTTTCAAGTTTACTTTTACAGATCGGTAATGGAAATCTACCTGAAGAAAATGGCAAAGTCAATATTACAAAAGACTTATGTGAAGTTGTATGCGACTTGACAACGTTGGCTGAAAAAATTTACCCAGATTTAACTAATTTTTACTTGAAAGATGTATCTTGGCTGAAAGAAAGAGCTATCCTTACTCCAAAGAATGACACTGCTGCAAATATCAATAACACATTATTGGAAAAACTGCCAACTGAGATTGTCCAGTACCAATCCGTGGACTCTGTGGTGGAAGTAGAAGATGCGGTCCATTACCCAGTAGAGTTCTTGCACACGCTTAATCCTCCAGGCATTCCACCGCACAATCTTTGCCTTAAAGTTGGAGCTCCAATAATGCTGCTACGAAACCTGGTACCACCTAAGCTTTGTAAAGGTACTAGGCTGCAGATTAAATCGTTGCACAACGTCATAGAAGCAACAATATTCACTGGATGTGGTCAGGGGGAAGCAGTCTTCATTCCACGCATTCCCTTAATTCCATCGGATTACCATTTTCAGTTTAAAAGACTCCAGTTCCCTGTCAAGCTCTGCTTTGCTATGACAATAAATAAATCACAAGGGCAGTCTTTGAAAATGGCCGGTGTTGATCTGAGGGAAGAATGCTTCTCCCATGGCCAGTTGTATGTTGCTTGCTCACGAGTTAGCTCTTCTGGGAGTTTAACTATCCTTTAGCCACAGGGTCAAACAAAGAACGTTGTCTACAAGGAAGTTTTATAAGTGCCGTATTTCGTTTCACAAAACGATTTCAGTAGACTTAGTATTAGCACCCATTTATGCTTTTCAAAATTTGTAAATATTACATTTATACAATGTGCTTGGTTACCCAAGGTTAAAAAAAAAATCACCGAACCAATGTGTTTATTCAGTAAAAAGTAGCGAAGCACGGGTATACAGCTAGTGTATAGATAAAATAATAACAATGAGTATGTGTAACGGTACAATTCTGTCCCTATAGCGTTTTGTGGAAAAGCATATATAAATTTTATTGTGAAATCAAAATTATAATTAATAGTGGTGAAGTTTTATAAGGTTTTGAAACGACGTAGTACGCTCAGAGCAGGAATTGTATCAAGGTCAGCGGTATACGTGCAAAACAACAGCTATTTTAGCCAAACAAACTTGTCAACAGGCCGATCCTGTAAATACGTCACATAAGGAATGCAGTACGTAGTTGCCTAGCCTTAAAAACTGAGACGTCATAGTTTTGAAGACAAAGAGACTTGGTGACGTGACACCCTCTCCACCTCAGCAAAGAACGAAATACGTTCGTCCCCAGTCTACAGCCATCTCTCGTGCAAGTGGCACGTTAAGTTCCGGAACGTAAATTGCAGGCCCGCAAAACAACAAAAAATGTGAATTTTGATATATTTCTGTATTTAAAACAGTCTTTTATAACAACAAAGTAGAGACAGTGAGTGAAATTGGAAATAAATTAACAATTTGGCCGTAAAAATGAGAACTGCGAGAAACAGCAAACTGTAAGCCACGAGTTGATACCTATGGCGTCGAATTTCTCCACAACATCAGGAAAGTAGACATTTTCAAATCATCTAAAATACTGACCTTTTTTTTAACTTAAAAAATTGAGCTCAATAAATAACAAATGTACCGTATGTATGACATAGCGTGAGTGTGTGCGTGTGGGGTACCTAAATTAATCTAAGATCCTAAGCACTGGTTTACGTTACGGAAAGGTAGTAATAATTTTCAGCGTATATTTCAATGTGTAACAAGTTTAATTTGAATTCTAATTATATTGTTTAAATATACCCTAAAGAAGGTTGATCTGTAAAGAAAAATGTATTGCAACCATGTTTGAATTTGTAACCAGGAGTGAATTTTGCCTTTGTTATCAATATATATAAGGCCCAAATAATGAATAAACACGAGTTTGAAAATACAAGTAAATCTGAGGTAATCATTTCAAGCAACCATTTTGTTTTCCAGCTCGTTTAAGTCGAACATCTGGACCCTAGTAAGTATATTTTTTTTTGGGTTGGTACAATACAATATGGCAGCTGAACTGGCCGTAAGTGTAAAAGTAAACAAAGTGTAATATGTTATTGAATAAAAGTCAAAGTGAGAGAGATAACATATGTAATGCCAGAAACTGTCAACTGATTAAGATCAGAGTGGACTGCCTTTAGAAAAATTAGGAATATTTTAAAGACTAAAAAAATCCTACTGTGTTTAAAATGAAAATGTTTAATTAGTGTGTGGTTTCTGCAAAGATGTACTGGTAGTAGAGAAACATTCATAATTACAAATAGGGCATACTATGCACTTTTAAACAATTGTAAAACTCTGCTTTTAGTTAGGAACACAAAATTTGCTACCTACAAAATCTTGTTAATACTGATATTAACTTATGTCTCTTGAGATCTAGGAAATGTCAAAAAAAAAGGATGAGAACCAGTAAACATGTTTGAAAGGAAGGATCTTAGGTGGATTTTGGAAGATATATGTGAGAATGGCCTGTGAGGAAAGTATGTTTTTAATAATGAACTATATGAAACATATAGAGCCAATGGCAACCAAATTTGTAAAATCATTACAGCTTATATGGGTTGGATAATTTGGCCATACAACAGAGAAAACCAGAAAGGAAAATCATGATTGGCCAGCCGGGCAGGAAAACGAGGCAGAAGGCAGACCCTAACTACTTACAATCAAGATGATTTAAGATGTCTGAGTGTTCCAAACTACATTATATTGGACTGGAACCGTGTCACAGAAGAGGCCAAAGCTCATGTATGACTGTAACGGAAGAGAAGCAGAAGCTTTCTGCAATTACTTGTTGATCAGAAATGTGAACAGTGAATGTACAAATGATACAAAAACTTCTCACTACACTGAAAAGACTATTGTAGCATAACAGGTGAGACAGGATAATGATATGTAATAAGCTGATATGCACCCAAACTAGGTCAATGAGATTTTTAGAGAGTTCAAAAAATAAGTGCAATTTGGCTGGTTATTTGGCTATAATCATGAAGACTGCTACACTGGATTACCAAGCTATGATGGCCTTTTGCAAGCTGGAGTGATGAAGTCTGGTGGAGGCCACAGTGGGCTGGACAAGATTAGTTCAAGAGAGATACCTGAGAAATTACTGGAGAGACAGTTAACAGTTATAGGCAAGCCCCCCTCCACCACACACACAACTTCAATTTGGCTAAGTTTGTCAATATCTGTGATTAAGACAAACGCCTAATCATTTAATGTGTGTGTGTGTGTGTGTGTGTGTGTGTGTGTGTGTGTGTGTGTGTGTGTGTGTGTGTGTGTGTGTGTGTGTGTGTGTGTGTGTGTGTGTGTGTGTGTGTGTGTGTGTGTGTGTGAAGTTTCCCTTGCTAACATCAATTACTCATATATTTTCTTGAATGTTTCATACTTTTCTAGGAAAAAAGTCATGTCAAAAATTGAGATGTATGGCTTACCTGATTCAATATGTATCATTTTTCTACCCCATCCCTTTGCCATCATAGAATTTGACTCTCCTACTTTACATAATCAAACACTACATGAATATGCATTTAGTTCATGTTATTCCCAATGGCACTATCATTTGTTTTCACCCATGTTAGATGCATTAGTAACTGAAGTGTAATCTGGTAGTTTTAAAGAAATTCATTACACAATTAACAATAGTTTGTAGTGAAAATATGATTATGAAGGGAATGCAGATGTGATCATTTATGGCCAGCCAAAAGTTACAAACAATGAGAGCGGCAGAAGGAAGTGGAAACCATGTTGCATCCTATAAATTTGATGTTTGTGAAAGTTGTATCAGGGACAGCTGAAGGATGAAAGTTGGTTACTATTAACCAATGGTAGTACAATAGTGTTTCATAGACAGAAGCAAAATATCCCCAAAGAGATGAGAAACTGTTAGAATATATAAGTGAAAAGTGGTTAACTTATTTGGTTATGCTGTGGCTACAGAAATTTATCAAATAAAGGCTCTTGCACTGGTGAACAAAACTGGAGTTGCAGTTTAAAAGCTAGGAAGCATGGACAGTGAGATTTTTTGTATGATACAAACTGAAAACCAGGCTGTTTTCCCAGTGTCTATGGCTACATATGAGAAACACATATTCTCTTTCCACAGATATGTAACTTGAAAGGAGAACGATCAGTTATGACTTACAACAGATTAGAAATGCTGACCAGACGTCTGTCTACTTTAAGATGCCTCTTGATATAACCATCAAGAAGAGAGGCAAACAAGCATAATGGTATGAACAAAAGGCAACAAAAAACAAGATGCACTGTTACATTATGAGTTAAGCCAGACAGGAGAAAACGATCTCTCTATGTAGTGCTGTAAATGAAAACTTTTCCTGAAAATAAATGTAGAAGGGGTTATTATTCAGGTCAAATTCATCTACCAGTCACCTTAGATTACTTTTAAATAAAAAGTATGCTGTTTTTGGATAGTTTCTGAGGATATACAACAGATCAAATGAAGACAACTCTTCACAAAGGCAACACTGACATGAAAATATCTGGTGAGCTTACTTCATTGTTCCAGCTGTTGGACGTTTGCATAAATCTTCCATTAAACCAGCTCTGAAGGAAATGTATTTCCACTGGATGGCCTAAGCAATACAAGCATATACTCCTATGGGAAAAATTAAGTGGCTGGATGCTGACCTTCTGTATAGGTGGATAAATGAAGGTTTGGAACATGTTCCATTCACACTGGCTGGGAAAATCTTAAAAAAGTGTGGCATCTCCCAAAAACTTGATGGGATGGAAGATGATACTATCAACTTATGTCAAAAATACATAACATTCTACTTGTTATAAGTTTTAAGTTTATGTAATAAAATTGTAATACACTTTTATCATAATAAAATGTTGAATAAAGATTCCTTTTTAAAATATCATAATACAGATGAGGAAGCAGAATGAGTACTAACACCAGTAATGCTGACTTTGGTGTTGCAGATCATGGGAACTAATTCATGTTATTATGTTATTAATAGCAGGTTATTGTGTAGGTGAATTTTGGGAGATACCTGCATGAATATATCATTTAAAATATAATTAAGTTTGATTTTATTGAGTCTTTAAATAAGTACTGAGTTACTGAAAATATTCAAACAAAATTAATTTGATTGTCTTAAAACTCAGGAGTTTTAGAAACTTATTTAAAGGCACGGAGTATTAGAAAAAAATGGTATACATTTGTTTTACTATTAAATACTTTGCACATTCTACGATGATGCATCCTACATTGATAGCAAAACATGCTAAAGCTATCAATTGTTGTTCTTATGCATTATGTATATCATTTGTTTCATCATAATCCTTTCAATTTAGTATGGCAAAAATTATACAATTTATTCAAAGCATTGCCACCAACAGTACAGATTAAATCAAAATTATAAACAAACAGACGGTCTTATATAGTTAGTCAGTTTACAGTCAAATACAATTCTTCTAGTATTTCTTTCTCCCCCATTTCTTACTATCATGTGACACTTCCTTATTAGTTCTGACTCGATGCATCTCTTACATCCTGTATCCATTTACTCTTCAATCCTCTGATTTTCCTATCTATCATTCTCAAACAATTGAAACTCTTTATTATTTATGCTGGTTTAATTTTGTGCGTCTTAGTGACTGGATATTTTTATAGTATTTGTTTCACGATATTAATTGATGACTCGTTGGGCACTTGGTGAAACATATTAATACAAAGGTTTTGTAAAATATATAAAAACACTTGGTAAGTTTCACAAATTTTTTAATTAACTCTGACAGCTGTTTCGACTAACTAAGCCATTGTCAAAGAGAGAGTGAATGAAATTACTGAACACAGGATGTTAGTGGAGTGTAGGTAGTGAACATCTGTTTAGGGCGTATCTGGAACATCTGTGTTGTGATGGCGAGGGGGGGGAATGTGTGCATGAGACAAGGGAAGGTCAGGTGTCTTTAAAAACTAAATACAATCATGAATGCAAAATATAAAATTAACTGAACTAAATATAAACTGAATGCAGAATTTAAAATAATGATGAACATTCAAAATAATATAAAATAAACTAAACTAAATAACAGACTTTAATAAAGGGGATACACAAAATTCAGTCTGTTCATTGGTTAAATTTGTTATTTTTTATTGCTTTTTTTAATTTCTAAAATTTCTAACAAATCCATTTTTTTACCTTTTTGTATGTTGTATGTTACCTTTTTAGTAGTGTTATGTTTTTTGTGTCTATGAAGTGATTGTGTTGTAAGCAAAACCTGTATTAGATGTATTGGTTAAAATCGCCTTCTTATGTTCTGGTTAACATCGCATTTCTGAACATAAGAAGGCGATTTTAACCAATACATCTAATACAGGTTTTGCAGATCATTGCTTACAACACAATCACTTCATAGACACAAAAAACATAACACTACTCCACAACATACAAAAAGGTAAAAAAATGGATTTGTTAGAAATTTTAGAAATTAAAAAAGCAATAAAAAATAACAAAAATTTAACCAATGAACAGACTGAATTTTGTGTATCCCCTTTATTAAAATCTGTTATTTAGTTTAGTTAGTTAGACAATGGCTTAGTTAGTCGAAACAGCTGTCAGAGTTAATTAAAAAATTTGTGAAACTTACCAAGTGTTTTTATATATTTTACAAAACCTTTGTATTTGTTTCACTTATACTGTCAATTGAACATTAATTTTAATTTGCATTTTAATATGGTGCAAACATCACTTCCAATTAGTGTGTTTCCTTTATCATTCAGTATTCCAACAGTAACCATTTCATTAGTTTCTTAGTTTCCTTACTGCTTCATTTAGTACTTCAGAAAACATGCTTGACTTGGACTTACAGTGAACATTTTTTGTTTCATCCTTATTATTCACTATTTTTGTTGAAGAGGCATTGGATACAATGCACATTGGATTGTAATGCCAGCAGAAGCAGAAAGAAGATTTTCAATTTTATTATTTTTGTATATCGATATTATAACCTGAACTGATTCATAACACTTCTCCTGATATCTAATATACTGGTATTCCGTATTTAGTCTTGACATACTTAACTTGACATAGTCAGTCTAATATACTTAACATATTATGTACAAAATAAAATGCATGAGTGCATTCTTGTTTTTACTTATCATCTTCTCATTTACTTGTTATAAAGAAAATTAGAGACCTAATTGTATTTCTAAAGCCACAATGTCAAAAAAAATTGTGACTAACTTACTTCTTTTCATCACTACTGACTGTATTTATACTAACTATATTGTTATTAATTACATAAATCTAATTCTGTTTTCTTTTGTTATATAAAAATAGCACAAGGTAGCCTCAAAAAGTTCCTGGAATTGGTATGGTATGTTCAAAACAATAATTGCGTCAGGGAAATTATTGTTTCATAAGTTGGAAGTCTTATGCATCACAATGTGGCCGGTCCTCATGCTCTTTCTTCCTATCCAATAATAGTTCAGCTCTGTTTCTTTAACTTGCACGTGACACTGTCACAATTCAAAATGTCTGTAATTAAATAGCATACAAATTTCAAATGTTGCGTTTTGCTTCAAAAATCACTATCAGAGACGTTAATATTAATTAAAAAGCATATGGTGAATCAGTCAAGAAAAATAAAGAAATTCATGAATGGCACAAGCATTCCATTAGGGACATGTTAGTGCTAACAATGGTGTTTCTACAGAGCACCCCATCTACTGTGATAAACGACGAAATTGTTTAGCATGTTCAAAGGATTGATGGGGGTGGGGGAGGGAGTTTAAATATGTACCTTTTATTGTGTTCGTGTTCTATGTATATTGTGGGTCTCGGTTATGTGAGGTAAGAAAAGGAAATCTGTTGAGGAAAGAGCATCATAAGTTGGAAAATCACTTGGAAGTTGTCACAGTATTCTCTATAATGATCTAAAAATGCATCGGGGTTGTCAACACATTGATCCAAACATGCTGTCTGCAGATCAGAAACAAACACAAATGTCTGCCACGAGACCATATCACTCTATTGACTGATTGAGACAGAAATTATCTGAACTGTACAATCACTGATGACAACACATGGTGTTTCTTGTATGGTCTACAGACAAAAGGCCAGTCGTCAGAATGAAAATTAAATTGATCTCCTCAGAAACAGAGGTTTCATTTGGACAAGTGTAAAGGAAAAGTTACATTGGATTTTTTTTATTTGGAATTGTCCACTATAAATTCATTTCTCAAGGCCAAACATGAACAGGGACATGTACGTAGATATCCTTCATCATCTATAGGATGCAATCAGAAAGAAGCGCCCTGAAAAATGGAGAAAACCGTATTCTTTTGCATGACAATACGCCAGCACATTGATCAATCCTGGTCAAGGAGTACTTACATGCCACTGCATGAACTCTTGGGCATCCATCCAAATTGGCACCAGCTGATTTTTACTTGTTTCCTCACTTGAAAGCAGTTCTGAAAGGGAACAGGTACAAGGATGTAGACATCATTATTGCCAAAGTGACAAAGCAGCTGATGGAGGTTTCTAAGAATGTTTTCAGGAGTGTTCCCAAAAACATTATGAACAGTTTGTGAACATGCTGAAGGAAACTACTTTTCAGGAAATATAATGTAAAACATTTTAATGAATACAGTTTTTGTGAAATAAACTAATTCAGAACTTTTTCTGAATCTACCTCTACAGTTTTGTACTTCTTTGAACGAACTTCATTAAAAAATCACTACTGTCATCAGCAGAAAAATTAATAAATCGATACACCTTCTCCAATCCCAACTACACATCACACTACCAGGGTGGGATTGTTATCCTCAGCAACCTGGATGAAGCTTGGACTCTTAACTCAGTGGGATTTCAAGATAGAAATTAACTGGTAAGTAAGTGGAGGTCTGATCACAGTAATACTGAATTGCTATAACTAAGGAAGTTCTTCTATCTGTAGGCTGTTTAGACAGGATAGTGTATAAAGTGTATGAAACACTACAGTCACTAGAGAAGCAACTGTAATAATAATTATTATTATTGTCAACTACTGACAACCCCCAAAATGAAAGCTGGTTAGCATGAGAGTACTAGTACAATTTCTACTCATAACAATCTAGTTAAATGTTAAGTACTACAATATCTGATGCACAGAACTGAACATGAATTAATCAGGAAGAAATCACAAGAGAATAACTGGAGAGACATTTCCTCAGCAGGGATACATTAATGATGATGATGATGATGCTACATTCATCAGTTTTCCTATAATGTAGTAGAAGGACTAGTGAATATAGTAAAGGTAAGATTTCTTCTGAAAACAAACATTTCTTGTATAAAGCTATTTATAAAAAATACATTTTGCAACAGAATAATCATTCTTTTTTAATGAATTTCATATTTAGGGACACATTCATTTATTCATGTTCTTCAGTGAGCTAGGTTATCTGTTATCTTTAAAATATTGATCACTAATCTCTCAGATCACTTATCTGTTATCTTTAAAATATTGATCACTAATCTCTCAGATCTTGCTCAACAAACGACTGATTTAAAAATTTGTTGATATATATAATTGTGCTAACAATTTTAGATTCTGAAATTTCTAAAATTATCAATATAAAATTACTTATGTTGTAAGCAACTGACTACATTATTAATATGAAACTAAGTGTAATGTTACAAAAAATCTGCTGTTATAAAAACAGTAATATACTGCTACTATACTATTTGACAGATTCTGGTTTACAACTAGTAAAAACCAGTTATACAATACAGATAAGAAATGCACATGACAGCAGTTTGCTAATAACTGTTTATGATGCTGTTCTCAAGCTATTTCAATTTAAACTGTTTTCCCCCTTGAAACCACATTAAAAACCACTTCTGATTGAAACTGATTTGTTTAAGGTTTACTTGTTTTTTTTTCTAATCAGTAACTTACACATAAAGTTACACAGTTCTAATCATAAATGTTTCACATATAAATATATGTCATCGCAATGTTGTCTAATCAAAATTTCTATGTTAAGTCATAAATATGTCTCCTAGGTCTGATATATTGTTTTCTTATATTCAAATGATTCATAAACACAACATTTATTTAACCCTACTGTCAATAAGAATACCCTTTCAAATTTTACTATCAGAATATTATCAATATTTTCATTAAAAAAATAAAAAATCCCAAAAGATCATTGGTGTACATTTATTTAGTATACTGACATTTCTATATTAACATTTTTTCAAATTTTCAAATAGACATATTTTAAAATCGAATTAGTTGACTATCCCCTTGTTAACAAATACCCCTGTACATATCCATGCTAAAATTTAAATTTAGCATGTGCTAAATTTAAATATAATACAATCAATAATATAATTTATTGTGAAGGGTTTGTGACATAAGAAAATTGACAGTTATTTCAAAAATAGTTTATTTATTATTATTTTGTTTCATTATAACACTCAATACATTTTTTAAAAGATTTAGCATGCTCATCACATACAGGCTTCGTACATTCAAAACATGATTTTCTAGTTTTTCTCCTTATATTGAAGTGTCCATTTTAGTAAATATGGCATGAACCGACAACTATTTTTTGTCCAGTATGGTTCACAGTTTGCTGAGATGTATATGGTACAGGAACATTTCTCGATAATTCTGCAATAGGCTTCTTCCCAATGAAACTCTCGATTGCAAGGTGTGCAGTAAATGACTTGTAACCTGAATATTTGTGGATCAATCTTCGATAAGCAGCATACATAATTCTTCTCAACTGTCGTAAACATATTCTTCTTCTATGTATTAGTTTTATACTTTATCATTTTGTTATTTTCGAAATATATAATATACTCAGCAAGAGCACTAATATCCAACATACCATAAAAAAACATCCAAGGTCCAATATATCCAAGAACTTTGTCGCTGGATATATCCATTGCTTTGTCGCTGTGTTGTATATCTTATTAACATCTGATCCACTGTGTCGATACCTGTTTATTGTAGTATTCCACTATTTCTGGTTTCTTCTTTCTTCCATCAGAGATTGTCTGAATGAATCCATTGTTGATAATGCATTACTACATTTTTTTGGTACATATGAGCATATTGTTGCTTGATCTCAAAATCTAAATACAGCTGAATATTCTTCTTAATTTTTCTCTGCTTCATTACATCAGGAATATATTTTTTTTTCAGAGTGCCCATAATTGTCAGACTCCACAATAAGCAGATGTTCTGTTAGAGTTAATCGGGTAAAGAAGTTTTCCATCGTAACATTTATGCCCGATCCTCGATAAGATGCCATTACCTCTTTTACAACCCTTTCACCTTGATTTGTCTCACAACTGGCTGCACTTTTTCTGGTATATAGTTGCCCAAGTAGTGTACACAAGTTTTCAGCATCACAAATCCAACAACTTCATTCTGTATTTTGCTGGCTTTGATGGACTATACTGAGCAAATCTTGTCCTTCCATGACACGGAAAAAGTTGTTCATTGGTGATTAAGCATCCCGTAAGTTCGTATAATTTTGATAAATTAAATTCAACATTGTCCACACAAGTCTCGTATTGGTGCAGCCTTATCCTCTTTTATGCGTACATCTCGTATATTAGCATCATCAAATCGGATAAATCTGTGTATGTTCCAAAATCTGTTGATTCCCATTGTCGCTCGGTATAAAGGATGTGCAGTTGCTTTCCACATGTCCACATGTTAGTAGTGTGATCAGTGTTGGAAATATTGGTGCCAGACATAATAAGAATCCCCAGAAATGCGTTCGAGTTCTCTCGGCGTTGTATTTTTTTTTTGAATTTTTCGTATGCAGAGACTGCTTTATTGTTTGTATGATGCATGATAATATCGACCATTTCATTTGTAAAATGCATATTAGTTCTTGGTATCCAAGTCACGTATGAACAGTAAATTATTATAAATAAATCACCTTATATCCGTCGTGTGACTTCGTTACGTCGATTAAAATGACACGTTTCGGAACATCTGTTCCATCATCAGATAAAATCGCTCTATTGAGGTCGTTAAACGTTAAAAACATATGTTACACATAATTGTCCACTATGTAATTCACTTGCTTCCTAAATGGTGCGCACCACGACGAAGCCGATCGGACACTGAACTATTATCTGAGTGATTACGCCTAAGCAGGTTCAAAGCTGTATCGTATAGCGGGTTGGATTTAAAATTTAAGTGGTCATTCAATATGAAGTCTCGGCTGTTTATGTTATTATATGCTTTGTATATTTCGAACTCCTCTATTGCGTCCATGTAACGGCCTTTGTTGCACACATGTAGGGGTATTAAATTAGATTTAAAATCAGTATAATTATGATTGTGTAAGATTAAGTGGCGGGCTAAGTTGGACTTGATATTATTTAACAAAGTGAGATTATTTAGGTGACGTTTTGGTGTGTGTTCTTTAAATCGTTTGAGGAAACCTCTCCCCGTTTGACCAATGTAAAAACTGTTGCAGTCGTTACATGATAATTTATATATGCCGGATTTCTTTTCTAAAGGTATGGGTTTTCTATGACGTAGTATTTTTAATAGATTATTGTTTGTTTTGAAGGTAGCAGTAATATTCAATTTATTAATTGTGGAAGTTAGAATCTTTGGCATTATATTTGTGTATGCGGTAGAAATAAATGTTATTTTTGTATCCTTATCTATTGGGGGCTTGGATTTTCGAATTTTATGTTTCTTGATGAGATTATCAATCAACGTGTTTTGGTAACCATTAGCTAAAGCTATATGTTTAATGGTATTCACCTTCTCACGGTAATCATCATCACTGAGAGGTACTGCCAACAATCTGCGGATAAAGTAATTATAAGCTGCCAACTTTTGCGAAAATGGATGATAAGAGTCAGCATGTATTGTCACATCAGTGATAGTCGGTTTTCTATAAATATTAAATTTCAATTTATTTACGTGTTTAGTGACAGACAAATCTAAAAAATTCAATTTATTATCCACTTCAGTTTCCAACGTGAATTGAATGTTTTTATTAATATTATTCATATAATGTTTTAGGTTTTCGATCTGTCGTACAGTACCATTGAAAATTAGAAAGGTATCGTCTACATAACGTGCATAAAATATTATATCATTTTTGTATTTGTTATGTGAGAGCAAATGAGAGTTTTCATAAAAATTCAAGTAAACGTCAGCCAATAGACCAGAGAGAGGTGAACCCATGGCCAATCCATCGTCCTGAATGAAAAATTGGTTATTGAAAGCAAAGTAATTTTGTTCTAAGATAGTTTCAAGTAAACCAATTAACTCGTTTATCGTCTGTATATTTAATTTATTATTCTCTAATAAATTTTCTTTTAAGATATTTAGTGTTTCCTTTACTGGTATGTTGGTATACAAATTTACTATATCAAATGATGCTAACTTATAATTTGGTAGTATATCAACATTTTTACATTTATTAATAAAATCCGTGTTGTTTGTGACACTATGATTGTTCTTTAAATTTATGTTTTCTTTGATTACTTTGACGAGTTTTTTAGCTGTTTTGTATGCGGGCGCTGTGGTAAAATTAACGAGTGGTCTGACCGGTATGTCGTGTTTATGAATTTTGGGTAGGCCAGTGAGTTCGGGAGCTTTAGCATTAATAGGCTTCAGGAAGCGACGTGTGCATTCGCTAAACAAATTTACGCAATTATTGATTTTGTTATTCAATGTCTTGACATACATATCAGAAGGATCAGATTTCAAGGTTCTAATATTATTGTTTGAAATAAAGTCGTTTACTTTCGTTTTATACACGTCAAAGTCCATGACAACAAGAGTATTCCCCTTATCTGCCTTAGTAATTAGAGCATTATTATCAACTAATTTAGCTTTTATTTGTTTCAATAACTTAAACTCGTTGGAAAATCTTATATGTTTCTGTAAACCATGAGGTGAATGGTTGTCAAAATTATGGTGTTTTATGGTATTATTAAATTTATTATTTATTAAAATGCGTGCTTCAGTTTGTAGTTTTGGATCGGCAATTGTTTTTACTGCAGTTTCTGCATTGATAATTTCTTGTACGATTTGATGTTTATTATTAAGAGGCAAGTTATCCTTGATGCCTTTATTAAGGATAGTAATTTATATATGCCGGATATACCTTTAGAAAAGAAATCCGGCATATATAAATTATCATGTAACGACTGCAACAGTTTTTACATTGGTCAAACGGGGAGAGGTTTCCTCAAACGATTTAAAGAACACACACCAAAACGTCACCTAAATAATCTCACTTTGTTAAATAATATCAAGTCCAACTTTGCCCGCCACTTAATCTTACACAATCATAATTATACTGATTTTAAATCTAATTTAATACCCCTACATGTGTGCAACAAAGACCGTTACATGGACGCAATAGAGGAGTTCGAAATATACAAAGCATATAATAACATAAACAGCCGAGACTTCATATTGAATGACCACTTAAATTTTAAATCCAACCCGCTATACGATACAGCTTTGAACCTGCTTAGGCGTAATCACTCAGATAATAGTTCAGTGTCCGATCGGCTTCGTCGTGGTGCGCACCATTTAGGAAGCAAGTGAATTACATAGTGGACAATTATGTGTAACATATGTTTTTAATGTTTAACGACCTCAATAGAGCGATTTTATCTGATGATGGAACAGATGTTCCGAAACGCGTCATTTTAATCGACGTAACGAAGTCACACGACGGATATAAGGTGATTTATTTATAATAATTTACTGTTCATACGTGACTTGGATACCAAGAACTAATATGCATTTTAAATTGGAGGCTAGTCAAGCAAGCGTGGTATATAAGTATCAAAACGTTAAAATCCAGTTACTAAAAACTAACTTACACATTAAATTTAATAATATCTGTTTAAAAAATCATTTAATACCAAAATATGCAGTTATAAATGTGAAGGCCCTCTCTAGGGCTGCTAAAGCAACCAAAAAACATGCTGAGATTTTTCGGATCAAGGAAGAAATCAAATCTTTGTATATTAAGAAATCTACACTCAATATACGACTTTATAAATTGCATTTACATATTTTGAACGATATTCATCCGGCCATCGTAAATAATGTTATGGAATCAGTACATAAATACGTCTCTGACGTTACTCACAATACATACTTTAAACAGACGCGTAAAATTCATAATTTAAAGAGTAAACATCGCCATGAGACCGACATCACTTGTAAACACACATTTTATCCTCGTGTGTCTAATTTAACTACGATAGCTTTTAATGATGATGAAATGAACATCCTTAATAAAGGCATCAAGGATAACTTGCCTCTTAATAATAAACATCAAATCGTACAAGAAATTATCAATGCAGAAACTGCAGTAAAAACAATTGCCGATCCAAAACTACAAACTGAAGCACGCATTTTAATAAATAATAAATTTAATAATACCATAAAACACCATAATTTTGACAACCATTCACCTCATGGTTTACAGAAACATATAAGATTTTCCAACGAGTTTAAGTTATTGAAACAAATAAAAGCTAAATTAGTTGATAATAATGCTCTAATTACTAAGGCAGATAAGGGGAATACTCTTGTTGTCATGGACTTTGACGTGTATAAAACGAAAGTAAACGACTTTATTTCAAACAATAATATTAGAACCTTGAAATCTGATCCTACTGATATGTATGTCAAGACATTGAATAACAAAATCAATAATTGCGTAAATTTGTTTAGCGAATGCACACGTCGCTTCCTGAAGCCTATTAATGCTAAAGCTCCCGAACTCACTGGCCTACCCAAAATTCATAAACACGACATACCGGTCAGACCACTCGTTAATTTTACCACAGCGCCCGCATACAAAACAGCTAAAAAACTCGTCAAAGTAATCAAAGAAAACATAAATTTAAAGAACAATCATAGTGTCACAAACAACACGGATTTTATTAATAAATGTAAAAATGTTGATATACTACCAAATTATAAGTTAGCATCGTTTGATATAGTAAATTTGTATACCAACATACCAGTAAAGGAAACACTAAATATCTTAAAAGAAAATTTATTAGAGAATAATAAATTAAATATACAGACGATAAACGAGTTAATTGGTTTACTTGAAACTATCTTAGAACAAAATTACTTTGCTTTCAATAACCAATTTTTCATTCAGGACGATGGATTGGCCGTGGGTTCACCTCTCTCTGGTCTATTGGCTGACGTTTACTTGAATTTTTATGAAAACTCTCATTTGCTCTCACATAACAAATACAAAAATGATACAATATTTTATGCACGTTATGTAGACGATACCTTTCTAATTTTCAATGGTACTGTATGACAGATCGAAAACCTAAAACATTATATGAATAATATTAATAAAAACATTCAATTCACGTTGGAAACTGAAGTGGATAATAAATTGAATTTTTTAGATTTGTCTATCACTAAACACGTAAATAAATTGAAATTTAATATTTATAGAAAACCGACTATCACTGATGTGACAATACATGCTGACTCTTATCATCCATTTTCGCAAAAGTTGGCAGCTTATAATTACTTTATCCGCAGATTGTTGGCAGTACCTCTCAGTGATGATGATTACCATGAGGAGGTGAATACCATTAAACATATAGCTTTAGCTAATGGTTACCAAAACACGTTGATTGATAATCTCATCAAGAAACATAAAATTCGAAAATCCAAGCCCCCAATAGATAAGGATACAAAAATAACATTTATTTCTACCGCATACACAAATATAATGGCAAAGATTCTAACCTCCACATTTAATAAATTGAATATTACTGCTACCTTCAAAACAAACAATAATCTATTAAAAATACTATGTCATAGAAAACCCATACCTTTAGAAAAGAAATCCGGCATATATAAATTATCATATAACGACTGCAACAGTTTTTACATTGGTCAAACGGGGAGAGGTTTCCTCAAACGATTTAAAGAACACACACCAAAACGTCACCTAAATAATCTCACTTTGTTAAATAATATCAAGTCCAACTTTGCCCGCCACTTAATCTTACACAATCATAATTATACTGATTTTAAATCTAATTTAATACCCCTACATGTGTGCAACAAAGGCCGTTACATGGACGCAATAGAGGAGTTCGAAATATACAAAGCATATAATAACATAAACAGCCGAGACTTCATATTGAATGACCACTTAAATTTTAAATCCAACCCGCTATACGATACAGCTTTGAACCTGCTTAGGCGTAATCACTCAGATAATAGTTCAGTGTCCGATCGGCTTCGTCGTGGTGCGCACCATTTAGGAAGCAAGTGAATTACATAGTGGACAATTATGTGTAACATATGTTTTTAACGTTTAACGACCTCAATAGAGCGATTTTATCTGATGATGGAACAGATGTTCCGAAACGCGTCATTTTAATCGACGTAACGAAGTCACACGACGGATATAAGGTGATTTATTTATAATAATTTACTGTTCATACGTGACTTGGATACCAAGAACTAATATGCATTTTAAATTGGAGGCTAGTCAAGCAAGCGTGGTATATAAGTATCAAAACGTTAAAATCCAGTTACTAAAAACTAACTTACACATTAAATTTAATAATATCTGTTTAAAAAATCATTTAATACCAAAATATGCAGTTATAAATGTGAAGGCCCTCTCTAGGGCTGCTAAAGCAACCAAAAAACATGCTGAGATTTTTCGGATCAAGGAAGAAATCAAATCTTTGTATATTAAGAAATCTACACTCAATACACGACTTTATAAATTGCATTTACATATTTTGAACGATATTCATCCGGCCATCGTAAATAATGTTATGGAATCAGTACATAAATACGTCTCTGACGTTACTCACAATACATACTTTAAACAGACGCGTAAAATTCATAATTTAAAGAGTAAACATCGCCATGAGACCGACATCACTTGTAAACACACATTTTATCCTCGTGTGTCTAATTTAACTACGATAGCTTTTAATGATGACGAAATGAACATCCTTAATAAAAGCATCAAGTATAACTTGCCTCTTAATAATAAACATCAAATCGTACAAGAAATTATCAATGCAGAAACTGCAGTAAAAACAATTGCTGATCCAAAACTACAAACTGAAGCACGCATTTTAATAAATAATAAATTTAATAATACCATAAAACACCATAATTTTGACAACCATTCACCTCATGGTTTACAGAAACATATAAGATTTTCCAACGAGTTTAAGTTGGAATAACAAATAAATAAAAGCTAAATTAGTTGATAATAATGCTCTAATTACTAAGGCAGATAAGGGGAATACTCTTGTTGTCATGGACTTTGACGTGTATAAAACGAAAGTAAACGACTTTATTTCAAACAATAATATTAGAACCTTGAAATCTGATCCTACTGATATGTATGTCAAGACATTGAATAACAAAATCAATAATTGCGTAAATTTGTTTAGCGAATGCACACGTCGCTTCCTGAAGCCTATTAATGCTAAAGCTCCCGAACTCACTGGCCTACCCAAAATTCATAAACACGACATACCGGTCAGACCACTCGTTAATTTTACCACAGCGCCTGCATACAAAACAGCTAAAAAACTCGTCAAAGTAATCAAAGAAAACATAAATTTAAAGAACAATCATAGTGTCACAAACAACACGGATTTTATTAATAAATGTAAAAATGTTGATATACTACCAAATTATAAGTTAGCATCGTTTGATATAGTAAATTTGTATACCAACATACCAGTAAAGGAAACACTAAATATCTTAAAAGAAAATTTATTAGAGAATAATAAATTAAATATACAGACGATAAACGAGTTAATTGGTTTACTTGAAACTATCTTAGAACAAAATTACTTTGCTTTCAATAACCAATTTTTCATTCAGGACGATGGATTGGCCATGGGTTCACCTCTCTCTGGTCTATTGGCTGACGTTTACTTGAATTTTTATGAAAACTCTCATTTGCTCTCACATAACAAATACAAAAATGATATAATATTTTATGCACGTTATGTAGACGATACCTTTCTAATTTTCAATGGTACTGTACGACAGATCGAAAACCTAAAACATTATATGAATAATATTAATAAAAACATTCAATTCACGTTGGAAACTGAAGTGGATAATAAATTGAATTTTTTAGATTTGTCTGTCACTAAACACGTAAATAAATTGAAATTTAATATTTATAGAAAACCGACTATCACTGATGTGACAATACATGCTGACTCTTATCATCCATTTTCGCAAAAGTTGGCACCTTATAATTACTTTATCCGCAGATTGTTGGCAGTACCTCTCAGTGATGATGATTACCGTGAGGTGGTGAATACCATTAAACATATAGCTTTAGCTAATGGTTACCAAAACACGTTGATTGATAATCTCATCAAGAAACATAAAATTCGAAAATCCAAGCCCCCAATAGATAAGGATACAAAAATAACATTTATTTCTACCGCATACACAAATATAATGCCAAAGATTCTAACCTCCACATTTAATAAATTGAATATTACTGCTACCTTCAAAACAAACAATAATCTATTAAAAATACTTAGAATTTACATTCAAATTATTAACTTACATGCAAATATAAGTGCTACCCATGAATATAAAATATTACAAATAATATTTACTTACCCTAAAAATGAATTCTTCATTCCATGTGGGATTTAAAGTCTGAAAGACAAGATATGGTTGTTATAAACATTTATATAAAATACATATACAAACACAGAAACTTGTACAATTGGTAAATGATGTAAATTATACCTTACATTACTGTAGGTAAGGTTCTATCTTACCATCAATTGTTTTAATATTCTAAAAGCACTCAAAACTTTTAAATATCACACACATGAACATTTGGTACTCTTCTACAACTTTCATTACCCAAACTGAAAAATATATTTCAGTACTGCTAAAATAAAGAAATACTGATGAAGAAACTTTGTAATAATTAACTGCCCTGGAATCAGTATCTACATTTTGTCATGAATACTCTGTAAATACATATAAAATGACTTCAATCTCCTCTGCTTTCAGTTATACTCATACAACTATATTTATATACACTCTGTTACTGGATTTTAAATTTTTATTTGGATAAGCACATATATAAATCTCTATAACACAATTTATCAAGTTATTTTGTGTGGTTTACAGCTAAAGAATTCTGCATTTGTCAATTAAATGATAATTTTAAAACAAAATTGCTATTTACTTACACCATTTATTATTTATTAATTTATTCAGCTGGGGTAGGCTGGCTGATCCACATCCTGCCCTTGGATCAGCAGTGAACCAAACACCAGCATTAGCTTTCATTGAGAAAGTTTCACAAATATGCCCCTCTGAGGGCTCTCAACACATTTCACTGAAGGAGAAACTAGATCATCCTGACACATACTTTTTTTCCGAAAAATCAAAACAAGATAATGTATAAAATTTATATACAAAAAATTCATACTGACATAATGCTGATACTGAGAAAATGCAGCATAAGCATGCTACAGAGAATCGAGTTATGGTACCCCACAAAATGTATGCAAAGAACCTCCTACATGAAATAAAGGGGAAAGCTAATAAAAAGGAAGGCCACATTTCCTTGGGACTGTCATATAAAGTTTGCAAGAACCTCAGAGAGAAACAGAACAAAAGCCCACCTCACGCAAGAACTAACACCATGCCCAACTCAGTAGTAATTGTGCAATGGAATCCCAGATCGCTTAATAAAAAGGTAGACAACTTCAAAAGAACTATACTGCAGAGCAACACACAAAAATAATCTGTATATAAGAAGTGTCTCTAAGCAAAGCCCATACAAAATTGAAACTTACAAATTTCAACATGTTCATCTTGCCAAGAGAAAACAATAATGGCGATGGATTGCTCTTCCTGATCCATGAATCACTTTGCATTGGAGGACTTGGTCAAAACCTTGAACGCATGAGACTGAAAATCAGAGTAAACAAAGATCTCTTCTTTACGTTATTAAATGTCTACATACCATCTCAACGTATTTATAAAATTTCTTGACCACTGGTTACTGCAAATTACATGACTGCTGTCAACGTCAACAGAAAACTCAGAGCTGTTGTTTAATCAAATTATTCGTTAAATAAAAATATTAACTTAAATTCAGTCCTATTGATGGCCAATTTTAGACCCAATGATTTATTTTTTTTCTAATATTTTATAGAAATGGTAGGTTGCCGGAAGTAATGTTTACATATACAACACAGGTTATGAAAGTTTGTTAACACTCCCACAATGTAAACACAGGAAAAAGAATAACATCCCCGACCAAATGCGGTGTGTATGAACTCGGCCACCAGGGTCTATTTTGTGTTGCTTGCCCGTGTTATTATGTCTGAATTTCTGATTACCTGATGAGTTTGTCACCTATGCATGAAAACAAACGAAGTTCTTGTTATTTGACAAATAACTGTCACAGGTTTAAAGATAGTTTCTTTAGTTTTTCAGTTAGTTTGTATTTTTTACTCAGTCTATTTTTGTTTTTTAAGTTAGTTCAATTTAAATGTGTTTTGTATTGGTATAATGAAGAGAAGTAGTAGGAGGTAGCAACAAACTCAAGAAACAGTTTCAGTATATCTTGGCTGAAGACACTGACAAGTAATACTAAGAAGAGGGAGCTTCCGACATTGAATACATACAAAGAACTTAATGGTTAGTGAAAGGAAAATTATTAGTACACTCACTTATACAGAAAAAATGATAGGTTATCATTATATATTGATTGCTTATTCAATATAGTTTTCATTGAATAACCTACAAGCATTTCAACATTTTTTTCTCACGATCTTCTGAGTTATTTTGAATTTCATCTGTTGCCAATGAAGTGTCTTCAGTCCATGCATCACCACTTCATGTGACAACTAAGTCTCATCCCCAATGGCTATATGTCTTAAGAAACCATTATCTTCCTCACTGTAATGTGTCAAAAAGGAAATACACTGTCCTGCCATTTCATTTTGTGTTGTTTGGTAAACACCTAGCACCCAGGTTAGCATGAACACAATTCTAACAGTTCAGTCTCTGACATTTGAATTTTGTGGAAATTGCAGGGAAGGTGACATAATGGTGAATCATCTATTCTCTCTAATCTTCACTTCACTTCACCTCAATCTTCACTCTGTAACATTCCCTTCAAGCTTAAAGATCTAGGAAAATAATATTAACTTAACTGTAAACATTACAGGCAAACACGTGTACATATAATCACTTTTTATTTATTTATACCTATATGCATATGATAGAAGGGTTTAGTAGACCAATGGGTACAGCATATATGACAATTGATTACCAATCTATAGGTCCCGGGTTTAATTCCCAGGTCTACAATAAAATCAAAGTGAGTTCTTCAGCCCCCAGGGTTACTCAACTTGTGGAAATAAGTATCTGAGACAACATTCTGGGGTAATAATCGATGGCCGAATCAGGATGGGGTAAGTATGTGGCATAGTGCCAGCCATAGTACCTTCCTTATATGCTGGATAGCTCACATAAGGCAGAGCCTACCTTAGACTGGTTAGATTGTAAAAAAGGATTCATTATTATAATCACATTTAAAATAAATAATTACATTTAAAAAATTAAGACGGTTCATGCGACCAAATATGTTCCACTTCCACTGTCTGCTAATGAGACAACAAAACACCTGCCTTTGCACAGCCAATTCTTATTGCAGTGAAATGTGTAGATAGTATTCCGCTGCAATGGGATAAACAAAACAGTTTCTCTGTAGCTTGTGATATTCAATATTCTATCGTTATTGGTATACTAAAAATTTTTTAAATTTAGATACAATTTTTCTGTATTTTTAGTTACAACAGTAAAGATAATGTCACACTGAGATTAAGATAATATTAGTGAATGCCAGAGCGAGATAACAATTAACACTTTAACTAGCAGGAAACAAACACGCAACACATACGATGGCAACACCTTCACTTGACAGGATTTGCATAATAGCTGACTCTTTATTACCCTTCCACCATTCAATTTCAGAGTGGATTCATCCACACATAAACTGGGTTCTGTGCACATGGCATTCAGTTTTAAAGAAATTAAACTATTCAACTAGCTTTTCTTGCCTCAAACATGTATAGTCATGTCAGTCTTAGTTTCTAAGATATTCGGTAAACATTTTACTGGTTATACTAAACAATACGGCATACAAGGGATACGGCATACAAGATTCTATACAAAAAGGGATTCTAGTGTGTCCCTTTACTTCGATGCCTAATTATGAGTCAAAATGTGACACAAAATTCAAAAATTCTCAGAATCTTCGGGAACAGAATAGTAAGATTACTATTACTGTCACATAAATTTTTCTGTCCCTCATTAAAAAAATACAAATTACACTCAATATATGATTTTTGTGTGTGTGTTTGTGTGTTTTCTTTATTATACACTATTTAAGTTATACTTAGTACATATAACTATATTATTATAAATAGTTTACAATAGTTTCTATTATTATATCAACTAATACTGAATTATGAAAGTTCAAGTTATTATACACAGTAAAACCTCACAAATTTGAAATCCATGGGGCCACAAAAAAAGTGACTTACACATAGTACCTATATTGTCAGCATAATTTATTTTTAATCTAAAAATAAAAATTAGTAAAGTATTTTAAGGATTTTTAACATACACTGTATTACCAAAATTTAATACATGCAATAAGCAGAGAACAAAATCATTTCAGTTACATAAATAAATTTAAACTTACAGTAAAGTATTTTCTTTAAAGATGTAAATTATGTACAGTACTACGTTACCATTCAGTACTAGCATAACAAAACTAGATGCTACTGCATTATGTAAAAAAACAGATGTCATTTTTGTCTGGCTCTCATATGATATTTTCTTTCATCACTATTTTCTCATCTTCCATGCAGTTGAAAATTTCTTTACTAATATTCTCTTGAGCTTCAAAAAATAACCATTTAACATGTTTAATGCTTCCTTGCTGTTGAGGATGGACGTTCGTTGGCTATGTTCATCATTGCTTCCCTCTCCTTCATCAATTTTTTCATTTCTACTCTGAACCTCAGCAACAATGTCATCATCACTGATCTCTCTACTAAAGATTACATCATCATCCATATCAACAAACAAAGACAATGGTTGAAGCGTGTTCAGTAATTAAGTTATTAGTTCGGACTCCAACTAAAACTGTATTGTATTTATTACGTAATGATAGACTTTACGTGTTGCAAAGTTTAACCAAGATATCGTCTAGTGTACTTTGGCAGAGAATAATAGGCAAACACAAATAACAAAATGCGTATTTATCAAGTTAAAATAAAATATTACTTTATTTTCTTCAGCATGACATTCTTTCTTTTTCTGAATCTACTGTTATAACCCTGTTCTTGTCATCGAATTACTTGATACATAGTAACGGCTTCTGCGCCACGCAACTCCCACTAATACAGACAATACATTTTACATCTTACAAAATCTTAATTACTAAATTATATATTCTATAATTTAAGACGAACCAATTCTTTGTTATCGCACACACCCACACATTCCAATTACCCCATTTCTAGATTTTGTTAAAAAATGAATTTAGTTATGAAAGTTATTTTCTTTAGAGATAATTATATTTAGGCCTTTATAAAGTAATGCTGGGTACTTATCCTGGCGTGGATTCCACGTTGTTATGCGACATGTGTCACGTACTGTTTCACTATAGTTTGTTCATTTTATAAATTTAACCTTCCGCCACTCATTACGATTAGTTCTTGGTCACACCGAATTACACATTTAGTTTTTTGTTTAGTTCCCACACATTTTATTTACAATTTGGTTCGAATTACTTCGGTGACTTACACACACACGACCGGCCGGTCCTATCACT
Organism: Magicicada septendecula; assembly: GCA_034769895.1. Taxonomy (NCBI): domain Eukaryota; kingdom Metazoa; phylum Arthropoda; class Insecta; order Hemiptera; family Cicadidae; genus Magicicada; species Magicicada septendecula. The sequence continues at coordinate 989,272,310 of CM068367.1, read as the reverse complement.
CGGTGTAAAGTGACGCTTCGCCACACTAGATGTTGGCGGAAATACGATGACATCTAAGCTTCTTACTGTGACGTTTAGACGGTTCATTGGTTCTTTCGCCAGCCGACGTTATGCTGGGGTGATACCACAGGCAGTGGTTCACCATTTCCTTCGTCTTCACAGACCCGCGGTGCAAATTTGTCGTCTCACGCCATTTATTGTTACAGCGTCCTTTTTGCTTGTGCGATGCAGGTGAGGTGCTCATACGTGTGGACTCACATTCTGTACGTGACAAATCTCGAATTTTTGTACCGCACGCACCGTTCCAGACTAACGTATGCTTAAAAAGCTCTGCTGTAGTTCTTTGTGCAAGCTGACATGGGAATTTGCAATGTTACTTTTAATATAGAAATTAATAAAAGAAACCTCCCCATTTTGTCCTATTACAATACCCCCCCAATGAGAGGTTTGATGCCCTAAAGCATAAAATTTCTCATTGCCTAACCTAAAGGGACCAGTGTCGATAGGAACCATTACCCCTTTAGTTCTCATTAAAATCACTATGGGTTTATCCACCCCCCTATTCAAATGGCTATGGACATATCTATCTGACTTTGCTGAACTTTCTACCTGAGAATCCCAACACCGCAAAGCCGAACAGACACGAGACGTCGCTGTTCTGACACGCCGGCCAGAACAGGTACGTCCCACAGTACCACCTGACTCTTAAACATTCCGTCAAAACATTTAATAAATGGTTCTTTTAATTTTCCATATCTTCCACTGATGCATTTCCCCTTAATTGTATTGGTTCTTGTTATTAATTCTAGTACATAAAACAGTTGATATGTTTACATATATTCTTAACAGCAATGTAAACAGAGTATGCCCATCCAGGGACATCGGCATAAACTCTTGACATCTACATCATTTATTAACTTGAATTAAAATGTTATCTTTTCTTCAAATATAATTTTCCATTAAAATATTTTAATCATATTTTTTTCAAATTAAAATAAAATTTTCAACAATAATTATTAAAATCATCTAATCCCTCTTACTTAATTAAATCATTTAAATTTAATTTAATTATGTTATTCAAAACTTTCATCTTCATTAAATCCTTTACCATTATTCAAAAACCTCTCATATTGAGATAATCTCACTTCAAAATTTATTTAGTATTTATTACAGTCTTTAAATCAAATAATTTTCCAATTAATTTTCAAACCGGCTACTCTTACATAAATTCATTGACATATCAATATTTCCATATTAGACATAACAAAATCCCTAAAATAAAAAACAGTAAAAACATCAAAATTAAACAAATTTGTAAATACAAGTTACATCACATACCATATATATATATATTGTAATGTGACATAATGAGAGTCCCAAAACGATTAACGAAAATAGTCCAAATAATAATAATAAAGTCAGAGTAAATAAAATCCAGTAAGTAACAATTTAAAATAAAAAGTACAACACAATAATGTGATAAATAAGAAGCAATGTACTATAGATAATAAGACAAAACCTGTGAAAAGTGCATAAGTGAAAAGTGGGGAAAGTGGAAAGCAAGGGTGATCATTAATCACACAGATAAGACTGTAAAGATCAGTGATCCCTCTAATTATGTTAAATGTAAAAAAACCAAATAGGTCTATACAAGACATACAACTCTTAAAAACATTGTAAAGTGACAGACACACTAAATGTTAGAGTGTAAACAAACAATTGTAGTAATGTAGCATTATTTATTGAAGGGTTTTTATATTTATTTATCCCATGTTGTTGGTTGTTAAAGTAGAAGGCATTAGCAGTGCTTAACCATGTTTATTTTTCTTTATTTAAGCCAATGCCAATAATTATTATCATTAATAAATCATATGTAAAGGATTATGAGGAGTGTATTAAGCCTATAGGCAGAATAGAAGGTATATGTTACAACATAATACCCAAAAATACTTAAATAGAGGTCTCATATAAACACTATTAATGATCCATTAGTAGAGCTTAATAGTATGAAAATGTAATGGGTATTATGGTAAACTGAATATTTTATGTTATCATTTGTCAAAAAATGAATGTAATCTTGGCCATGAAGGCAACCATTTTAGTTAGTATGTTAAAGAATTTTGTGTTAGTTAATAAGCATTGTTAGAATAAGTTAAAGAAAAATGTAGTAATCTTTAGAACAAATGTAATCAGGCAAAAGGGTTCAAACCAGAAAACAATTTAATAATTAATGTAATTTAGACAATGAGTATGAAGTCAAATTTGAGGCCTAGGCCGGACATGACATATAAAATCAAATAATGTCAGAAATGATTAAGTTACAAATCAATATAATACAATAATAACAAAATAGGGTCAAAATTTAATAATGGACAAGTCTTAGAGTAATTGTGGATCAAATGAAATTAATCTAATGAAAATTAAGTATTGTATCATGGTGAATGTAAGGGCAGTGTTATAGTCCAGATTTATAGATTTTGTAAAGGTGAAAGGTCACCTAATATGAAGTTAACTGATACAAAATTATATACCAAAATGTAGACCTTTAAAAAAGGAACAGAAATATGTAAACCAATTCTAGTTTAAACAAAAATTAACAAGGGAGTATTTTTTGACTGTAAAGGCAAGGATATAATTTTTGTAATATGTGCCGCTTGACCTCAAGTTCACGGAAACTGACCAATCAGAACCCTAGTCTACTGGTCAAAAAGCCGTTACAAAGACGAGATGAACGGAGAGTTGTATTGTTAGATGCCACGCTGAAGAGTTGAGTCTTACAGCGGACGCCTGTGATAAAACCAAACTAATCAAGTAATACTCAGCCAATGTTGTAAAATAAACCAGTGAAGTAAAGGAAAACTCCCAGACATTCTAAAGAAGTAAATACTGACCAGTGGAAGTGTAATACTACCTCAGAACCACAAAGACGCTATCGAATGATTGCTCGTAGTACTACAGGAATGTAATTATAAATCCGAAGTATTTCCATTACCACAATATAAACAAATCCACTTCACTACACCTTATAAACAATTCACAGTGCTAATTGGAACACCCGTTGATCATTAACATAGTGATTAACGATAAAAACAACTTTATTTAAAACAAAAAAAAAAATTCATACATGATGTTTGGGTTAGCCGACTAAGCAGCCATTTTGTTTGTTATTCAATTTCCAGTGCCGACAGAGTTCGTTACTGCTGACGGTGAAAAAACTAAATATTTTATTTTGTAAACATTGATAATTCAGTTTCATTGTTTTATATGTAATTGTAATGTGTTGTACTCCCTTTTAAAGCATTTTTTCTGACTTCATAACTGGCCCAAAGAACCCTAGCCCTGAGATATTTAATTTATGTTAAAATTATTTACAAATCATTGAAGAGTGGATTCAATAATGAATCGATACTGAACTGTTAAGGTCGATCCAAGACCGAACCACTGTTGTTTAACAAAAAAAGCTGAAAAAATAATAAAACAAACTTATGATTACCAATACCAGAGTTGTCACTACATGTGTGTGAGTAGAATAAGAGTTTGTTCACAGGTATTTGTGGGAGCGAGCAGGTACGCAAGGCGAACATAGCTTTGCCGGCGACAAAAGAAACAGACTAACCTACAATTGCCAACATACGGTTAGAGCCGGTCGCCGTGTCAACCAGGAGTGCGGGAAAACTTAAAAGCACTAGCCCACAAATACAAACGCATTATCAGAACAACATTATACAGAACACTAGTTATAGAATTACGCATCCTACGTGCGGCAAAATAACCGTACATACAGAATATGCACATTAGTAATATTATTACAAATTATTAATAAAGTGGAGCTTATTTAAACCTCAAACAAATTTACATTACTAGTTAGCCAATAGTGAGGCATAAAGATATTGAATACCCACACAATAAAAATATATTACAGATTGACGTCAACAACGTGGGGCTGAATTGAACACCCACACAATAAAAATATATTACAGATTGACGCTCACAACAGTGGGGCATAAAACAAAATAAAATTGAGCGAAGTCTACACAATAAAAATATATTACAGATTGGCGTCCAACTAGTGAGGCTGAATTAGGAAAAATTACGGACTGTAATACCATTATTAAACAATACAGTCAACCTAATTTTAGCAGGCGGCGGTTATAAGTCCAGAGATGCAAAAGAGGGAAGTTATGGAGGAAGATATAGTAAATAATAATGAAACGGAGATAGAAGAAAAACAAACGAAAATTCCAGAACCAGAAAAACGATTCAGCTATGCGGAATGGATGACATTATTTAAAAAATTCAGCAGAGAGATGGAGTACATTAAGAAAGATACCACGGACCATGAAAGAGCACAAATGAGTCGCGCGAATGCAATGGGAACACCAAACGACAAGATGACATTGAGAGATATTTATGATGAGATGTGGAAGTTAGACACCAAGTATAATGAAGAAGAGACTATAGGGACAGCCCACGAAAAAGACGATACCAAAATGGAAGGAATGACTGAAGAAGATTGGGAAAGATGGGATGAAAACTGCACACAAATGAAAAACGAAAGAACGGGAGTATACGCACAGGTGACAGAGGAATATACACAGGAGGAGTATGAACAATGGAGACAATCAATAAGACAACCAGAAAGACCAATACAAACAGAAAACGCAGAATGAAGGGAATGGATAAGAGTCATGTTTGAACTATCCAGAGAAGATATGTGTAATTGGAGGAAGGAACATAACCAAATAGAAGAGTTCGATGGAATACCAAGTAATAAAAACATGGGACAATCAAGTATTCAAAGAGCAGAAGAAATAGTCAAAGACGTGGAAGGGAAGCAACAGAAGAAAATGACAAAACAAATAGCCAATACGGAATTTATGAACGAGTTCAGAAAAGCTCTGGAAGGAATGACTAAGGAGAGTTGGCGTACATTTAATGAGGATCTCGAACAAATGAAGGAAAATAAAACGGGTCTATACGCTTTTCTTAAAAAGGACAGTGAGGAGACAACAGAAGAGATACCAAAAGGTAAAAACATTGAACATTCGAACCAGGAAAAAGAAAATAAAGGAATGAAGAACCAAATCATTAAGAAGACTAAGAAAATGCCTCTAAAAAAACTAATCAACACCAGAGAAGAATTGGAGATGATGAAGAACGGACTGCTTGAGACGTTTTATATACCAATTACTGACCATGCGGAAATGATGAATTTTATGGAATGTAGGAGAACGACGAAGGAAATTCTAGGAGGGATCAACAAACAAACTGTGAGTAAAAACTTCAGAAGGTCTATACTTAAATGGAATATACCAAAAATGGAAACGTATAATAAAATGACAGTGAGATCATCAATAATGAATATGCCATTAAAGTATTCATTTAGTAAAATAGATAATAAAGCAATTCAAGTAGGCCATGAAACAAGTGAAGATTTAACAACAGAAAAATCAGAACACCAGGTAGCCAACATCTATATCACCAGCACAGAAATAGTTCTGCATACCAGAGTAATCCGAGAAATAAGGGTAACTGAATTTATGCACCATGGATAAATTAAGCACCAACGCACCATCGAAAAAAGGGACCGATTTTCTGAGAACCGACAACAGCAACAAACATTTAAAAAAGAAGGAAAAATGATGATAAAGGTAATGACCAATGAAGATTTCAAAAACATGGACAAATAACCCACCAAATTCTAAAATGAGTAAGGTCATCTTACAGGGTACTTTCGAGAATTTATTTTGGATCAACAAAGAAGAGAAAGACAGTTAACAACGATAACCAGGGGACAATAATGAAAAAGAAGCAAAGAAGTACTTAAAACAAAAGAACATGCAGAAAAGAATTGATGTTTGTGAATAAATGAAATAATAATAACTATATTTGTAACTGCTAAAAAGGGATATTGAAACAGAAGATGAATAACATAGTGGCTAATGAATCAATTAACGACGAAATGAAATTAAATTGAAAAGAAGAAGTATACCAAGGATTTTACCAAAACTAAAAATAAGTTATATGAAAGTAAGGGGAACTGCTAAGATACAATTTATAACAATGAGAAGAAGTAAGAAGACAACATGATTCTGAGGGTATTTAAAGTAACGCAAGAGTTACCATTTTTATGAGAGTGTAGAAAGCTACGGCGCCACTCAATAATTATTATGATGGGCAGGGGCCAACGAGCACTGTACCATGCACGGGGTGATGGTCGGGTGAGGAATAGGTCAGAATAGTGCCACTCACAGCCAATATGCATTCACCGTGCCATCTCAAGTTAGGGAGGAGTTGATGAACCCAATTAAGGAATCGATAGGAACAGGAGAAACCCCAGAGGAAAGGAACAATCAGTTGGTAACTAAATACCCTATATGAAGAAGATGAAAAGAATTAATATATTTTGTAGATTCACCAAAGTAGAAAAGAAGTTATGTGTAAGCTATGAGATAATAACCAACCTAAAAAAAAAAAAAATTCATCACAACCCAATCCCTGAAACCAATGAAAAAATTCTATGAATAAAAGTAACAGCTTATTTTTCCCTAAACCCCAGTTTCGAAAAAATAACCATGTCTTGGGGGGGGAGCAATTATGTAATGTGACATAATGAGAGTCCCAAAACGATTAACGAAAATAGTCCAAATAATAATAATGAAGTCAGAGTAAATAAAATCCAGTATGTAACAATTTAAAATAAAAAGTACAACACAATAATGTGATAAATAAGAAGCAATGTACTATAGATAATAAGACAAAACCTGTGAAAAGTGCATAAGTGAAAAGTGGGGAAAGTGGAAAGCAAGGGTGATCATTAATCACACAGATAAGACTGTAAAGATCAGTGATCCCTCTAATTATGTTAAATGTAAAAAAACCAAATAGGTCTATACAAGAGATACAACTCTTAAAAACATTGTAAAGTGACAGACACACTAAATGTTAGAGTGTAAACAAACAATTGTAGTAATGTAGCATTATTTATTGAAGGGTTTTTATATTTATTTATCCCATGTTGTTGGTTGTTAAAGTAGAAGGCATTAGCAGTGCTTAACCATGTTTATTTTTCTTTATTTAGGCCAATGCCAATAATTATTATCATTAATAAATCATATGTAAAGGATTATGAGGAGTGTATTAAGCCTATAGGCAGAATAGAAGGTATATGTTACAACATAATACCCAAAAATACTTAAATAGAGGTCTCATATAAACACTATTAATGATCCATTAGTAGAGCTTAATAGTATGAAAATGTAATGGGTATTATGGTAAACTGAATATTTTATGTTATCATTTGTCAAAAAATGAATGTAATCTTGGCCATGAAGGCAACCATTTTAGTTAGTATGTTAAAGAATTTTGTGTTAGTTAATAAGCATTGTTAGAATAAGTTAAAGAAAAATGTAGTAATCTTTAGAACAAATGTAATCAGGCAAAAGGGTTCAAACCAGAAAACAATTTAATAATTAATGTAATTTAGACAATGAGTATGAAGTCAAATTTGAGGCCTAGGCCGGACATGACATATAAAATCAAATAATGTCAGAAATGATTAAGTTATCAAATCAATATAACACAATAATAACAAAATAGGGTCAAAATTTAATAATGGACAAGTCTTAGAGTAATTGTGGATCAAATGAAATTAATCTGATGAAAATTAAGTATTGTATCATAGTGAATGTAAGGGCAGTGTTATAGTCCAGATTTATAGATTTTGTAAAGGTGAAAGGTCACCTAATATGAAGTTAACTGATACAAAATTATATACCAAAATGTAGACCTTTAAAAAAGGAACAGAAATATGTAAACCAATTCTAGTTTAAACAAAAATTAACAAGGGAGTATTTTTTGACTGTAAAGGCAAAGATATAATTTTTGTAATATGTGCCGCTTGACCTCAAGTTCACGGAAACTGACCAATCAGAACCCTAGTCTACTGGTCAAAAAGCCGTTACAAAGACGAGATGAACGGAGAGTTGTATTGTTAGATGCCACGCTGAAGAGTTGAGTCTTATAGCGGACGCCTGTGATAAAACCAAACTAATCAAGTAATACTCAGCCAATGTTGTAAAATAAACCAGTGAAGTAAAGAAAAACTCCCAGACATTCTAAAGAAGTAAATACTGACCAGTGGAAGTGTAATACTACCTCAGAACCACAAAGACGCTATCGAATGATTGCTCGTAGTACTACAGGAATGTAATTATAAATCCGAAGTATTTCCATTACCACAATATAAACAAATCCACTTCACTACACCTTATAAACAATTTACAGTGCTAATTGGAACACCCACTGATCATTAACATAGTGATTAACGATAAAAACAACTTTATTTAAAACCAAAAAAAAAATTCATACATGATGTTTGGGTTAGCCGACTAAGCAGCCATTTTGTTTGTTATTCAATTTCCAGTGCCGACAGAGTTCGTTACCGCTGACGGTGAAAAAACTAAATATTTTATTTTGTAAACATTGATAATTCAGTTTCATTGTTTTATATGTAATTGTAATGTGTTGTACTCCCTTTTAAAGCATTTTTTCTGACTTCATAACTGGCCCAAAGAACCCTAGCCCTGAGATATTTAATTTATGTTAAAATTATTTACAAATCATTGAAGAGTGGATTCAATAATGAATCGATACTGAACTGTTAAGGTCGATCCAAGACCGAACCACTGTTGTTTAACAAAAAAAGCTGAAAAAATAATAAAACAAACTTATGATTACCAATACCAGAGTTGTCACTACATGTGTGTGAGTAGAATAAGAGTTTGTTCACAGGTATTTGTGGGAGTGAGCAGGTACGCAAGGCGAACATAGCTTTGCCGGCGACAAAAGAAACAGACTAACCTACAATTGCCAACATACGGTTAGAGCCGGTCGCCGTGTCAACCAGGAGTGCGGGAAAACTTAAAAGCACTAGCCCACAAATACAAACGCATTATCAGAACAACATTATACAGAACACTAGTTATAGAATTACGCATCCTACGTGCGGCAAAATAACCGTACATACAGAATATGCACATTAGTAATATTATTACAAATTATTAATAAAGTGGAGCTTATTTAAACCTCAAACAAATTTACATTACTAGTTAGCCAATAGTGAGGCATAAATATATTGAATACCCACACAATAAAAATATATTACAGATTGACGTCAACAACGTGGGGCTGAATTGAACACCCACACAATAAAAATATATTACAGATTGACGCTCACAACAGTGGGGCATAAAACAAAATAAAATCGAGCGAAGTCTACACAATAAAAATATATTACAATATATATTGTAACCAAACAGAAATGGGGTCCTCAACGTTACATAAATAGAATATTAGAAATATAATAAGTAAATAAATATTTAACTCCCATGATAATACAAAGGTCTAATAAATACATTTATAATTGTGTAAAAATGAATAAGGATGCAAGGTAGGGATAACAATAAAAAACAAACCTGTAAAATAGACAATAGTAAGAAATCAATGTTCAGTGAAACGTAAATAAATCAAATATACTGATAAGAATTGTAAAAAAGAAACCAATATAGAAAATGTTAAAGTAAATGACAGTGAAATTAGATAAAAATGAGTCAATAATTTACATTACAGTAATCGAAAGTAATGATTCTGAATTGAATGATGTTATTTTGTTACCATGAATGTTATGTTAAAGTTTGTGTTAGATTATGCAAATTACTTGTTGAAGTAATAGAAAGTAATGAAGCAAAATGTATTATTTGATTACTGTTATAGAACGGTGGAGGAAAGCAGTTAATTAGTGTTAATGGATCTCAATTTTCTTATATGTGATCCATAGATCAAGATAAAGTTGTTGTTAGTTATAAAAAGAATAATTATTTGTGTAAATGTAAATAGTTAAGGTTTGGTTATGTGTATAAACTTATGATAAAAGGCTATAGTTGTTCACCAGTTATAATCAAAGGTAGGTCCATATACAATAAAAGGCCTAACAGCCAATAACACTATATAACAACTCAAAACATAAAGGTTAGGTACATAATTAGGTAACATAAAGGTTAATAATAATTAATGAATACAGTTCAAGGAGTTACAAAAAACATTTGATAATTAATAATATATAATAAACCAACTGAATATAAACAAATTATGATAATGCCATAGTGCAATGATATCGATTGATAACGTTTGATATCGGAAAAATAATAAATATAAAAAGAAACAGACTAAGATTGAAAAACCAGCAGAATATATGTAGAAATTAGTAAACAAACTATAAATAAAGTTATATTCCGATATAATGGAAGTTTAATAAGGAATGGAAGAATAATATATGAAATAATCACTATATACAAAACACTGAAAAAGAATAAAAATAAATTTGTTGCTAGGGACAACTATTGCAATTTATGATCTGAACGTGATGAGATTAAAACCCAAAGAAATGGTTAATGTAATTCAATTATTCTAAATTATTTCAATACATTTACAAATCACAATATATTAATAATTATTTGTCTGAATTATGCCAGCAAAATTTAACCAAATTATATAATGGTATCGTCTCATAATAATAAATAATTGAGTTCCACAAGGAAGGACTTGGATTGTCCAATATCAGAAGAAGAATTAATGAAATATTAATCAAATATAAAGAACCAACTGTGTAAAGAACTAATACTACACACCACACTGAAAATCATAACCATTTAAATACATGGGACATCACTATTTACTTCATACGATAGAAAAAACGTATTTGGATCCAGAATTTGCCGAAGAACACAACCACCAGTCTGGCCGTAAATAAACCAAGGGAGCTGTATTCCGAGTTAACCAGGACTAAGGATTCCACTTTATTGAACTGAAGAAAAGAATAAAGAAAATCATCTCCATTCTGATCGACACGAGGTTAAAACCCAACTGCCTGCCAGAGCTGCTTCGTTCTAAGTCTGGTAATTTACAATTGTATAAATAATATTAAACAACACAACACTTTAAATTTGTAATATCTTGCATTCTTATCTATATATTTTTAATCTTCCCCGCAGTTACAAGAACCTTCACACCCTGAACTAAATTAATTATAAAAAAAAAAAAAAAATATAACTGAATCTAACATAAAATATTGGACCGAACCATAATCGATTCACGCAACATATAGCCTTTCGTATGTCAGTTAAAAACAACCTCATTGAATGTTAACAAGTTGAATTAATAAAGAAACCTTGTATAATTTCAGGATCTTATTATTTGGGTATTATTTAATGAGTTGGGAATAAGAATTAACAGACTAAGTGTATAATAACTAGTTACCGTACACGGTGAATTAACCTATAAATTTCGTTTGTTCCGGAACTGCAGCGCTTGTTGCGGAATTCTCTGACACCAAAGAGAATAGCATTAAACATGAAATTTCAATAATTCTCTGCAAGGTATACTAGGGCTGAGCGAAATTTTAGAATAAAACACTAATTATTTAAGTTACAGTCACACTAACACTGGTATTTTAATTAGAGAGATAAGTTAATCATAATTAACGAGATTACTATATCCCACAACTCCAGATATCTAAGAAATTGAATTTTATTAACATAATCAAAGAGAGGAAAGACAGAGAGACATACCCGGTCCAATTACAAATTGGCTTCCATCGCGGGGCTCGAACGAGACGCACGTACTCGTCGCAATTACAAATTGGCGCTCAACTAGTGTAGGGCTTAAGTTAAGTAACTATAATCATATTAATATTACTTAACCAGAGCAGGCAACTGTGGGAGAATAAAAATGTATGATACCAGAGTTAGATCAAAGAGGAGGGCAGAAGATACGGAGAAGGAAGAAGGTGAACAAGGACAAGAAATAGAAATAATCACAGACAGTGAAATGGAACAACAGACAGGAGAAATAGCAGAAACTGAAATAATTACGGACAAGGAAAAGGAAGTAATTGAAGAAGATGCCCAAGGGGACCAACCCGATAAATCCAACAAAAAGGAAGACATGAGTATGCAGGAGCTGTTGAGGATTATAAAATGGAAAGCAATAAACAAATAAATGAGGAAAACAAGGAGAATTTTAGGAAACAGGAGGAAAACTCAAGGAAAACAAATGAGGAGATTATGGAAACCTCAAAACTAATGAACGAAAAGTTCGATAGGAATAATGTAAGATTAAACCAAATTCACGAAAGGTTAGATAGGAATGATGAGGGTTTAAGACAAATGAAGGAAGATATCCTACAAATGAACGAAGAGAATTTAAGGCGAATGGATGAGAGAATTGAGAAAATGAACGAAGCAAGTTTAAAGCGGATTGAGGGTAAGATGGAGAAGTTTGAAAATGCTAACACACTTAGCCCAAAGGTAGATAAATACAAGGAGGAGACAAATAAAGAAATGGAGATGTGTTTAAAGAATATGTCTAAAACACTACACAGCACTTCCGAAGGTATTATAGTAAATCCGAACACAGAAGAAAGTGGCAAGGAAATAGAAAATAGAGAAGACCAAAATGCGTGGCTAACTGAAAAAGAAGGGACAAGGAGAAGACCCAAACCATAGAAGAGAATATCCAGAAAATAAGGAAAATATGGAGAAAGAAAATAGTCAATACAAAAGAAGAAATGGAGATGAGGAAAGGTGGATTAATTAGTGCATTTAACATCTCAATTAATGAACGAAGGGAGTTATGTAAGGGTAGGAATTATAGAAGAAACGTTATGAAAATAACCAAAATAACCCACCATAGAACAATCACAAAAACCTTAAATAAATTTAAATATTATTTGAAAATATCAACGATTAAAGAGCATATGACCATATCAATTATATCGTTAATACGGAAGATACCCGTAAAACATTTGGTAAATAGTCCAGATATCGAAGGGAATGGAAGGGTAGGGTATACAAGTGGTTATGTTAGAATAGAGGAGATATGATACCTGCTAATTAAAAAGGATCTAAATATGACTGAACACCCTGACTTAAATGAAGACTTTGCATCAGCCGAGTTACACTACCAGATGCACGAGAGATATTTAAAAAGTGTAGAAATTGGTATGAACACTGCAGTAATCCGGACAACGAGTGCAGTCGAATTAATGGACCATGGTTAGAAGAAGAAGTAGTCAACCAGAAAAATGGGACTGATTTGCTGAAAACTGACCAGGCAACCAATTGGAAGGAATACGAAAATATTATTTAACAATAAGAATCCAATAAATTCTAAATTAAAATAAGAACAACTTATTACCAATTTTAAAGAGAAAACGCTTGGAATTAAAAAGAATTTGAATTTGAAGAAAATCCAATAAATCCTAAATTAAAATAAGAACAACTTATTACCAATTTTAAAGAGAAAACGCTTGGAATTAACAAGAATTTGAATTTTGAGAAAATCCAATAAATTTTTAATTAAAATAAGAATAACTTATTACCAATTTTGAAGAGAAAACACTTGTAAATAAAAAGAATTTTTTGAACAATATTATATAAATAGAAAACACAGCATTCAAAAGGAAGTAAGTCCGAATTAATATATAGTTATGAAGAAGGTATTAAGAAGAGTTAATAACAACCCCAAGATTACAGAAGAAAACCAGAAATATTACTACATGTCTACGAAGAAATATTATGAATAAGGAATAATGAAACCCCAAGATAAAAATTGTTTATATCAAATATACCTATGCAAAATAATAAAAGAAGAATAATATGACCTAAAATACCTACCGCATTGCCAAGTGAAATGAACAACCACAATAAACGATTGATTGTGACCAATGTAATATTAAAGAGAACGAGAAAAAATGTTTATCAACATAATTCATTGAAATATAACCAGCCAAAGTAATGAAATAAGATAAGAAAAATAATAGTTGAGCTAATGACTGTAACTACACTGAAATTCAATAATAGTGATAATCAAAACAATTACTAGTTAGAAAATATTGGGATTAGAAGAACAAATGAAGAGATGATACTTAGCGTTATTATCACAACAAGAAAGAAGAACAAAACTAATTACAAATAATGACTGTCAGAATTATTATCAGAAAATGTTTAAGGAAAATAAAATGGAATCACAAAGTATAAAAGATAGGAGTAATTAAATATAAAAGCAACAATGTAAAGAATTCCCAAATGTTTATTATTAATTAATTAAGAAGATTATTATGAGATTATATTTTTATAGCTGACTGTAGATGAATTCCAGCAGTACTATATTAAAGTGTAGTATGGACAGCAGAGTATGAAGCCAAACAGTGCCTCTCTGAACTGTACCAACGCACATATTAGGGATTGTTAGGGAAATTAAATATTTAAGGAATATTAGAATCGTTGCAAGAATGACATCAAATTCCAGAAAAGAATGACGAAGAAAACAGAAGGAAAATAGCTGACAGAAGAATAATTGAGAAATACAGTGATTGCAGTAACTAGAAGTAGAAGAGAAGTGAGCCTAAAGTATCATTGAATATTGTAGCCAACTATCAACAAATACTGTTTAAAGAAAATTGTATATGACCAAGAATGTTAATAGGAATAATGAAATGTTATTAAGTAAAGAATTATGAATACTAGTCTAACAAAGTTACATTGAGAATCCCATCGTTAACCATTAATGTTGATATGAAGAAAAGGCATGTGAAAAATACAAGTTTACTTGACCTAAATTACATTCAGGTAAATTAAACTTTTTTAGGAGGGGGAGCATATTAGAAATATAATAAGTAAATAAATATTTAACTCCCATGATAATACAAAGGTCTAATAAATACATTTATAATTGTGTAAAAATGAATAAGGATACAAGGTAGGGATAACAATAAAAAACAAACCTGTAAAATAGACAATAGTAAGAAATCAATGTTCAGTGAAACGTAAATAAATCAAATATACTGATAAGAATTGTAAAAAAGAAACCAATATAGAAAATGTTAAAGTAAATGACAGTGAAATTAGATAAAAATGAGTCAATAATTTACATTACAGTAATCGAAAGTAATGATTCTGAATTGAATGATGTTATTTTGTTACCATGAATGTTATGTTAAAGTTTGTGTTAGATTATGCAAATTACTTGTTGAAGTAATAGAAAGTAATGAAGCAAAATGTATTATTTGATTACTGTTATAGAACGGTAGAGGAAAGCAGTTAATTAGTGTTAATGGATCTCAATTTTCTTATATGTGATCCATAGATCAAGATAAAGTTGTTGTTAGTTATAAAAAGAATAATTATTTGTGTAAATGTAAATAGTTAAGGTTTGGTTATGTGTATAAACTTATGTAAAAAGGCTATAGTTGTTCACCAGTTATAATCAAAGGTAGGTCCATATACAATAAAAGGCCTAACAGCCAATAACACTATATAACAACTCAAAACATAAAGGTTAGGTACGGAAGTTAATAATAATTAATGAATACAGTTCAAGGAGTTACAAAAAACATTTGATAATTAATAATATATAATAAACCAACTCAATATAAACAAATTATGATAATGCCATAGTGCAATGATATCGATTGATAACGTTTGATATCGGAAAAATAATAAATATAAAAAGAAACAGACTAAGATTGAAAAACCAGCAGAACATATGTAGAAATTAGTAAACAAACTATAAATAAAGTTATATTCCGATATAATGGAAGTTTAATAAGGAATGGAAGAATAATATATGAAATAATCACTATATACAAAACATTGAAAAAGAATAAAAATAAATTTGTTGCTAGGGTGTGACGATTTAAATAAAAGAAATAATCAAGAAAATAAAAATTTTTAAAAAAATTAAGGTTGCGAGCTCTTAAGCCATTTAAATCTCACTGTATTAATATAAAATACCTGTATGTACTCAGTATGAGAGGAAGCAGTAATTAATTAGTTATAAGATGCTCTAATAAAAAGATAAATTGTAAAGACTTATTAATATCGTATTTAACCCTTTGCTTGTAAGCAGGCGCTGTCCTGTTGATTCCAGACTCGACATGCTTTCAGAGTCTTGTGTGAGTTAGAATAAGATAAAAAAAATTAATGTTAATAATAAAAAAATCTGAAGACATAAATAGTCGCTAAAACAACTGATTTAAATTATGTATATTTGTTTAGGGATAGTTTGTATAAATAAAAAATGTTAACTTAAACATAGTTAGGAACTATATTCTCGCGCGGAAATTGTCCCACTAACTTTTGCCCAGTACCAGGCGAAGGGAGCGGAATTTCTCTCTCTTGCAATGGTGACTTCGTACAGTATAGACGTAGGAGCTGTGCGCTTAAAATATGTTAACTATATTTTGTCTCACATTAAGATGGTGTACCAGATGTAGCTGTTTAAAGCATCTGGATGTGTTAATTAATATAGTCATGTAAATAGACAAGAAATTTAAAGTAAAAAAAATCAGAACGTAAAAAAGGAGTGTAACACAAGATGACTTCGTGCTGGAACAAATAACAACAATTCCAAAGTCGTACCCGGAGATGTGAACTATCAGAAGCCACAAACTCTACTGCACGTGACAGAATATGCAGATCAGGACATCCGAGAATCTACAAGATCATCGTAGATACCTACACTACATATTGTTCAACCTGCGAACTTTTGGAGCCCTTTACAGAGGAAGGCCAGACCGAGATGACGATGTAGCTGTTCCTGTTTCCCGAGACGAATACCCCAGGACGAGTCTTCTGCATACCAATTAAAAGGTGACTCGATAGCCTGTCTATCGAGGGTTACTAATATTTGTTACACAACACATCTTGAAAGAGACTTTTCAGAAACTATTAACTTTGTAAAGACTTATAAATTAAATCTAAGAATTTGATGTAACTATTCTAACTTCATACGTTGTAACAATTTATATGCTAATGTAGAGTAATATAATTCAAGCAATAATACCATTCTTCCAATGGTTGAATAAAAGAAAGTCTTGCAAGCTAATATCATGAAATGAGTATAATTAAAAGTCTTAATTACAGAAATACAGAAAGTTGACCCGGATCCGAGGTAGAGCTATATAAAATCAAGTTTGATCTCACAGTTTAAAGAAACCTTTCAAATAACTTAATAATTGAATTAGTAATGTCATGGGATCTGTCAGTATATGTTTTTAAATGTTAAATAAAGAGAAGTCTTCTTGTTACACACACATGAGGAGTGCTTAAATCAATTGTATACCTTGCCATTGTTTCCTTACACAGTTAGTAAGTAATTTGTTACTTTAATTATTTGTGATCAATTCTGTTACAACGTAGGCAGCCCATCTAATTAACGGAGTTTAATTACGAGGGGTTCCCTGGATTTGTAACGCGGCGAAAAGACGTTACAAAAGTGCGCAACTCTGCTTGTAAAAAAAAATAAAAGGGTAATTGTTTACAGAGTGTCACAAAAGTGCACCACTATGTTAATTTTATAAAGGTGTTTTAAGCAAACAAAATTGCGTCATTCAAAAAATAAAGGAAACAAAGGAAAGAGTTTTAATTGTGTATATGGTGTCACAAACAAAATTGCATTCACTATGCGTGGATAAATTGTAAGATCCATAACTAAATATATAATATTGATATATGCACTCAGAAAGTTACTTTAATAAATGTAATGTTCAAAACATATTTAATACACTATTAAATAACGTAATATGTATTAAGTTACGTAGATGGTAGTATGTATAAGTAAAATATCCTTAGCGTCATACAATGCATGTAGCTTTTCCATTCTATAGGCCAGTAGGAACCTGCATAATTCGATGTAAGTACTTGCATACATGAATTGTGACCAAGCATAACAATTTTGGTCAATCGAGCAATCTGTAACAGGTTTGTTTACGACAATCTATGACATGTTGTTTCCTGAATCATTCTGCACAGTGTATGTCCAACTATCTAGCTTACATACACTAGTATGTGTTATAAAAAAAAAATTAATTAAAAATAACTTTGTTAATAATAATAAAGTAATTAAGTAGAAGTTCGTGATTTAAAACTTGTGAACAAAATAAGTAATTATTTAATTGAGAAAAGTTTATGAAGGAACGGAGCCAAAGTGTTGTCTAAGCGGAATAATAATAATAGAATCTAGTGTCTGCTCTCCCCTTCTCTCGTGTTTATACCGGTTTAGAGTACGTATACAGTAGTTGTGTTATTCAGTCGCTTTGTGAGGAGAACAATAAGAGTAAAACCCCTTCTCTCGCTGACATGCTCAACCCTCCTTTGTTAACTAAATATGTAGGCCACCCTCTGACCTACATTCCAGTAAACAGCTGATCGGCTATTTAACCTTGAAAGATATGTGTGTGTGATTTCTGTCTCTCCCTTAGAAGAGAAATTGTTCTTTTCTAATTTGTGTAAATTGATTACTGATGAATTTATTATATGTATATGTAATATATGTGTAATATGCTAGTATTAATTTTAAGTGCGTGCTAATGTGTTAGAACAAAATGGCCCAATTTAACCCGGATTTGTTATTAAAAGACGAGCTGTCTTACGAAGCCCTTTTGCGTGGACTACCCCATGCTGATGTAACAGTCGCGGAATTACGAAGTTCAATTCGCGAATGTGGATTTGATGCGCCCGTGCAATTAAACAATCTAAGCCAACTCGATTATGAAAGCGAGAAAGAAATTTGTAATGCCAAGTATAGTGAACTATACTTATTGTCTCAAACACTCCAAGACGAGAAATCTCTGGCAAAAATTTTGCGGACTACCCAGAGAATAGAGCATTTAACCAGGCGAATAAAAAATTTGTCGATCTGGCCGAATCTCACAGAAATACCCGTTGATGTACAAAAGCTAGCAGACGAAGCTCTACGCCGCTTACCTTCAATTATCAACGATTTAAGACGAAAATCCGACTCATTCAGGATGGACGAAATAGAGAAATCATTAATGAAATTACACATCTCCCCAGTACAATCCCCCACCACTGGTTTACCTCCGCATAACTCGGATCGGAACTCACCTATCTTATCGCAAGTGCAAGCGAACCCAGAACAAAAAACTGATACAGATGTAAATGTCCCTCCTCCCAAGCATTTTCAGTTTCGTCCCGGAAATAATGAATTGACCAACACCCCCAATGAATCTAATCGCCGTCATCCAGGAATTACCCCTATGAACTATAACGCAGATCTATACGGAAAAATGACACCCTGTGGACAAGATTTTAACCGAAATCCCTTATACAGATGGTTTAAATGTTTCCAAGTTACTAACATTTATTAGTTATCTTCTTCAGATAAAGGATCTACAGCAGCTGAATGACTGGCAAATTTTACAAGTTCTGTTACCAAAGTGTAAACCCCCGTTAAAAAATCGTGTGCTAGAAGCCCTAACCTCTACTTTCCCAGTAGAAGAGCTACATAGCTCTTTAATAAAATACTTTATTCCCGCCGGCATCTATGAGGAAATAAAAAGGAAGACAGTACTCCGAGTACAAGGACATCAGGAGAGATTAGCTCACTACATCTCCAATATTAGGGAGTCCTCTCGACTACTACGTGTAAGCTGGAATGAAACACAACTGGTGGACACCATTTTAATAGGCGTGTCACCTGAAGAAAGATCTCGACTATCATTGATGAATAGACCCAAAACTATTGCTGATCTAGAACAGTGCAGTGTCCATTCTTCAAATGTATGGTACTCAGATCAAAATAGAGAAGCAATGAAAACCTCTGGAACTAATAGACATCAATTGCGAGCACTACTGCCTGATGTAACAACCTCGTATGAAAGACAAGTTTCTAGTAGACCTCACCATGTGCGCAAAGCTGGTAAGTTAACTGTAAACCCAGATAAAGCGGAAACCAAGTACCCACCTCGCAGAAAACCCACCTGTTATAATTGTGGCAAATATGGGCACATGAGAAGAGAGTGCAAAAGTAAGCCATTGGAACGGAATAACCCCAATTCAAAAAACATGTAAGGCAGGGAGACCCGAAAACCTGTGTCTTCCGCAGCTACTCAAAATTGGGTAAACTAAAAGAAACCAGTAATAATAATAATAAGAATGAATTATTCTGTAACCAAGTGAAAAACAAAAAAGGTGCGAAAGAAATCGACCCCTATGTGCGAGAATTTCGTGAAAAGTGTAATGCGATTAATAGATGTAAATGGAAAAAAAATCTACTACCATTAATACAAGTCGACTTAGGCGTTACCTCCCCCATCGCCTTAATTGATTCGGGATCTAGTAGAAGCTTAATCAGCCAAGAAGTAGCGGACATGTTAGCTAAACATCATCTAGTAAAACGGAACCAACCTGTGAATATAAAGTGTGCTAAATAAATATGGTGATTAAATAGACGATAGTTCTAGGAGCGTTTCTTAAATCCCCAAAGTAGTTTAATAAATAATAAATAATAAAGTGAATAATAATAATTGATTTAAATACTAGAGCTAAACAAATCCTAAGTTATACTAAAATTGTGTGAAGTGTAGAAGTAAGTAGGAAAAAAGGAAATAATAATAAAAGTACAGTTACACATTGTAAACACTTCGCAGTGGTGGCCAGTTAGAGAAAATAAAAGCGTGTTCAGTATTGTAGGAATTGTACTAAGCAGCCCCGAACGCACCCTTCCAATTGTGATAAACCGGTGCAGGCCTGAACAATTGAAAACCACCCCTAGTGAGTATGACAATGCATTGTGTAAAGTGTCTCCCCTCCCGCATAGTTTGTTTAAGTATTGTACAAAGAGATAAAAGAGAATCATATTCGTGAGATTCCGCTTCTCTCAAACCAGTGATCTAAAGTGGAGTATGGGATCCTCTTTAGATCACATTAGAAATAAGTTTATGAGATATAATCAAGTAGTGATTATAAATGTAACGTAACAGGTCACAACGGCACCGACTGAAAGGGTAATGATAGGGCAGAAATGTGCCAAAGATCATTAATAAATGCTGAAAGCTAACTTCCGTAGTTAGAGTAAGCTAGTGTCAGTCGGGTCGGGATGTTGTGAGTTACGGATAAGTAGGGATCATTCCAATCTAAGGTTTGGAAATTAGTATTAAGATTAAAATGTAAGTTAGTACTTAAGAAGTGAGAAAAAGGGAATTTCACGAAGGCGATCATTTAAATGAACAATGTCATTTAAAGAGAATAAAAAAAAAACGAACTGTGCACTAATATTAAATAACTTCACACACTAACCCTAATCGTACTCCCAGTCCCCAATAATGAGTTAGACTCAAAAAGCTTAACCGTAGCGTGCAATTTAAGCGGTGGAGTATGTGACGATTTAAATAAAAGAAATAATCAAGAAAATAAAAATTTTAAAAAAAATTAAGGTTGCGAGCTCTTAAGCCATTTAAATCTCACTGTATTAATATAAAATACCTGTATGTACTCAGTATGAGAGGAAGCAGTAATTAATTAGTTATAAGATGCTCTAATAAAAAGATAAATTGTAAAGACTTATTAATATCGTATTTAACCCTTTGCTTGTAAGCAGGCGCTGTCCTGTTGATTCCAGACTCGACATGCTTTCAGAGTCTTGTGTGAGTTAGAATAAGATAAAAAAAATTAATGTTAATAATAAAAAAATCTGAAGACATAAATAGTCGCTAAAACAACTGATTTAAATTATGTATATTTGTTTAGGGATAGTTTGTATAAATAAAAAATGTTAACTTAAACATAGTTAGGAACTATATTCTCGCGCGGAAATTGTCCCACTAACTTTTGCCCAGTACCAGGCGAAGGGAGCGGAATTTCTCTCTCTTGCAATGGTGACTTCGTACAGTATAGACGTAGGAGCTGTGCGCTTAAAATATGTTAACTATATTTTGTCTCACATTAAGATGGTGTACCAGATGTAGCTGTTTAAAGCATCTGGATGTGTTAATTAATATAGTCATGTAAACAGACAAGAAATTTAAAGTAAAAAAAATCAGAACGTAAAAAAGGAGTGTAACACAAGATGACTTCGTGCTGGGACAAATAACAACAATTCCAAAGTCGTACCCGGAGATGTGAACTATCAGAAGCCACAAACTCTACTGCACGTGACAGAATATGCAGATCAGGACATCCGAGAATCTACAAGCTCATCGTAGATATCTACACTACATATTGTTCAACCTGCGAACTTTTGGAGCCCTTTACAGAGGAAGGCCAGACCGAGATGACGATGTAGCTGTTCCTGTTTCCCGAGACGAATACCCCAGGACGAGTCTTCTGCATACCAATTAAAAGGTGACTCGATAGCCTGTCTATCGAGGGTTACTAATATTTGTTACACAACACATCTTGAAAGAGACTTTTCAGGAACTATTAACTTTGTAAAGACTTATAAATTAAATCTAAGAATTTGATGTAACTATTCTAACTTCATACGTTGTAACAATTTATATGCTAATGTAGAGTAATATAATTCAAGCAATAATACCATTCTTCCAATGGTTGAATAAAAGAAAGTCTTGCAAGCTAATATCATGAAATGAGTATAATTAAAAGTCTTAATTACAGAAATACAGAAAGTTGACCCGGATCCGAGGTAGAGCTATATAAAATCAAGTTTGATCTCACAGTTTAAAGAAACCTTTCAAATAACTTAATAATTGAATTAGTAATGTCATGGGATCTGTCAGTATATGTTTTTAAATGTTAAATAAAGAGAATTCTTCTTGTTACACACATATGAGGAGTGCTTAAATCAATTGTATACCTTGCCATTGTTTCCTTACACAGTTAGTAAGTAATTTGTTACTTTAATTATTTGTGATCAATTCTGTTACAACGTAGGCAGCCCATCTAATTAACGGAGTTTAATTACGAGGGGTTCCCTGGATTTGTAACGCGGCGAAAAGACGTTACAAGGGACAACAAAAATTTATATAATTTGTTGATTTTTATTATTGCAATTTACGATCTGAACGTGATGAGATTAAAACCCAAAGAAATGGTTAATGTAATTCAACTAGTCTAAATTATTTCGATACATTTACAAATCACAATATATTAATAATTATTTGTCTGAATCATGCCAGCAAAATTTAACCAAATTATATAATGGTATCGTCTCATAATAATAAATAATTGAGTTCCACAAGGAAGGACTTGGATTGTCCAATATCAGAAGAAGAATTAATGAAATATTAATCAAATATAAAGAACCAACTGTGTAAAGAACTAATACTACACACCACACTGAAAAAATCATAACCATTTAAATACATGGGACATCACTATTTACTTCATACGATAGAAAAAACGTATTTGGATCCAGAATTTGCCGATGAACACAACCACCAGTCTGGCCGTAAATAAACCAAGGGAGCTGTATTTCCGAGTTAACCAGGACTAAGGATTCCACTTTATTGAACTGAAGAAAAGAATAAAGAAAATCATCTCCATTCTGATCGACACGAGGTTAAAAACCAACTGCCTGCCAGAGCTGCTTCGTTCTAAGTCTGGTAATTTACAATTGTATAAATAATATTAAACAACACAACACTTTAAATTTGTAATATCTTGCATTCTTATCTATATATTTTTAATCTTCCCCACAGTTACAAGAACCTTCACACCCTGAACTAAATTAATTATAAAAAAAAATATATATAACTGAATCTAACATAAAATATTGAACCGAACCATAATCGATTCACGCAACATATAGCCTTTCGTATGTCAGTTAAAAACAATCTCGTTGAATGTTAACAAGTTGAATTAATAAAGAAACCTTGTATAATTTCAGGATCTTATTATTTGGGTATTATTTAATGAGTTGGGAATAAGAATTAACAGACTAAGTGTATAATAACTAGTTACCGTACACGGTGAATTAACCTATAAATTTTGTTTGTTCCGGAACTGCAGCGCTTGTTGCGGAATTCTCTGACACCAAAGAGAATAGCATTAAACACGAAATTTCAATAATTCTCTGCAAGGTATACTAGGGCTGAGCGAAATTTTAGAATAAAACACTAATTATTTAAGTTACAGTCACACTAACACTGGTATTTTAATTAGAGAGATAAGTTAATCATAATTAACGAGATTACTATATCCCACAACTCCAGATATCTAAGAAATTGAATTATATTAACATAATCAAAGAGAGGAAAGACAGAGAGACATACCCGGTCTAATTACAATATATATATATTATATAATACTTATATATATATATAATACTAATACTTATATATATATATATATTGTAACATTACATAACCCATGCCCAGTGCTGATAATAAATAAAGAAGTATTAATATAATCATAAGAATAATAAAATCAGTAATTACCCATTCAAAAAGTCAGAAATGGGGATTAAATATCATACTATAAAAACAATGTACAAAGTGTAACATAGTATAATATGTGGAAGTGTTAAAAACTTAAAAGGACATCAATCACAATTAAGTGAAGATGCAGTGTTGTAGTAATAAACTGTAATACTAAACGTAAGTTGTTGTAGTTTTGTGTTGTTAGGCCACAAAGGCAATATCACTGTAATTAATATATTATTTTTGTTTATGTTTAAAGGAATCCAGGGTTATATCAAATTAATAATGGCTAAATAATATAAAATAGAGAGATGGAGTGGAAAACAAAATAGTGTAGAGTAAGAATACATTAACTGAAATATAAGTCCAAAATAAACTAAGTAAAAAACCATTAAATTATAAAATACAAATAGCCAAACTTAAGTAAAGATGTGAAGAAAAACCTTATATAAATTAAACTTAATTATAGTTAAAATTTGTAAAGGAGTATTTTTTCTAAAAGAAGAAATGAAGTAATAATAATTAATACTAGCCTATTTACTAAAAATGTACCTACGTTAGCCAATAAAAAACCATCAATTTCTTGGTTACTAAGAGTAACTAACCAACAAGAAATGAATTAATTGTTCAATGGTATTCAAAGTGATCAGATGAAAAAAAGTAATGTCCATTAAAATAAAAATAAAAATAATAACTATCATTCGTAAAAAACCCCTACAAAATTAATTAAATGAGTCAGCAACATCCACTACATCAGAGACATCCTTGGAACACAATAATTCACGCCAGAAAATCGATGAAAACCGTAAATCCAGCTAAACATCTCTCGGCCTAGACATCGGAATTACAAATCTTTGGGTGAGATCGCTTCCTTTCATAAATAAAAAATTACACATCACAAATAAGTATAGAACACTAGAAACAGCACCACCTCTTTCAATTCATAAGAAAACAAGGTGAACATAATAAACTTTATTTAATTAACCAAAAAACAGTAAAAATGTGTGGTCACTAGGAACGTTCCGGCAGCTATCTTTATTTGTGTTCGCTTTCTGTGAAGATACGTAGTCTGTGCTCTGGCGGTTTAAAAACATAATGAATCAGATTTTAAAATAAACAAATATTATTTAATGTAAAGTATGATACTAATAAATATGCATTTCTGACTTTCTTAGGGTTCAAAGAACACTTATTAAATAACCCTGGGATATATAATTAATTAATTTTTCTTTCTAAAAAAAACTGTAATTGAAAACATTTGTTGTGTTATATGTAATGTAAAACTAATATTGAAAAAATGTTGTGATATCGAAAAATAATCGATTGTAAACTAATGATTACAAGACAATAATTTCCATTGAATTAAAATAAATTCAATAAATACCTTTCTTTTAGGTAACTGACTGTGTATTATTTCTGGTAGATAGTAGTTTGTTACAGGAAAAGAAGGAATAGCAGAGAAGAGTAAGAAAATTAGCCCAGTCATCAGAAATTATTAAGTACTGCAAAATAACATAACCTTAAATGGGTTCGTAAATAGAAAACAGCTGATGCAATGCGCAGAAAAAATTAAAAAAACGACTAGATCATATACAAAGAGAGTAATTCTCTTTCTCTCTATCACTCTCTCTCCTACCAATTTTCAAACAACTGCCCTGATATAATACGGAATACAGAGAACTTGGTCAATATTTTTCATAATCACACACTCTCGATTTAAAAAATAAAATAACATTTTTGTAGGATACTAACATATTACACATGACAGATAAATAGACGTAAATTCTGTGGAAGACGTTATAACGTGAATTCCGTGGGAGACGTTACAAAATGACAGTAACAACGTAGGGCTAAAAGGAAGTCAACCCGTTCAGTTAGATATCGTTACAAACATTGTAAAAAGACGCAACCCACACACGTCACAGTTAATTAACGTTACAATATATACAAAAAAAACTTAATTTAACATACATTATTATTACATTTCAAAATATTTTATATTTCCATTCTCCATGTCATGAGCATACAATCATTTATGTCTGTCACGTTAATATAATATACATCAAGAGTATACATCCGAGTACTACAGAACATCAATTTACAACGTGCAATTATGCTAATTTATGCGAATTCAATTATTCAATTAGATTAAACGTGTCAAATTGATTTATTTCCGTGAATATATCAATTACTCTGATATCATGAACTGTATTCTTTAACGATTAGCATAATTACTGAGACTCTTTTAGTGTCGTTATAAATCGACATAAGAAAATTATTATAAACAATTTAATTAACGTTAGTGTTTCGTTACTAAGGTTGTGACAATAATGAACGCATGCAATACTTAACAAATAAATACTTATTTATTAAACATCATTCAAATAAACTTCTGATACATAAATATAAATTATGACCTGCAAATACAGTTAAGAAAACATACATGAATATAAATCACAATATATATATATATATATATATCCGTTTCGTTGTTCGCTGTAAAACATAACATACAATACAATAAACATACACAAACATAGACAATCAAATATTATTTATCCTACACTAATGCGTTCATTTTGCCTCAGATGAGTAGCTTTTTATATTTATATTTAATATTATCATTACAATTGATCTAATTTCTCACAGTGTGGTTTATTGGAAAAGAGACAGAGCAGTAGTTTTATTATAATATTAATAACATGAGGATTTTACTTGAGATAGTGAATATCCAAATTTCCATCGGTGAGGATTCCTGTTCACTGATGATCTCGTGTAAGCAGAAGTTTCGTAGATTAGGTATCTGTCATCACTTTGCACTCGCGGAAAAGATGCACTCCCGGTCTGTGTCATTCCGTTGGTGTTCCCCATTACTAATGAAAGTTTATAAAGTCTTGTGTTGTACAAGTGCATTCATTATTAATGGTTGTGTACAAATAACTGTCTGTCGCTAACTGTTTCGTGTTTTATATACGTTTAATTTAGTTGGATCATGATTGTGTGCAACGTTGAGCACTAGTATTATAAGCGCTAATTCACTTATTGTTTCTGAGTTCGCACGACTGAGGTAGTTATATCTGAATCATAGTGTGTTCTGATATCGATCACTGTGTTCGTAATTGTCGCGCCAAAGTTCTAACATCGAATCGTTCGTTCACTCATTAATGCTTGGTTTGCATGGCGAATACTTTTTAAGTTTATAGTATCAAACTCAAATTCTAGCGGTACTGGTATCACTTCACACTTCGCGTTACTGCGGTAAACTTCTGTAAATTAGTTTTGAACAACTGGTAACTGAGTAGTGCCGATTGACTGACTGAAAAACTACATGACTGTCTGAGAACTATTAAGTAACTGAGAAAACTGCATAACTGACTGACTTTTGAATAGCTGAGTACCTGACAAGTTTTTAATAACTACTGAGCGATTTGTTACAACTGAGCAAAAATACTGATTTACTGAGTAATTCTTAACAACTGAGAGCCCGCGTACCTCGTAAACAGTTTTTATTTAACATCTTCTACCATAATGCAACTTTCTGTCGTACACGCCTCTGGTCGTCCTCGATAGGTCCGATATTTTCTTCCACTATGAAGATCTATGGTGTTCGACACCCTGATTCGCTGTTCTGGTTGTCACCATGACGACAGTCCTCTCCACTTGCGTTTTTGGAAGATGCTAGACTCTGGTTGGCTATCAAACATCCCCAAAATACACGGCGAAAGGGCTTCACACTACTTCTTAGAATGTAGAGTAATTGCTCGCCTGTCAGTCAAACCTTTGTTCTTGTGAGTTTCCTAAGGTCTGCTGTTATTCCTTTACTAACAATACGTATCGCCTCGTTCATTGTTTGACTTCCCTTCGTCTTTTTTCTTCCAATTAACAGCTTCTTGCTCGTCGTCACCCCAAGTTTCCTCTACGGTCTCTCGTCATAAATATCAGTTGTCATCCTAACTTTGTTTTCACGCTGTGCGACACCCTTGACTACATTCATTGGGAGTACGTTGCTTTGTCTTCATACTGGGTAAAACCTTTCTAATTCCTTTGTGAGTGAGTATCCTTTTCTTAAGGCTCGCACGCTCCGAATTAACCCTACAGCATGTGCTCGCTTCAATTTCTGCGTATCCGTGCCACTAGACTCTGCTTTTGTTCAGTTTGTTGTGGTGTTATAAATCTGAGTTGAGCTTGGTCTGTCACAGTCGATCCTATCTTCTTTTGTTGTGTTGTGTTAGGCATTCTCTCATTGTCTTGTAGCTGGCGTCGGGTTGACGTGTTGTTAAATTGTCCTTATTTATTACTCTGGCTTGGGTTGGTGGCTTGACCTGTGCAAACGCACTTCTCGATCATAAAATTATGAAATTAAAATTTTTGATTGTTATAAATTACAGCGATAATCAGAATGTCAACACCACCTGGGACTACAATGATACTGGCCTTATTATCAGTATCTGATGATCATCAATATGACCACAATAATCATTTAATGACTAACTTCATATGGCTAGTTCAACTCTCCTCACTCCTTTTCTTTTTTTTTTTACCCGTTACAATTTACTGTGTTCTGCACTAGGCGTCTTGGCCATCGCCGGCCTCATCCTAGCCGTAACCCACATCTCCCTCGAGGCCTGTAACTTGGTCACCCCCCATCCACACTCACTATGACACCCCTGGACTATAGCGCCCAGTTGCTTCCACAAGGACTGATGCGGAAGGGGTGGACATATTTTTTTTTTATTCCACCCCCATCCTTGCTTCGGCGTTACAACAAAATTCGGTATACATACCTACTAATCCTGATGAACACACCCCTAATGGACTACCACCCCTATATGGGTGAAAATAGCCCTGTTCCAAAAATTGGTAGATCCCCTAAAAATAACCCCCCAACTAAATTTAACAAACCACCGGATTAACAAAACAAAAACAAACCATAAGCCGGTTATAACAATTAAAATTTATGATTTGCTATAATTAACTACTTTCACGGTCAAGATCCGGTGAGGTCATGACCGCACTTAGGTGGGGAATCTACTGTTACACATTTAATACAGGTAGTATATATCTTATACGCAATAAACAACTATATCAAAACATGTCATGGTATCAATATTATCTTTAGACACATCTTTCATTTCTGGATCTGAACAAACTCTATAAACACAACAATTGTAATTTCAATTAAAAAAAAAACTTCCTTAATCGTTACATTATATAATCAATTATGATTCCATCTTATTACTGATCACTTTCTAGAATGGAATGTACATCATACCAACTTGCATTTCCTACTAAGTTACTTTATTGTTTCCATTTTCCAGCTCCATAAACCAGAGTTTTGTTAAGTTAAACTGAAAAACTACGTTACTTTATATAACGCTAGTTAATTATTTGAATATTGCCTTATATAGGTTTTAATTTAAAAAATAAGGCAACCGTTAGTTCGTGGGATGGGCCAATTAATCCCCTTCTTTATGGGCACCTATTCACGAACCTTTGGGGTTCCCCTCCCCATTATATGAACAATGTTAAATTTCTATTTTTTACCAATTTGTGGAGTAGAACCATCGTTGGTTGCGCCCTATGTTTAGGGCTACCGTCAACCATGGTCCGCCTCAAGAGTGTCAAAATCCACGGCCAGAGGTGGTGTATCTGTGACTGCCCGAAAATGGGGAATCACTTGTAAAATACATAATACATGTTTAAAATTCCTACACTCTAACATAATAAACATAATACAACACAAACATTCATAAAGAACATAAACCTCATTCCATTACAATAAACATCTCATTTGCATCTGAATAAAATTTACAAACATTTCAACTTTAATTTCAACTTGTTATATAACTTTTATTGATATTAATGAAATATAATTGATTTTACTTTTGACTCATTGTTTACTTTCTAAATAATTTCTTCGGGCGCCATCTTGTATTGCCAACTACAAGAAAAAAAAATATATGTACTTACCAATTGCAGGCCAGATTCTTTTCGGCGAACAGGAGATTAGAATGGTTGTCGAAATAACGAAAAAACTTTATTTGTTCCCCACGCTTTAAATTTTATTGGTTACTAAAGTATTTCAATTTCATCATAAACAAATTATTCTTTTCTCCCTCTTTACCCCGGTTAATACATTTAAAATACAATCATGTTAATGACAAAACTTGTTAATGAATAATAATTATTTCTACCTTGAATCTCTTGTATACGAATTTACCTACTCACAATACAATAACAAATTCTTAAAATAAATTTACTAGGGGAACACAAACCAGCCTTCTTTGTCTACATTCTTTCTCACGGACACACACACAGTTACTTTATGACATTAGAGATCTCATTTTGTTTTTGTTTAAAAGTTTATTTCATCGTATTCAAAGTAGTTTTGAATAGCCCTTGTTAAAAGTTATGTATACATTCGCTACTTAGCTGTTCAACTGAGTCTTGAAGGCGTCCCACTTTTTCGCGCACATTGTTAAGTTTTCAACTGGTAATTCCCGAAAAAACTGTTCCACAAACTAAACAATTTAACATTTATTTATTTATTAATTATTTATTATTAAATTGAAATCTCATAAAATAATTTAAATATCTCATAAAAAATTCAATTATGTAACATTGTAAATCAATCACAATATTTAAACGTCTCAAACTATTTACTTCAATTGATTATTAAAACACAACACATTTCAATTATTCTCAAAAATTTACAAATCATTAATTATTGTCTTCATAATTATTTTTATTATTAATCTAGACTGCAAAATATTAATAATATTATTATTATTATCACATTTTCTACTACATATACACATTGTTTACCTAACCTTTTACAATACACACAATTGAATTCACTACAAATATATTTACAAACTTTTGTCATTAACTGTTCCATTTTTTCACACTTCATTGTCCAAGTCTGCCAGGTCATTACCATAAATTACAATATTTAAAATTGTCCATTCACTGATTTTTTTAATTTCAACCTCCATCATCATATATATAACGAATATATTTATAACATGCATCATTGTTATCCACACACAATTTGTTATCATTATTATTATAATAATCCATTAACTTTATTTCATTCATTATGCCATTACAATTTATAGGGTTATTCCCTATTAATATTTCATAAATCTTGTCAACATAAGTTATTATTGTCCAGTCTCCATCAGTATTATTGGTCAACGTCAGGTAAGCTATTTTATAATTTTTTAATTCCTCTACTATTACATCAGGTAAGTGTTTACTGTTTATAAAGGTATTATTAAAATATTCATCTATCTCTCTTTCAATAGATAAGTATTTTATATTGTTTATATTCGCCCCCTCTAACCTCTCTCTCAACTCATTATAGTTTCTTTTTAACTTATATAATTCTATCTCTCTCTCAATACACAACTCTCTCTCTAAATCTCTCTCATCATACCACCATATCACATTTTCTCTCTCACTCCCCACAGAGGGTACTAAATTATACAAAAAGGGGAGACAACTTAAATCTTTCATTAACAAGGGACTCTTACCCTTCAACAACAACATTTGTGAACACCTTGCTTCACCATAAATATGGGGAAATTTTACCCTCTGCTTCATACCCACAACATAAATCTCTTCACCCATTCTCTTTGCCTCATTAACACACACTAACATTCCATTATTACATTTCACAACTTCATCAGTATTCTCACTATTTATTTTCAACGCATCACTCTCAGATACTACCTTTTCAAATATATTACTATTCTCAATATTATTTTCATTATTTTCGACATCATCATTATCATTTGTTAACTCTTTATCGAGTACCACATTGTTACACATGTCATTATAATTTTCATTTGTATTACTCTTGTTTGTATTCATCACATGTACTCCCATTCGCTCATACTCTGTTCTAATTTATTCAAACTAGTTCTTATTATTTCATTAGTATTTTCAAAACATTTATTCATTTCTTGAATATCATTTTTTAACTCATCAAATTTGTTATTCTGAATATTGAATTTAGCGTCAGAATCACTCTTTATTTCGATAAATTTTAAATCTAACATCGCATGTTGCTTTTCTGAACTCTCTTTGAATTTAGCGTCAGAATCACTCTTTATTTCGTTAAATTTTAACTCTAACATCGCATGCTGCTTTTCTGAACTTTTTTTCATACTACACACCATGCTACATAAATATTTCATCATATCATCATCAGTTTTTTTATTTTGGATTGGCGTTGACTGATTTTCAACGTTTTCCATTATTCTCGACTCTGTCAAATGACTTTCTAGATTACTGTCAATGAAGCTGACTTCATTATTAACCTCATCATTAGTATTCATCATTGTTATTTATGTAATTCTGGCTTATTTACTATACATCTACTTCAGTAACACTGTAACATAACCTTATGTGACACTCGTCACCTACGTCTATTTCTACGTAATTTATTTTTACCTCAAACAACCATTCTGCTCTCCCAGTAGGCCGTATTTATATAAATATATTTATATAAATGTCCCTGTTCACAAGCCAATTGTTATATAACTTTTATTGATATTAATGAAATATAATTGATTTTACTTTTGACTCATTGTTTACTTTCTAAATAATTTCTTCGGGCGCCATCTTGTATTGCCAACTACAAGAAAAAAAAAATATATGTACTTACCAATTGCGGGCCAGATTCTTTTCGGCGAACAGGAGATTGGAATGGTTGTCGAAATAATGAAAAAACTTTATTTGTTCCCCATGCTTTAAATTTTATTGGCTACTAAAGTATTTCAATTTCATCATAAACAAATTATTCTTTTCTCCCTCTTTACCCCGGTTAATACATTTAAAATACAATCATGTTAATGACAAAACTTGTTAATGAATAATAATTATTTCTACCTTGAATCTCTTGTATACGAATTTACCTACTCACAATACAATAACAAATTCTTAAAATAAATTTACTAGGGGAACACAAACCAGCCTTCTTTGTCTACATTCTTTCTCACGCACACACACACAGTTACTTTGACATTAGAGATCTCATTTTGTTTTTGTTTAAAAGTTTATTTCATCGTATTCAAAGTAGTTTTGAATAGCCCTTGTTAAAAGTTATATATACATTCGCTACTTAGCTGTTCAACTGAGTCTTGAAGGCGTCCCACTTTTTCGCGCACATTGTTAAGTTTTCAACTGGTAATTACCCGAAAAAACTATTTTGTGTAATTATAACTGTTAGTTATGTATGAATTTCTGTTTTACGTCATCTTAAAAAACTGTTATTTACATTTTCTGTTGTTTAGCGGGCGACTAAAACTTCGCCTAAACCGGCTAGCCGGCGGACGCGAAGGTTATATGCGTCCGACACTGGTAGTTGTTATTTGCCGACTGCCTTTGTTCTGTCAATGCAACGAAACTGCTAGCGCTGCTATACCCACATTCCATCGTTATGTAAGGCGCTGACGTAACATCGCGTGATGCTGTTATATCACTTGTTTACAGTTTTTGTAGGTCATTGTCTGACCTTGACGCAATTCTGCTGGTTGTTTTCTGCGTTAGATAAATTCTCGAACAATATTTTCAATCACTGCTGCCACTTTCACTACCAATGAATTTTACCTTTCTGTTCACGTTTTGTCCCAATTATCGTAAAAAATGTTATTTGCTTTTATTAAAAAATACAAATTTATTCATATTACCTCAGGTAGGCCAAAATGTCCCGTTACAATACCCCCTCAATGAGAGATTTTATGCCGAAGCATAAAAAATCTCATTGACACATTCATACTTGCTAAAGGGATCAGCCAGGATATGTCGCCACAACCCCCTTGATGGTTTACAAAAAAAATTATAATTAACTCACCCTTGGTCTGGTGACTGTGACCGCACCTGAATGACATTACTGGACTTCTCTCTCGAGATCCCAACACCATAAAGTCAGACAGATACTCAACGCCCCTGCTCTGACGCGCTGGCCAGCTCAGGTCCGCCGCCACAGCATCACCAAACACTGAAACAACAAATCAAATATCAACTAGTGGCCTTATATAACACCATATCCCCAACTGATCTGTTTCCCCCTAGCGGTGCTGGTTTGCGCTAAGAAGCACTGGTTTTTCCTCTTAACCTCTAACATATATATGAATACCTAACAACACAACATGATACCCATTTTAAAATTCCATAATCTCATAATCATATTCTGTTTACTTTTTCTTGTTAACTTTTATCCCAAAATTCAAAATTATTGCCCTGATTCCTATCAGAATTTAAATAAACATTTCCCATTACCATATTACACATTTCTCTTATCCCCAATTTGCATCTAAAATATTTAAATTCATAAAAGTCTCTTAAATACTAACAAACACAATATAACATAAGAAAACATAGTACATTCATAATTCACATTGTTATTATTATCTTAAAATAAACAATTTGTATTTAAAAATTTACACACTTTACATCATTAAATTTGCATACAAAATTATAAAAATTGCATTTTAATCTCAATTTAACTTTTATTAATTCGTTTCTCAAATTTTTTTTTTTTAATCTTCGTTTTACACATCATTTCATTTATTATTCCATTTCATTAATTTGGGTGATTTTCAGTTATTCATCATAATTCACTTTATCAATTTGGCATTTACCCATAATCTTACCCCTTTTATTACTCTAATGCTCCCTTACAAAATCTTTAACTAGTATGACACCCCATCTCTATCAAAACATCTATCAAACACTATCTAAACCCAACTAACTACAAACTCAAATCGCCACATTCTCTCGATATATAAAAAAAAATTCTCTCTAACCCTTTGTACTTAGGATAAATGTTTACCCCCCCCCCAAAAAAAAAGCTCATTTCCTTAATCTGGTCCCTGGATTCTACCTAAGGCGACCCCTTCCCAGCAAATCTGTTCCTTCCCTCCCCAACCCTTTTGTTGCGGACTCCACCATTACACTATCCCCTCTTACAAATTTACCATCCCCAAATCTCATTCTTATTACCCCACTTCAACTACAAAATAACATAATCAATTATAAACATCAATATATCACTCAATATTCTACATAAATTCTCCATTACTACTGTGTCTCCACTTATACTCAAATTCTCTATTACTTGTATTTCATCTCTTATTCTCTTTAATACCCCAATATTTTTTCAACTTGGACTAACTCAAACGTTTTACTCAAACAATTACTATCACCCAACTTCTATCTTTTACAACCCATTGAAAATTTTAACTATCACAAATTTATTTCATTTTTATTTAAAATCTATAAACACACTGAAAACTTATTCTATAAAATATTATTATATTTTTTATAATCCTTATTCCTAACATACTACATGCAATTAACACAATAAGACATAATAAACACAATAAACAAAAATAAACAATTCACTTTTTAGATTTACCAAAATTACATAACTTACACTTTTAATTTCATTTTCAAATTCTATTTACTCGTGACCTTGTTACATTTTATTATTGCATAATAGATTCTATTACATAAGAGTAAATTTTGTTTGAACACACTGCCTCACTAAAATTATTTATTTATACACCTAGGAATTCCACAAACTAAACAATTTAACATTTATTTATTTATTAATTATTTATTATTAAATTGAAATCTCATAAAATAATTTAAATATCTCATAAAAAATTCAATTATGTAACATTCTAAATCAATCACAATATTTAAACGTCTCAAATTATTTACTTCAATTGATTATTAAAACACAACACATTTCAATTATTCTCAAAAATTTACAAATCATTAATTATTGTCTTCATAATTATTTTTATTATTAATCTAGACTGCAAAATATTAATAATATTATTATTATTATCACATTTTCTACTACATATACACATTGTTTACCTAACCTTTTACAATACACACAATTGAATTCACTACAAATATATTTACAAACTTTTGTCATTAACTGTTCCATTTTTTCACACTTCATTGTCCAAGTCTGCCAGGTCATTACCATAAATTACAATATTTAAAATTGTCCATTCACTGATTTTTTTAATTTCAACCTCCATCATCATATATATAACGAATATATTTATAACATGCATCATTGTTATCCACACACAATTTGTTATCATTATTATTATAATAATCCATTAACTTTATTTCATTCATTATGCCATTACAATTTATAGGGTTATTCCCTATTAATATTTCATAAATCTTGTCAACATAAGTTATTATTGTCCAGTCTCCATCAGTATTATTGGTCAACGTCAGGTAAGCTATTTTATCATTTTTATATTCCTCTACTATTACATCAGGTAAGTGTTTACTGTTTATAAAGGTATTATTAAAATATTCATCTATCTCTCTTTCAATAGGTAAGTATTTTATATTGTTTATATTCGCCCCCTCTAACCTCTCTCTCAACTCATTATAGTTTCTTTTTAACTTATATAATTCTATCTCTCTCTCAATACACAACTCTCTCTCTAAATCTCTCTCATCATACCACCATATCACATTTTCTCTCTCACTCCCCACAGAGGGTACTAAATTATACAAAAAGGGGAGACAACTTAAATCTTTCATTAACAAGGGACTCTTACCCTTCAACAACAACATTTGTGAACACCTTGCTTCACCATAAATATGGGGAAATTTTACCCTCTGCTTCATACCCACAACATAACTCTCTTCACCCATTCTCTTTACCTCATTAACACACACTGACATTCCATTATTACATTTCACAACTTCATCAGTATTCTCACTATTTATTTTCAACGCATCACTCTCAGATACTACCTTTTCAAATATATTACTATTCTCAATATTATTTTCATTATTTTCGACATCATCATTATCATTTGTTAACTCTTTATCGAGTACCACATTGTTACACATGTCATTATAATTTTCATTTGTATTACTCTTGTTTGTATTCATCACATGTACTCCCATTCGCTCAATACTCTGTTCTAATTTATTCAAACTAGTTCTTATTATTTCATTAGTATTTTCAAAACATTTATTCATTTCTTGAATATCATTTTTTAACTCATCAAATTTGTTATTCTGAATATTGAATTTAGCGTCAGAATCACTCTTTATTTCGATAAATTTTAAATCCAACATCGCATGTTGCTTTTCTGAACTCTCTTTGAATTTAGCGTCAGAATCACTCTTTATTTCGTTAAATTTTAACTCTAACATCGCATGCTGCTTTTCTGAACTTTTTTTCATACTACACACCATGCTACATAAATATTTCATCATATCATCATCAGTTTTTTTATTTTGGATTGGCGTTGACTGATTTTCAACGTTTTCCATTATTCTCGACTCTGTCAAATGACTTTCTAGATTACTGTCAATGAAGCTGACTTCATTATTAACCTCATCATTAGTATTCATCATTGTTATTTATGTAATTCTGGCTTATTTACTATACATCTACTTCAGTAACACTGTAACATAACCTTATGTGACACTCGTCACCTACGTCTATTTCTACGTAATTTATTTTTACCTCAAACAACCATTCTGCTCTCCCAGTAGGCCGTATTTATATAAATATATTTATATAAATGTCCCTGTTCACAAGCCAATTGTTATATAACTTTTATTGATATTAATGAAATATAATTGATTTTACTTTTGACTCATTGTTTACTTTCTAAATAATTTCTTCGGGCGCCATCTTGTATTGCCAACTACAAGAAAAAAAAAATATATGTACTTACCAATTGCGGGCCAGATTCTTTTCGGCGAACAGGAGATTGGAATGGTTGTCGAAATAATGAAAAAACTTTATTTGTTCCCCATGCTTTAAATTTTATTGGCTACTAAAGTATTTCAATTTCATCATAAACAAATTATTCTTTTCTCCCTCTTTACCCCGGTTAATACATTTAAAATACAATCATGTTAATGACAAAACTTGTTAATGAATAATAATTATTTCTACCTTGAATCTCTTGTATACGAATTTACCTACTCACAATACAATAACAAATTCTTAAAATAAATTTACTAGGGGAACACAAACCAGCCTTCTTTGTCTACATTCTTTCTCACGCACACACACACAGTTACTTTGACATTAGAGATCTCATTTTGTTTTTGTTTAAAAGTTTATTTCATCGTATTCAAAGTAGTTTTGAATAGCCCTTGTTAAAAGTTATGTATACATTCGCTACTTAGCTGTTCAACTGAGTCTTGAAGGCGTCCCACTTTTTCGCGCACATTGTTAAGTTTTCAACTGGTAATTCCCGAAAAAACTGTTTTGTGTAATTAAAACTGTTAGTTATGTATGAATTTCTGTTTTACGTCATCTTAAAAAACTGTTATTTACATTTTCTGTTGTTTAGCGGGCGACTAAAACTTCGCCTAAACCGGCTAGCCGGCGGACGCGAAGGTTATATGCGTCCGACACTGGTAGTTGTTATATTTGCCGACTGCCTTTGTTCTGTCAATGCAACGAAACTGCTAGCGCTGCTATACCCACATTCCATCGTTATGTAAGCCGCTGACGTAACATCGCATGATGCTGTTACATCACTTGTTTACAGTTTTTGTAGGTCATTGTCTGACCTTGACGCAATTCTGCTGGTTGTTTTCTGCGTTAGATAAATTCTCGAACAATATTTTCAATCACTGCTGCCACTTTCACTACCAATGAATTTTACCTTTCTGTTCACGTTTTGTCCCAATTATCGTAAAAAATGTTATTTGCTTTTATTAAAAAATACAAATTTATTCATATTACCTCAGGTAGGCCAAAATGTCCCGTTACAAACTGAGCCTTTCATTCCTCAACCTTTGATTATTTATCATTTATTGTATCATTAAATTCTCCAAAAAATTCAAATTGATTAAAAACATTCATTTTACATAACATTTTACATTCAACTTTTACCAAAAATTCCACACCTTACCTAAGTTACATTCTTTCGAACTCATTTAATGTCATTATGAAATTCCTACTTACATATGGTTAATCATAAACTCAAAACTATAAACATTCATTGCAACAAATATAATGTACATAACCCAATATACAACCATATGATGCTTACGTAAGTCTATCATTACGTAATAAATACAAGACAGTTTTAGTTGGAGTCCGAACTAAAGGACAAATTTAATAACTTAATTACTGAACACGCTTCACTTGGTGCCCGTAACAGCGACGTTGTAAATTAAAATTAAATAATTCACAACCTAGTCAAAAATGGCAGAGAAAAATACGAATGCAAATTTATGTGAGAGTGTAGCTGGGGGGTCAATATTAGACGTTACACAAGACGATTTAGTATCGACGAACGAAAATGTTAACGAGAGCGTAGACGAAATAACAAATGAAATTGAAACGGTAGACGCTAAGAGTAAGAAAAGCAATAATGTAGATATACTTAGTCAATTAGCATTGATAATGGAAATGATGAATAATAAATTTGACCAACAAAACAAAGATAGTGTAGAGTTAAAGTCAGAGATAAAAGCAGAAATAAATAATAGATTTAACAAACAAGACGAGAAGTTAGTAGACATAAATAACGAATTTACAAACATAAGAAGTAAACTAAAAATGAGTAATTTAAATATGAACAGCCAATTTGAAAGTATAAATGAGAGTTTTAATGGAGTGAATGAGAAGTTTGTTGAAATAAATAATAAACTAGAGAAACAGAGTGAGATTATTGCTGGAATGAAAGGTGAAATCACTATAAATATAAATAAAATACAAGACGAAGTAAACGAGAGTAGAAGGAGAAAAGAGGGGGTAGAAAATGGTACAGTTACAGGTGAGTGTAACGAGAACAAAAATAACGAAGGTATAGATAATAAGGTAAGTGATGAGTTTAAAACTAGTGGTAATTATTATGTTGATATAATTAAAAATATGGTGTCAGAAGGTAAAGTGGAGAGAGAGAGAGAGAGAGAGAGAGAGAGAGAGAGAGAGAGAGAGAGAGAGAGAGAGAGAGAGAGAGAGAGAGAGAGAGAGAGAGAGAGGGGGGGGAGAGGGGGGAGAGGGAGAGAGAGGGAGAGAGAGAGAGAGAGAGAGAGAGAGAGAGAGAGAGAGAGAGAGAGAGAGAGAGAGAGAGAGAGAGAGAGAGAGAGAGAGAGAGAGAGAGAGAGAGAGAGAGAGAGAGAGAGATGTTTAAGTTAAATAGAGGTTATGGAGAGTTGATAGAGATAATAAATAGAGAGAGAGTTAGTGATATTAAGGACTTACCTTGTGCAGTAAATGTTGATGATTATTTTGATGATTATTTTAGTGCTCCAAGAAGATGAGCACTTACCTTGTGATATGATTGATATAGGAGATGAATATGATGATATAACTTACATGGGAATAACGAATAATACTAAGGGAGAACTGACCATACCAAATGTTGACAGTTTTATGAATTAATAGGAGGCAATAATGTTGTCAAATACTATGTGGATACAATTAATGATAATTGTTATTATAATCATAATAACGATATGTATGTAAAAAAAGATGAAAATTGCTATGTGAAATTCAGACTAATTTTCGATGACGGTGATTAGAGATAAACAGTGAATGAACATTTAATTATTTTAGTTTATGGTAATGACTTGGCTAACTTATGTAATGAGGTGTGGTAAACAATAATATATGACAAAAAATTGTAGATAAATTTATAGTGAGGTTAAGTGTGTTTGTGTAGTAGGTTATGTTGTACTATGTATTTTATGTAAACAATGTATGTATGCAAGGAGAATTGATTTTATAAATGTAATAATAATAATGGTATACCAGACTAAATAAGTAACGAGACTAATTATGAAGTTTATAATGCAAATGAATTGTAATTGTTTTGATTGAATTTAATAATTTGAGATGAAGTAATTGATTAATGAATGTTGTATAGATAAATTTTGATAATGAATTTAAATGATGTTTCTGAGATTTGAACTTTATAATAAATAGTAAATGAGTAAACGTAGAATGTGTTTAGTTGTGGAATCATATGGTTGTTATATACATTATATGGTTGTTATGACGTTTATGGTTGCTTAAAAAGCTCTGCTGTAGTTCTTTGTGCAAGCTGACATGGGAATTTGCAATGTTACTTTTAATATAGAAATTAATAAAAGAAACCTCCCTATTTTGTCCTATTACATGGTATAACAAGGAAGCCATTCCAACTTTATGCATTTACATCTCTCCATCATATCTGCTGAAGCTTTCTTAAAACAGTTACCTATGATTTCATTTTTTTAAACATTGTTATTGCCTCCAGAAGTGGTTATGACTATAAAACAGGTTAATTACCTTTCGTCACACTTCTTAAATATCCAAAATTCAGGATTACTCGAGTTTTGACATTGTTATGTCATCATCAGATCCTTAGAATGGGGTTGAAACTACATCTATCGATGTTCACACATCTTGTCAGACGATAAATACGACACACATGAAGGGACAAAAACATTTAAACATTTAAAACATTCAAAATAAATAGGGAGCGAAACACACGACACACATCCTATACAGGTCCACAACGGTCATAAATCGTGGTTATTGAAACTTTATTTCTAATATGTGAATGTATATATCAAAGCACACTGAAATCATCGAGGCTCTGTTATTTATTGTGCATTCTATAGAAAATGTCTTTACATTTCAAAACAGCAAGGATGTGGTACTTTCCCAGTCATCAGATATCACAGCTTTTCTGACCCATCCACGTTTGCAATAACTAAAACTGTTACTCATTTTATACTTTCTACCAGCACACGCGTCACCCTTCAGTATGTAAATTTTATCAGGAGTATATCTGAAGAAAAGCCCACTCTCGTTAACATGAAAAATTTCTTTTACGGCATGTAATCATGTAATAAGTGTTTTATATTTTCATTCCACTTCTGGACATGTACTTCATCAATAGATGGCCTCTCCCCATATGTGTCTAAAAGAAAGGTCATTCCACCCTGCAAATCCTTTCAGCCATCTGTGCTTGTCTTAAATGATTTATTTACCTACATTTTCCAAACTCCTCAGTACTGGCCCTAAATAAACAATGTTTAAAATAATTAAAAATCTGTGTACACTATACCATACTCAAGGCATATTTAAGTATCCTGCTGCCCTGAGCAAGAAAACAATTGCTGTCCTCTGCCACCCAAATATAAATAAAAATTAAGACAATTTAAATTTCATGTCACTCGACCACCCTATATGTTTTGCGTTTTTTATGTATACATGAAAAAATAACTGTTTTTCCACATTACTTTAATCTAAAAATAAACTTATTACTAAATATTACATATGTACAAAATTAAAAACCAAATTTTGAATAATTACTTTCAAAGTCAATTATGAAAACACGTGTGATTGCAAAACTAGAAAACTATGATGCAATTAAAGTACTCAACGATGAATTAAATATGATGCATTAAAATAAACGTCTCTTTGATCGCTTCTACTATAACACACTTTCCTGCTCTCTCAAGTCAACAATGTAATAACACACATTTTTCCCTCATCAACGACAAAAATTCCCACTTAGGCAAGAGACTGAAATTTCACAATTCTGCGATCAATATCGTATTTTCCTAACCTCCAATTTGCCCTTCTCAAAAAATCTGCTGCCACAGGCAAACTTCCAGCGTGCTCCTCACTAAATATGGGGCTAACTGTACTATTCAGCAGCATGCACACAGCGCTATTACATTACTGTACTGCTTTACAATGATTGGTTTAATATGACCCACATCTGAGAAATCAAAGCACGGGAATGCAGTGTTTCACAAAATTGTATATATTAGGCCTGTTGTGAGATATCTGAGAGACCCACTGTCTTTAGGGTAGTAAGTACTTAGGATACCATATACTAAATAACGTTTTCTACAACCTTCAAAAAAATAAAATATAATAAAATAATTAAAGTATGCCAAAACCTACCTTCTTTTTCGTCTTTGTGAGTACAGAATCAATTGTTTCATCACCATTAATTGTGTTCAAATCTATTCTCACATACGGATCGCTGAAACACAAAGATCATAATTAAAACACTACTGTATTAAAATATTCAATGAGCCTCTAAAATGTTATAGATTAATAACTCTTTTTTATATAACTATTCATCACCAACTTCATGAAAGGAAATATCCAATGGCTAGGACAGTCAATTAAGTACAATAACTACACATAATATTACAATCAAAGAACAACTGACAGGAGAATGCTAAGCAAAGGCAAATAAGATGTATTTAATTATTCCTTACATGGGTTTTGAAGATACTGGGATTTTAACTAGAATGCAATTAATGGTGGTTCTTAACAGTTTGTCATTGTTGTTATAATGCTACATCCTAAGCTTTTCAATGGTACAAGATGATTGTATTAATTATAAAGGTATACTATTTCACTCTAATGGCCATACAAAGTTACTGTAACCAA
The DNA here is from genome assembly GCA_034769895.1 of Magicicada septendecula. Classification (NCBI taxonomy): domain Eukaryota; kingdom Metazoa; phylum Arthropoda; class Insecta; order Hemiptera; family Cicadidae; genus Magicicada; species Magicicada septendecula. The sequence goes on along the minus strand of CM068367.1, from coordinate 989,228,637 downwards.
ATTGCATTTTGCTGCTAGAAATGTATACAAAAATTTGGGGGGAACTTGTAAAACAAGTTCTATTACTTCCACGTACTGTTTTTTTTTTACACAAATCTGTATGTATTTATCCACACAGTCATTCAAAGAGATACCCAGTTTCATCGTTTCCTCCTCAAGTTGTTTGGTGTATCCATTCAGACTGGAAAGTTGCCAAATATAGTTGAAAATTTGTTTATTTAATCTGGACCGAACCATATGTCCAAGGAATCTCAGTCTTTTCCTTCGGAAAGCCGTTTCCAGATCCCTGTACAGCTCTTCTTTGGATCTATGCCTGTACCCATCTTCAGTTTTCTTGGAGTCATAAATTTTCCGAAGAATTCTTCGTTCAATTTTAAGAAGTTCCAAATTTTGAAAGCATATTGTTTCCACTCCATACATGATCAAATTAGAATCTCCTTAAGGTTTTCTAAATGGTCTTTGAAAGTCTTCCTGATGACTATGACATTGTCTAAATAAACAAGGCAAGTTTTCCATGTCATGCCTCAGAGGACCAGATCCATCAAGCTTTCAAATGTTGCCAGTGCATTACAAAGTCGAAATGACATGACATTAAATAGGAATAGGCCACTTGGGGGTCGAGAAAGCTGTCTTTTCCTTGTCTTCTTGATGAAGACCCACTTGCCAATATCTACTCTTCAGGTCCAATGTGGAAAAGCAATGAGCTCCAGACAGCATGTCGAGTGTATCGTCAATACGAAGTACTCAATAGGAATCTTCCTTTTTCACATCATTCAACTTCTGGTAGTCTACACACAAATGTAATCCAGTCGTTCTTCGCTACCAGCACCATCAGAGAAGACCAAGCACTTGACGAAGGCTCGACTGTTCCTTCTCAACATGTCCTGTACTAACCGAGACATTTCCTCTTGCTTAGCTAATGGAGGTATTCGAGGAGGTTGGCGTATTAGTGTTATATCCCTGGTATTGATACAATGTTGTACAAGAGAGGTTCTTCCCAATGACTAGCCCCGAACTGCAAAAGAATCTTTAAATTCATGTAAAAACCGTCTGAGTTCTTTTACCTCACCACTTGAGAGGTCGTTAGAAGATCTGTTCAACAATTCTGAAGTTACTCTGGTAGTTTAGAAGTGTCCGTAGTACTGGATTTATGTGATGTTCCATGTTAAATAAGAAGACTTTTCTCTTAAAAAGAAGACAAAATTTTAACAAATTGGACAGCAGGTATGGGCAGCAAAATATAAACACTGTAAGAACAAGGACACATTGTGTATGTGTTTCAATTTGTGTGTGTATGTATCTACATGTGCATGCCTCTCTCTCTCTCTCTCTCTCTCTCTCTCTCTCTCTCTCTCTCTCTCTCTCTCTCTCTCTCTCTCTCTCTGTGCGTGCGTGCGTGCGTGCGTGCGTGCGTGCGTGCGTGCGTGCGTGCGTGCGTGCGTGCGTGCGTGCGTGCGTGCGTGCGTGCGTGCGTGCGTGCGTGCGTGTGTGTGTGTGTGTGTGTGTGTGTGTGTGTGTGTGTGTGTGTCGGTACCAACAAAATATTTTATTATATATTTATACAATACACATCGATTAAAATTTACCTGGCTCCAAAAATGTCCTTTTTGGCTAACTGATGCCCACTAATTACTCTCAGCCTCAGTCTTTTCACATTTTCCTCAGACTGAAAACATTAAATAAATTAATTTCCTTTACTATATTTTTATTCAAAAAATTTTCTAGTTACCTGATTTTCAGAACATCCTACATTAGGATTTTAACCAACTTTAAAATGAGGTTGGATTGTTTTTTTTTTTATGACAGAACTGAGTCTGTGCTTTATTTACTCATTTAGAAATATTTAAGTGGTTGCAAATATATGGAAAGTGTTATCTTACTTATATACACTAACAGAACAATCTTATATGCTCCTAAGACGAACACAATATGTAATTATACTTAGTGCATTTTTTGTGACAGAATGTGCTGGAACGCCATTCCAGCACATTTTCAACAATATTTCTTTCATAAACATTACAAAAAATTACAAAATATGGGTAACTTTATAAAAAAAAAAAAAAAATAACTGAGAATTTCATGGCTACTAAGATATTCTGGTACACTAGCACTAGCACATGGCTTTCTTATACTAAAACATCTAGCAGTAGCAGTGAAAACAAACACTTGTTGTCATCAAAAGTAATTCTTTGTTTCTCTTCTTTATTAACCTTTTACGACAATGTAATAAAGCATTATAATTTACTGGCATTATAATTTATCTGACATTATAATTTATGTGTACGTACATTACAACTGATTTCATTCTTGTTCACTTTATTACTTATTAACATTTTATGGCAGTGTAGTTTGTATGCCTACGTCACATTATTTTTGTATTTTATACAGATATGTATATAGCTGAAACAAATATGTATAAATGAAAAAAATTTCATCATACTTCACAGCTCACCTAAGGAGAAAGCAAAACACATAGCTGATGACATGATCGCATCTTTACTGCCGCCTGCATGTGAACCACAATATCAATAAGAAATTTTGCCTTTGGCTTAATCTGATTTAGAATTGGCAGTATTACCGCTACTAGATACTAAGTGTGCAGCTGTAGATTCAGTAAATCATGCAGCCCTACCTGCTGGACTCTTTCACATAAGGACAAGTTTGTGAAGAAGAATGCTAGCTCTGTTCTTAAAAAAAAAGGAAATGGACTTTTCAGTCTGCAAGAAAATGGGTAGTCTTTGAGACAGAGAAAGAAATTGGAATGAGAATTGCAACAGAGTGGGTTAACTAAAATAAATCAAAAATAATTAAAAATAGTTAATAATTAAAAAATCAAGGTCAATTAAAACCAGTAACCTGGCTCCTAATGTTTCATAATCTTTTAAATATACCATATTAAATATATTATTATTTCTAATAATAATTTTTATGTATGATTGTTACACTACGAAGGTAGTATTCTAAACTGTATAGAAATGACTCTATAAAGGTTTTCACTATTCGACAGGTTAAATCATGAACACACACACACACATTTATATACATACATACATATTTACCTTACATGAACAGTTTGCATATAAATGTCCTGCATTCATTACAAAGTTTATATAAAGATCGTAATTATTTAGTTTCTTCCACCGTAGAAGCATGGCTGCACACGTGTGTGCACACTTGTACCTATACTACATCAAAATGGTTACCCGTACCAACACACTCCAAACAATAAATATGTAGTGCCAAAACCTAATAATATAACCAGTATGTTCTATTAGTAATGGCTCAATAAGGTAAAACCAACACTTTTCTTGAAATAATAAGAACACAGATATTACAGCATTATACAATTAAATACCATTAAAAACTGCGTAACTGAAATAACTAATTCAGAGACTTAGTACACTAGTGGTTACAATGCTTGGTTCGAATCACAGGCAGCACATAAAAAAAACGATGTGCATTTTTTTGACCCCTTCCCATGGAACTCAACCTGTGGAAATCATACCTTGAGATAACGCCCTCAGGTAATACTAAATGCTGTAGCAAAGTCCTGGCATACTACCTTGTTTTTATGCCGAATGGCTCAAGTTCACTGCCTATCCTATGTAGTCCTAAGGTGCTTCGGTAGTACAGGAAGTAATTAATAAAATTGTGGTTGGTTATTCTTATTATATCACTCGTTTTTAACTGTACTTTAAATCGGTTCTTAAAATATTTTCCTCCGCACCAATATATAAAACTTTAAATTGGAAATGCTAGTTCTGCTGATAATATAGCCAAGATAACCTCTCATTATTTTATTTTTAATAGTTTGGTTTTAAAATATCTCTATTATCAAAAATAATATATACAACTGATTCTTATTATAAACTTATGGTATACTAAACTTTTAGTAATGTTTACAGGGATTACTATACTATTCCTGAGCACTTAAAAAATATTTACGAGACATAACCAAACTAATTAAATTCCCGATTGCTCGAACACTGTTTAAGTGACACTTACATGTCCTTCTACACCAACTGATTGAACATAACCATATTCTCCACCTCTAGCCATTAATAATCCACGCCTATCAACTAATGACATTTTCGGCTGGAGTGAAAACTAATTCATGTCTGGAAGTGAAAAACAATTTGCAATCAAAACCCAAACGCCACAAAACATACTCAGCTGTTGACGTAAGGCCGGACAAACTATTACCATTACCGGAAGCGAATTATCAATTTCTTTCAAAAATGCAATGATTTGATTTCTGAACTAGTTATGCAATCTATGAAAAACTTTAATATTGGAAGTAGTACATATTCTAAGAAAAAAAAGAAACTTGTATTATCAACAAAAAAAGTGTCATTAATATTCATAGATTGCAACAAATTCTACATAGGCCAGACAGGACGTAGCTTCAAACAGAGATACATTGAACACACAAAGGCACTCCACTCCACTACAGAATCCACCTTTGCAAACCACCTCACTGAAGCAAACCACACATACAAAAACATCGACAATAACATGAACATTCTACACGTACACACAAAAGGCCGAAAACTAGACACTCTAGAACAATTGGAAATATACAAACACACGAAAACAAATAAAAACGACATCCTAAACGAACAAACACAATTCAAATCACACGCATTATTTGAACACATCACCCCCCCCCCCACACACACACACACACACACACACAAAATCGATCTTTCGAAAATCGATTACGTCGCCAACAACAAGACCGGACAGTGCTACCAGCGGCAACCTCTGAAGAAGCTTTTTAAAAGTGAAAACCGGTTCAGGTTGTAAGGTAAAACTTTTACGTTTTTACCTGTAAAAAGTTTTGTTTTCTGAGTCGTAGTGAAATAATTATATTTAATATTCATAGGTTGCAGATAAACATGGTGCTACTTAAAATGTTATATATCTAATGATCTGGATAATCAAAATAAATGATAATGAATAGAACACGAGGATCTGTCATTGCAGTGGAATTCATTATCTTGTAACAAAAAAGAAAAGAAAATTCACTTTACCAGGAAGCAATTACTGATAAAACACAATGATCTAATTAAATGAATTGATATTTATTAGTACACTAGCAAAATACCCGTGCTTCGCTACAGAGTTTCACGTTGTACGTAATGAAAATCTTATTTAATTAATAAAGTTCAATTAAAGTAGGTTTCTTATAAATAAATAATTAAAACCTCTTATGTATTTTATTTAAAATAAACACTAAACATTTTTGTTATATGAAGTTGTGTTGAGTATGAAAACATTTCAGATTTTTCTTCAATTTATGAACTTGTAATGAAGAACTAATCATTGGATCATTAAAGAACTTCTTTGTACACAAAGTTTTTAGTTTTCCCTTCTGGCTGAAGAATAACCAGACTGTCAGGAGTGCTAACTCTTGAACAGGCAACGTACAACTGGCCATGAGAGAAACAGTCTTCCCTCAGATCTACGCCAGCCATTTTCAAAGACTGTCCTTGAGCTTTGTTGATTGTCATTGCAAAACAGACTTTGATGGGAAATTGTAGTCTTTTAAACTGAAAATGGTAGTCTGACGGGATCAAAGGAATGCGAGGTATGAAAACTGTTTCTCCAGAACCACAGCCAGTGAATATAGTTGCCTCAACAACGTTTTTATGTAAAGATTTTACCTGCAGTCTGGTACCGTTGCAAAGTTTCGGTGGTATTAAGTTCCGCAGCAGCATAATGGGAGCCCCAACTTTTAGGTGAAGGTTATGTGGGGGTATTCCTGGAGGGTTGAGCGTGTAGAGGAACTCTACCGGATAATGCAGAGCATCTTCTACCTCTACTACGGAATCTACCGACTGATATTTTACAACATCGGCTGGAAGTTTTTCTAACAATAAGTTGTTAATGATTGCTGCTGTCTCATTTCTTGGGGTTAGAATAGCTCTTTCTTTGAGCCAAGATGAGTCACTTATATTCATTAAGTCTGGGTATATTTTATCTGTCAAAGTCTTAAGGTCTTTTACAACTTCACATAGGTTGTTTGGAATGTTAACTTTTCCATCTTCCTCTTTTAACTTTCCATCGCCAATCTGTAACAGTAAGCTTGAAAACTCTTCCGCTTTAAAATCACCTTTAAGATCCACCCACATGTTTACTCTTAAGGAACGAACTTGAACTTTGGGCCAGAGGTAAGATGACTTCAGGCAGGCTTTAACTTCATCTGCTCGTGTTCCCCGAGGCACAACAGGTAAAGTCTGTCTAAAGTCTTCGGCCAGTAGTACTGTTATTCCACCCATCAGGTTTTTACTGCTACGAATGTCCTGTAAAGTTCTGTCTAGGGCTTCTATCCCTCATTTGTGAGCCATGGTGCAATCATCCCAAACTATCAACTTGCACTCTTTCAAGACCTTGGCGTGTCACTTTGTTTTGACATGTTGCAGAGTGGAGTCTGGGAGATGTTTAAATTCAGAGGCAGTTTAAAGGCAGAGTGAGTTGTTTTACTTCCATCCAGCAATGTAGCTGCTATACCTGAAGAAGCCACAGAGATGGCAATCTTTCTGTCTTTCCTAACGCTGGCAAGAAGTAGGTTTAGTAGGAACATTTTTCCAGTGCCACCAGGTGCGTCGAGAAAAAACAGCTGACTGAGTCCATCATCAATGTTGGCAATGAGCTCATTGTAAGCGTTCTTCTGATCCGCATTAAGTTTAGGAAAGTTCCCAGCGCCCATATCAGAAAGCTGAACTGTATTGTAGGAGAGCTCTTTCAGGTACTCGCGATTGACTGTAATAATGTTTGTGTCTTGAGTTGGTGGAGGTAAACCGAAGTCTTGGAGAGATTGGTTTGACATAGAAAAGATCATATTTTCAAGACATAGTAGGCATTTATTATAAACTGTGTCCTTGCAAAGTTCAATCTCTAAACCATGACTTTCAATCTCAATCTGCCTTCTTATGTCCTCTGATAGACTTTGTTTGTGTTTTTCCCAAAGTGCTAAGGGATCTGCAACTTGGCAAAACACCAATATTACAGCAAACAGCTCTCGGATCTTGTGAGGTGAATCTGAAATGGAAGCTTCTTGCAGGGTTAGGTCTCATTGTATGTCGTCTTCCAACAACCCTAATGCTCTACAGGCAGACTGGTACGTAGGATGAACTATATACCAGATACCTTTTTAAGATCATTGAAACATGTTGGTCCTAGAATCTCGTGTAGCAGGAGACGCAGATAGAAACACTCGACATTGTTAGGATTTACAGTATATACCCTCCCAAGTACATGATCTTTTTTTACTCCTGGATGTCCTGGAACGCCTTTTCCTTGCTTTCTTCTACAAAACTTGTTATTTTTCCAGACATAGTATGTTGGGACCTCACAGTAAAGAAGGTTTCTGGCAAAGGAATCGGTTTTGCAGAGTTCGAAAAATGCTGTTAATGTGGTTTTTGGTGGATGTTGGATTTTGTCCAGAAGGTTGTCGGAAGTGAAAAATACCCTCTGGCCGTTCTCAAGGTGGACTGCTAACTGCACTACTGGTGGGAACCTTTCATGAATAGGAAAACAGAAAATACGCCAAGCCGCTTCGGAAGTGCTGATGTAGCGACCTGATTCGTACTTAGAAACTTCATCCCACTCATTCTCCAACCTAAACGCTGCCTGATCACTGCCTTTGTTCATAAATTTACAAATATACTTTATCGACTTGACGGAGTTGCACAGTTCAACATGTATGTGAGCTAAGAAAGAGCGGGAAAGAACAGGATTGTACGGTACCACCCATTGGTTGTCAAGATCAACTCCTTTAATGTTGACCGAGAAACCACCATCGTCAGGAGACCGTCGGCGATACTGGGGGTAACCGTCATCCGCAGTTTGAGTTTGTGTTGCTAAAGGCCGCGGATATCTCTTGGTGCATTGGCCGTTTACCATGCAGGGCGAGTTTCTGTTAACACTTCCACAAGGGCCATGAATCATTGTGGACTTAACAATGTCATGAAGGGCAGGATCGACTTCAGGATCAGGGATCTCTGCACTTATCACACTGTCAATTTGATGGGGCATGATCCTATCCTGCAGCCAGAGCAGTATGTGCACGTGCGATAAACCTCTTTTTTGCCATTCCACAGTTAACATGTAACACCTTGTTGGACTGAAAACATTGCCTTTTGTCAAGACATGCATCATTTTCTTTACTTTGAGGTGAAATATTCTGGCAATAATATCGTGTCTGTCTTGAGGCTTTTGTCGTGCACTTATTGCTTCTTGTATTTCAGTCCATTTAGGGTTACATGTAAATGTGATGAACAGATCAGGACGGCCGTACTTGCGTACATATTTCATGGCGTCCTGAGTCTGCTCGTGCATGTAACGAGGTCCACCTGTAAAGCTGGAAGGTAAAACAACCATTTTGCCTATATTATTGGCTTGCCCATCATTTTTGCACATGGAGTCAACAATACAATTAATCACTCATGACAACCGCACATGTAATATAAATAATAACGTAGGTATCTAGGATACATAACTCAATGCGACCGACATAGATGGCGACACACTCAAGTATAATAAAATTATTATTTATTAACACTCCTCCATAATAATTTTATTTCTAAGTCGTTCAAATACTTTCTTCGACAATGGTTTTGTCAAGATATCTGCCAACTGGTCAACGCTGCTTACTTTGTCCAAAAAAACAGTATTTCCAATGTGTTGCTGTATAAATTTTCTAGGAATGTCAATGTGCTTCTTCCCTTTTGTTATTTTGCCTTCTGTAGTATTTTGTAACATTAAAATTGCAGATTGATTATCTATACAGAGCAGGCGCGAATTCTCCATATGTGCAACGTGTGCGCCGCACGCGTCAGAATTATTGCTGTGAATAAATAATTTAAAACTCTACTTATGTTTCAAATGAAGATGTGTTATTGGAAGGAATGTGTGCGCTGGGAGCGGCCGCACCTCTCATGGCTATTGCTGAGGTAGCTGACTGGCGAGAAGTGCGTGCTAGACTTGTAGAGGGGAGCGGAGAGGTAAAGTGGGGGTGCAGCGGTGTTAGCGTGCCTTGAGTGCGGCTTCAGTACTGCACCAACCAGGCGTGCCGAGAGTTGTATGGTTTCTAAAGTTCTTTGAGATTTTCAAATAATTTCTGTTGAATCGTGATTCTGTTTTTGTGATGTGCTTCTAAATCATGGAAAATCATAATTGTACAATTGATGACATTTTGAAAAATGGATTTTCATGTAGAAGTTTCAAGGAAAAACTTAAAATTGTTACAAATGGAAGACCGTGCCCTCCGTTGCCTAATTTAACAACTAAACACAAGGGCAAAAAGGAAGAATACACTAGACACTTTTCAGTATCATCTTTCAACTCGATTCCATGGTTAACTGGGGCTGTGAGAAATTAAATAAATTATTTTGTTGGCCATGTATTCTTTTTTTCCAAAGAAAAAAGTGTGTGGACGAAAACTGGATTTTCCGATCTCAGTCATTTATCCTCTGCACAGCAACGACACGAAAGATCGCAGAGAATCATTTCTTAAATGCAAGATGTTTGGAAAGCAGAGAATTGACGTTTTAATTGACTCCCAACATAAAGATAATATCAGCAAACACAATGAGCTTGTTAAAAAAAATCGAGACATATTGAAGAGATTAATAGATGCTGTTTGTTATCTTGCAAAGCAGGAACTTCCTCTGAGAGGCCATGATGAATCAGCCGACTCATTAGACAAAGGAAATTACTTGGAGTTTCTTGAGGCACTCAGAGCATATGATCCTCTTTTAGACAACCATCTAAAAACAGCTACTGTGTTTCGAGGTACATCTCCAGAAATACAAAATGACATAATCCATGCTATACGGGATGTTATTATAGATGAAATAAAGGAAGAAGTTTCTTCAGCAACCTTCACTTCTATCATGCTGGATGAGTCGTCTGATATCTCATGTAAATCCCAACGTTCAACTGTGCTCCGGTTTGTTAAGGATGGTGCTGCTTGTGAACGCTTTGTTGGATTTACTGACGTAAGTTCAGATAGAACAGCTGAAGGACTATTTGCACATGTGACAAGTTTCGTGGAAGAGTTTAATATCAGTGACAGATTGGTAGGGCAGACGTATGATGGTGCCGCAGTAATGAGCAGTCACTTGAACGGGCTTCAAGCTAAAGTTCTAGAATCTTACCCAAAGGCTCTATTTACACATTGTTATGCCCATGTTTTAAACTTAGTTCTTCAACAATGTCTCTCAAATATAAAAAATTGCAGGATTTTTTTCAAACACTTAGTGGGCTTCCAGCATTCTTTTCCAAATCCTTAAAAAGGACAATTGCTTTGGAAGAATTTGTACAGAGAAAACTGCCATCAGTTGCTCCTACCAGATGGAATTTTACTTCAAGGTTAGTCCAAACTGTCAAAGAATATAGTGTTCAACTTATAGAATTTTTTTAAAGTATTGTGGAAAACTGTAGTGAATGGGAAAGTGATACAGTAGTCAAATCAAGAGGTTTTCTCTCTTTTTTGAGTGAGTTCAATACCGTATTTTTGTTGGAAGTATTTTCCAAACTGTTTTCATACACAGATGTACTATATAATATTCTCCAGAGTGAATCTGTAGATATAATGTACTGTCATCAAAAAGTTATTGATACTGTACAACAATTGAAAAGTGAGAGACAAAATTGTTTTGATGCCCTATGGATAGCAGCTAAAGGTGAGAGAAGAGGAGCTGAGCCTAGAACTAAAAGAATTTGTCAGGACTCTGAGGACAACTATTGTCGTCGATTGTTCTGTGAAATCATTGACAATATTGTGCAACAAATAGATGTGAGGGATGGTTCAGTTTTGAAGTTGAGATTCTGTCATCTCCTCTCACCTAATAAATTTTCCATTTACTAGGAAAATTTTCTGTCTGTCCTTCTGGAGTCCTTAGGATCAGTGTATGAGTCATTATTTGATCTTGTAAGACTCAAAAGTGAACTTTTAGTGGTATATTCCAGTGATGAATTTCATGGTCTACATGTCTTTGAATTGGTCAGGCTTCTAAAGAACAATGACTTAATTTCTGCATTCAAAGAAGTATACAGGTTAGCTGAGTTAATTCTGACTATACCAAGTACCACAAGTTCAGTTGAACGTTCTTTTTCGGCTCTAAAACGCATTCACAACTACTGCAGGACCACTCAGAGCGAGGACAGGTTAAGCAGTTTAAGTATTATTTCTATTGAGAAACAAATACTCCACAGACTGAGACTCAAAGACTCATTTCACGAAAGGGTAATTGAGAAGTTTTTATGTAAAGAAAGAAGAGCAGAACTTGTTTATAAATAGATATGTAAACAGGAGAAAAGTTGACTGAACTAACTTTTAGGATACTTTTATTATTATTATTTTGTTGTTGCATTTCCCTAAATAATGCAGCTTTTTTTTTTAACTCCTAAAGGCAATGCCTTGTCACTGTAGCCACGTCACTCTATCCCTTGCGATATTCTTCATTTCTCCATAGGACCCACAATGCAGCTTATAAACTTGATAATTAAATAGTTTCATAGTAGATGGATATGATTATTTTTTAAGCATCACACCCACCTTGTCAAAGCAGGATATGCCCCTGATACAGAGCCTTGTAGGAATATCCTTGAAATATCTAAATTCGATACCAAGTCTCTTTATCCAGCAAATTTCATCAAGCGATGAAACAGCAGCTTGAAATTCTGCCTCTGCAGTTGATGTAGCAACAAGTCCCTGCTTTTGGGTGAACCATACAATAGGACCGCCTCTCATAATAATTACTCCAGTGGTTGACTGTCTTGAGATAATGTCTCCTCCAAAATCTGAATCTGAATAAGCAATGAGTTCAGCATCTCCATTGAAACTTATTCCAAAGTTTACAGTGTCTTTCAAGTATCGATATACATGTTTTACCATATTCCAGTGCCGTACCATGGGATTGTTTGAATATCTACTTAGGTAGTTTACTGCAAAGCTGATATCTGGCCTAGATACTGTAGCTAAGTAAAGTAAACTACCTATTGCCTCACGATATGGGACAGATTTATCGAGTGGCTGATCATTATGAAAATGTTGTTCTTCGGTTAACATACCTATTTCCATTGGAGTTGACTTTTGATTTGAATCTTCCATTCTAAATCTTTTCAAAATCTTTTCAGTGTAATGATGTTGGCTTACAAAAATTTCCTTATGTCTAATTTCAATTTCCATGCCAAGGTAAGTTAATTTGTTGTCTGACCCAGAATTATAAGTAATTTCAAATTCTTTGTTAAGTTTATCTAGTATATCTATCATTTTATGTTTTTCTTTTCCTATAATAGCACCATCATCTACAAAAAGTACAATTATAATGCTTCTGTCACCATTATAATAAATACAAGGATCATCGTCAGAACAAACAAAATTTAATTTCCTTAGGTAGTTTGTGAACTTCACATTCCAATTTTTCGATGATTGTTTAAGTCCATATATACTCTTGAGCAACTCACAAACTCTACCTGAGCCATCATCAAAGCCTACCGGTTGATACTGTAATGGGGCATTTAAAGGGAAACAGCCATTTTTCAATGTAATAATAAATTTTGGGTCTAATATGTTTGGGCCCCATGTAGGTCCACGAAACTTGATTCACGCAACACCCTGTATGCAACTCGGTAACAAGCAGAGGCAGGTACGCGTTGAAGATAACGTGCTGGAATGCGAAACTGTGCGCGCATACCTGTACTTTCCGTTGGGGGGAAAGTAAAAAACTTTACAGTGAACAACTAACGACCAAGAAATATAGGTGAACATTCCACTGGTAATAACACGTGACCACCCATTAACATATCATGTGATGCGGGTTGGCGAATCACGGACCAAGTTGCCATGTATCAAGAAGGCGGTGCTTCATATAGACGCCAAGAAAACTGCGTTTTGATCATCCATGAGGCCGGCCGGCTGACAATGGGCTCATGCTCCAACAGAAAATTTTGTTTAAGTAAAAAGATGTAATCTCGACAAATATAACAGTGCATATAAACCAGTGAACGTAGACAATCAAGACAGGCATAAAAAAATTCAGCAGTGACAATTATTCGGGTAATAAGTGCTCTAAAATGGACTGACTGCAACACGTGTTCGGCTATAATCACAGAAAAGTAAACTTACCATTTTAAAATAAATTATAAAGAGATCTCTTAATTAAAAATGGGGTTTTAAAACTGCGTGAATGGAGTGTGTAGCAAAACTGGGATGTCTTATTATTATTAATATTATAAGTATGTTTAGAATCTAAGATTGTTAGCTGTAAGTAATACAACAAGTCTTTTTTATGTATAACAAACAAATGAAGAAAGAGAAATTAACAATGAACGAACGTAAAAGTAAATAGTTAAATAAATGTGGAACAAATAGTAATTTCTGAAGACAATGAGTAATACATAAATTAAAGTTATCATCCGGCAGTTATTATCGATGTAACGTAAAAGAATTTGTTGATGTGGGAGTTTTAATATCATCTGCTAAAAAAGATAACAATAAAATGTGTTAATTAGACCTATAAGTATGTAATATATATATACAACTTTCACTAATGAACTTACTGTTGTCACTTCCCAAACGTTTCGAGATGTTATATATATATATATATATATATATATATATATATATATATATATATATTCAATCACTTTCTGCTACAGTCCGTTTCTTGATGTATATAAATATTAAATGTAATATATATATATATATATTATTAAATTAATAAAGTGAAAAGATGACTATAAGTATGTGTTTGTCATTACACTACCTGTTGTTTTTCTCTGCCTAAGTACATCAGACGACACCCTGATTATTAGCGATAAAGGTAAGTGGGACAAAATTTAATATTTTTTAATAACTCAAAAACAAGTAATACTTTAATACATGTAAATCTTCTCATCCAAAGATCCATGTAAAAACGCTGTCTTCACATCAAAAGTCATCAGATGCATTCCATCGGAGGCTGAAATGCTGAATATCAGTCGAAAGGATGCATGTTTGGCAACAGGACTGAAGGTCTCAGTATAATGGATTCCTTGTTCTTGCTCAAAACCTCTTGCAACTAGCCTGGCTTTGTATCGCCCATCTTGTTTTTGGCATAAAACCCACCGACAAGTCAAAGCTTTTTCTTCTTTTGGTAGACTTACTAGTTTCCAAGTTCTCATCTTCATCAAAGATTCATACTCTTCTAACATTGCTTTCTTCCAGTTTTCATCCTGTAGTGCTTGTAAAATGAAAATATCTTCTACCTCACCTATCATGGCCATATTTACATTTTGGTTTCTGTTGTCTTCAACTACATAATCTACCATCCTTGCTGGCATCCTTAAAGTAGCCCTGTTTCGAAGACTTATTTTCTCTGGTTGAATACAAACAGTTTGATCTCGTTCCAAACACTTTACACAATGATTTTCTTGACATTCATTTTGCATATTATTGTCAGACACAGAGCTTTCATAAACACTTTCACTACCAGATTTTTCTTCTTCACTTGACACTATGTATTCCTTTTCTTCATTTGACAAGGTAGCTTCAATTTCTGTATACAACTAGACTTACTGTTTACTTTTTCATCAAATACCACATCTCCTGATGTTACAACTTCATTTTTGTCTCTTAAGTAAACTCGGTAACTACTTGAATCTAAACTGTATCCTAAGAAAATTCCTTTTTCTGATTTCTTCTGTGTTTTGACTCTCTTAAAATCCTGAATGAAAATATAACAATCACATCCAAAGATTCTAAGCTCATTTACATCAATTCTGCGTCCAAACCATAAATCCACAAGACTTTCACCTTTCACAGAACTTGTTCCAGTCTGATTCAGTGTAAATGTAGCATAAGTAATTGCTTCGGCCCATAAGTTTTCATTTAGATTTCTTGCATGTATAGCTGATCTAGCAGATTCTACAATGGTTCTCATCTCTCTCTCAATTCGACCATTTTGTGGTGCAGTGTATGGGTTCGACCTAATGTGGAAAACTCCAAGTTCTTCACAAAACTTCTTAGTATCTCCATTTTTAATTTCTTTCCTATCATCAGACGTTAAAACTTTTATTTTCTTTCTAAACTGATTCTCAACTAAAGTCATGAAGATTTTCAATTTCTCAAAAGTTTCATTTTTAGTTTTTAAGAAATAGACAGTGCGAAAATGAGAGAAATCATCTTTGAGCATAAAAAATATTTTGCTCCTCCAAAAGAATGTATATTCATTTCGCACAAGTCTACATGAATTACATCAAGTACATCTTTTGCCACTTCAAAATTTCTTGGATGTGGGAGACGATGGTGTTTGCCATAAACGCATCCTTCACACACATAGTCATCCCAATCGTCTACATACTTTATATTATTTTTCTTCAAAATGTCTCTTACATAACTAATATTCTGATGTGCTAATTTTTCATGCCACTTTTTAATTGACATAGCAACAATACACTTTTCTAAGTTTTCATAGCGAAACATCATTCTAAACAATCTTCCATCTCTGTTTGCCATGGCTGTTAATTCACCAGTGTCTGAATCAAAAAAATATGAGCAATTTGTGTCTGCTTCCTGACGATAACCCTTGTCCAAGGCACTAGTGACGGAAAATAAGTTAAAGGGTATCTTTGGTGTATACAAAACATTTTTCAGTGTTATGTTACACCAATCTTGACCATTATAAGCTAACAAATATATGTCTCCGACACCAACACCTTCTATAAGTGTTGAATCTCCAATCATGACTTTTTCTGGTTCTTGTAAAACAGTATAATCTTTCAACCAGTCATTCCTTAAAGTCATGTGCTGAGTGGCACCACAATCTTGGTACCATTGTGTCTGTACATTTGTGTCTGCTTCCTGACGATAACCCTTGTCCAAGGCACTAGTGACGGAAAATAAGTTAAAGGGTATCTTTGGTGTATACAAAACATTTTTCAGTGTTATGTTACACCAATCTTGACCATTATAAGCTAACAAATCTATGTCTCCGACACCAACACCTTCTATAAGTGTTGAATCTCCAATCATGACTTTTTCTGGTTCTTGTAAAACAGTATAATTTTTCAACCAGTCATTCCTTAAAGTCATGTGCTGAGTGGCACCACAATCTTGGTACCAGAGATCTTGATAGTCATTCTTCATTGATATATATTGTATACTAGTAACAGACAATCCAACATTAATCATCAATTTACTTTCTGACGTAGATTTGTCTGATTTTTCTGACTTACTGTCTATATTTTTGGTACAATTTTTGGCAAAGTGACCTTTTTCATTGCACTTATTACATGGATAATTTTTCTTACAATATTCAATGTAAAGTGAAGAAGCAAAGTTCCTCAGAATCTGTAGAGGTTATGTCACCCTACACAAAGTTAATGACAATAGGAAGTCCAGTACGAGATCACCAGAATGTTTTAGTCCGCCGGATTTTCTGTACTGTGGAAAACACTGACAACTGAAGTTAAGTGGGAGATACTTTAACTCTGTGAAAAAAATATGAGAATTAAAGGACGTGTAAAGTGGAAATGATATTTCATTATTGTAATAGGAACTGTTTTAGTGTTGTTCTAATAAGCTGGCGTTACCTCTTAATTAAAATTAATATCGTCAGAAATGTTTTTACGTCTTCAGGCTTGAAAGTGTTCCAGAAATCAGGTACCAGTAGTGTGCGGTAATTGCTAAAGACAACAGTTTGAAATAGTGGAAGAAAACCAGTTAGGAAATCGTGCTGAGAAAAAAGAAACTGGTAACAATTGTAGGCACTTCGTGTTTAAGAAAAAAAATGACTTCATCAACAAATTGTAAAGGTAATTGAATGCTGCAAGGTCAATAAGTACTTTCGTCATTTGCCTAAAGATTTAAAAAGAAATGAGTATTTCATTGACTTGCAGTGAACCAAAGTGGCAATCCTTGACTTTAAATTTGGCATTTAGATTAAGGGATAATTTATACCAATGTAATATTATGGTTGGAAATAACATACATACTTGACTTACTAAACTATTAATTTCCTTTATAAATGAACAATAATCTCACATCTAATGATAACAAGAAACAAAATTTGCTTATATCAAATCCAAGAAAAAATCTATTCGTTCAGTGTCACTACTAGTACCTGACATCTACAAAATGTGTAACTAAGTTTTTGTATTTCAACTTGGTCATATGGGTATAAACAACTGTGGAAAAAAACTATAGGCATCCAAAATGTTTTTAGATGTAGTAGCAATAAAGTATTAAATTATACCAAAACTATCTTATGTGACATATTGAATTAGCAAAACCTGATGCACACTGACACATATTGATCAAAAATATTTTTGGTGGTAATAGTTTCATTTTGTGGTAGGACTATGTACAAAAATAAATGTAAGAAAAATTGGAAAGGTTTGTTATATTTAGTTACTGGAATACATAGTTTTGTGTCTAATTATGCGAATTCTCGACTCAGTAATAAAACAATGAATAATATAATTTACAGAATAAAAGATGTACAGAAAATGAGAAGGTTAGATATGGTTTACGTGGGTATCCAGTCTTTAGTGAACAAAAACATTAATTTGAAAAAAAATGGATAATCAACTAAATTAAACTAGATTATGTCATTTACAGAATTGTGGAACAAAAATGGAGGTGGACAAGAATTTAGCTGTGCAAGAAGATGGCACATGATCACAAAGGTTGCTAGATCTACGACCTACATAACCATAGCTCTTTGGAAGATAGAGATATTATTTTCAGTATATGGTTCAGTACTCTGGATGAATGAACTGTTTTGGAAAAACAGTGCTATTAGTGATGTCACTGCAAGTCACATGTAATAACTAAGCTTTTACACACACACAAACACGCATATACATATAATTTATTTAATATTTATAATTTCTTTACCTCAAGATATATTTTTAAATAAATTACAATTATTAAGTATCAATTATAGCAAAAAGTGTTTAAAATATATATATATATATTTGTGTTTAACACACACACACACACACACACACACACACACACACACACACACACACACACACACACACACACACACACACACACACACACACACACACACACACATATTAGTGTTGCGGATTTGATCGGTTAATCGAACCGATTAACCGATTAAAATTTGAACTTCGATTAATCAATCAAAACTACTTAATCGAATAATAGAGTCGATTAAAATTAATCGGTTGTTGGAATTTTTTTTATGAGAAGTTGAAGCTTGTCCACCAAATACCTGAGTTATGTCTTGTCTCTTGAACGAGAATCCCGTTATTTTAAATCATTTAATACTGCTGGAAGTTCCCAGAAAAACACTGAAAGAGAAAGGGTGGTGTAGTTGCAGTGGTTTTCAAAAGCCAGGTAGCGGCATGTCAGATTTAGTCCATGTACAATAAGATCTACAATAGAAGGCTGAGTCAGGTGCCTACTACTAATTGTCTGAGAGGGGGTGAGTATGCTAAAAATAAGAGTCCCACAAGAGCCTGTACTCTCATCCTAACAATGGGCGACATATAGTATAGTAAAATTGAAAGTTAAGGGCATATGCGCAGAAACCAATTTAAGAATTTATGGATGGACAAGTCCACTTTGAAATTGTGAATGGCGGGAGGGTACCGGAGAATCAGCTGGTATGCAAGTGAAGGTGTCGCCAACTTTGCGTGTGATGTTTTAGTTACCTGTACATTCTTAGTTATTGTGTAACGTACTATCTCAGTCGTGCATTTGTTATTATTATTTCAATTTATTTTTAATTATATCGTTGTTTTACAGTCACTCATTTTTATTAGTTATTTAATTTTTTAGTTGATTTCTATTGGTAGTTTTTATTCTGTAATTACAATTACATATTATTGTAATTATTTGTGTTATCATCCAGTAACGAGATTTGTTAAAATGGATACTTTTCCTTCAACTAGCAAAGACAGGAAAGTTATTCATAGTCAAGCACGGGAAGTTATAATACACATTTTGTTGTTGTCTAGGATTAAAAGATTCTTGCATTTAAATTAATATGAAGAATGCGTTCCTTTATGTAACGAGAAACTGTAGAGACAGTCGCGTGTAATTAAGGAGTGGAAGTGTACAGTTTGCAAATTCTGTTGCGATAAGAACGGTCAGAAAGTCTGTAGTTTTTTACATCTCAGCAGTACACAATGGCAGACCAAACAACACTCAGATATGTTTATAAAACATTCTGATATGTAAAAGAATGTCAATTCTCACATCTCACAGCGACTCCCTCCACATAGCCTTTCCCCTCCGACCGTAAGCGTTTCGCGCATTTCCATGCCCTTAACTTTCAATGTTGCTATAATAGTAACAGTTGGACAGGTGGCGTGTTACAGTGTGTTTATTCAGGTGAGGAAAACTTGTGTTTTTCAAAGAGGCTACTTTGTGTGTGTGTGTTTCCTGATACTGTGCGTGAAATCTGTGTTATGGCGTACGAAGACTTATGAGGAAGACTCGGTGGAAGTTTTGGATATAAATTGAACGACAGTGGTAAAGTGACGGACAGGAAAGCCGTTTTCTGTAAGCTTTGTGGAAAATCATTTTGCTACAGCGGTAGCACTAACAGTTTGCAATACCATTTAAAACATGTCCATCCCTTACAAAGTGTTGTTGAATCATCTGTTGTTAATGCAAGTTCATCTCAGTCGAACTTGAATCATTTCATAGTGAAACCAATCTCTTCATTAAAGGAGGCTGAACTAACAAATAAAATTGTGAAATGGATAGTAAAAGACAGTCGACCTATCAATATAATTTCGGATGAAGGGCTAAAAGAAGTTTTAAGGGAAGCTGTAGGTAGTAGTTCTTATAATCTTCCATCTAGAGATGTTGTAACTAGATGGATTGAGAAACTTTATGATTTTGAACGATCCAAGCTGCTAGACAAACTAAAAGAAACTGAATTTGTTGGCCTAACAGGTGATTTCTGTACATCGATAGCAAATCAAGGTTATTTGGGTGTTAGTGCTCATTGGATTGATTCTAACTGGGCGTTCTGCAGCGCTGCGTTAGAAGTGAAACATGTGGTGGAGGAACATAGTGCAGCAAATCGTACGGAAGAATTCGAACAAGTTGTGTCTGACTGGAATCTTCAAAGTAAAGTAGTTGCAATATGTACAGACAATGAAAGGAATATTGTTCTTGGTGTCAAAAATTCGAAATACGATAATGTTAGGTGCACTGCTCATACCCTGCAATTAAGTCTGAATACAGCAATTGAGAATGCGTCTATAGATAAACTGCTTTCCAAATGTACAAAAATGGTGGGTCATTTCAAGCACAGTCCTTATTTAGAAAATCAGCTATGCCAAAAACTGAAAGAACTTAATATTCCGCAGTGCAAACTGAAACAAGATATAGTCACCCGATGGAATAGTACATGCCTTATGTTCGAGTCTCTTCTGGAAGCCAAGGAAGGAATTGTAGCTATAATGTCCACCAATCCATCAAACATGATTCCATTAACTGAAGTGGAATGGGAAATGACACAAAAATGTATAAATGTCTTAAACCATGTTTGGAAATATGTGATTTTCTTGGAGGAAGTAAATACGTGACGGCAAGTGTTGTACTACCCGCCATAACTCATTTAAGAGTAAGTCTAAAAATTACCGACATGGATCCTGGTTACGTTACTCAATTCAAAACAGCTCTGTTAGATGATTTAACGGAAGAGTAAATACCTGGCCTAAAATAGAAATGTATCAAGAAGCTACGGCTCTTGATCCAAGATTTAAATATTTGAAATGTCTTCCAAGAGAAGCATGAGAATTAGTGTAGAACAGAATTTCCAATAAAGTTGTGACCACTGCACAAACAGAAATAAAACAAAATGTGAAGAAAAGAAAACTTGTTTTTGAAGAAGACGATGATGACAAGAGGGAAGAAACAGCTCCTGGTTGAAGCAGTATTGACTAGGTGAGTCTAATGTTATACCATATCCTTACCTTCAAATTCATATTTGTCACTTAGTCTCCTGATAACAGTTCATATTATTAAATCTGTTCATACATATTATAATTATAATATTATTATTATTTGAATGTAATCCATGCTAATATACTGATTTTATAAGTTACTTAAAAAAAAAGTAACAGTAAAAGATACATCTATTAAAATTAAATTTGTAAGCCATTAGTATGATAATTTTTTAGTACCCAAACTCGATTAATCGATTAAACCTTCTTGATTAACCAATTAAATATTTTGATCGATCGACAGCACTAATATATTATTATATATATAAACTTTCACATGTGAACTTACTTTCTTTATCACTTCCCCATACATTTCGAGGTGATGTGCCTCTTCCTCAGTGGGTGTAAATACTGAATGTCATTTTACAGAATAACGGTTATGGACTTAGGTGTGTGTGGTGGGGGTTGATGGTGGGAGGGAATTGGCGCTGAGGTTCAAATTGTGTGTTTGGATCAGTGTATCGAATAGTGTATGTGATCTATAATGTAATTGTTCATTTAATATGTTGTTTGGTTGTAGTGCGTGATATCTGTATATTTCAAATTGTTCAGCTGTGTTTAGTTTTCTACTTTTAGGTAAGTAGTGTAATATTTCCATGTTGTGTTCTATGTTTGTGTAACTGTGGTTTTCGTTTTGTAAATGTGTGGCAAATGTGGAATGTATGTAGTTTGTGGTGAGGGCTTTTAAATGTTCTGAAAATCTGGAGGAAAAAGATCTTCCCATCTGGCTGATGTAGAATTGGTGACAATCATTAAATTTAATTTATATACCCCTGTTTTGTTGTATGGGTCTGTGTCTTTGTTAGTATTATTTATGTGTTTCCTAATGAAAGTAAGTTCATATGTGAAAGTTTATATATATAATAATATTTTATAAAGTGAACGAAGAGGATGGATCAACAAGATAATTACACTAATATATATATATATATATATATATATTTATATATGTCTGTGTATAAAATGTTTCCTGTTTTTAGTTTATTGTAGGATTCTGTGCTTTACACTGTTGTTATATTACTAAAGAAATGGTAGGGAAATTGTAATTTTTCTCATAAATTATCCAATATCAAAATAAAATTTTTATAAAATGATGGCAGTCTCTGTATTATCATATGGGTGTGAATTATGGACAACAAGTAAGAAACAAGACAGTAACATACAGGCCTCAGAAATGGTGTTCTTGAAGGAGTTAAAAGGTGTTCTAAACTTGATGTATAAATAATGATGCTATAAGAGAATATATATAAAAATTTAAAGAGTAAGTGCTCTTTGTGCTCTCATATGTTTATACAGTAAACTGTGCCACTCACTGTTAAAGTTCCATGTCACCAGTATATCATCAGCTTGCACACCACATTTGAATTATACACCAAAGTTGTCATATAGAGTCCAAAACAGTTTCCACTGAAATGAATGACATTTTTAACTGCTTAATATCTTCAAATTTTATTTTACAAATTAATTATTCTCAACTGGTGGTTGTGCAACTTTGGACAATAAATACCAGAATAATATAAAAAACACAACTGCTAGAAAACAACTAAGTGGACCTGCAACCATACTGTTATAGATAGTCCTTTACTGATTTCAGAAAATAAAATGGAGGTTACCAACTAGGCAAGAGGTTACATGTTAGTCACAGAGATTGCTAGATAGGAGGCCAATAGATATAAAGAGGCTATAACAGTGGTCTTTTGGAAGAGGACTTACCAGGTTGCTTACTACGGTATGTCAACTAGTCATCACTGATGATGGGGGGGGGGACATGTGCTCTGCAATTGCCACAGGTGCTAATGATTATGACATACAGATAGAAGTATGACGATTCCAGTCTACTCTTGCAATAAGAAAAATTATAACAAAACTTATGAAGAACTAACTGTATGGACAGTTATGCCATAATGTTATGGAACAATAAACTATAAATGTGTTAAAATAAAAATAATTATTATAGTGTCATCATAACATTAATTTTGTATTCTTATTCATACCTAATATAATAATCGATTTTATTTATATTTATGTTCATTAACTAAAACAATGCCTGAAAACCTTACACGTATAAAAAAAATGTAATTTCAAATAAGTAAAAGAACCTGTTGCTATGGACTTTTTGGTTGTTATTATAAGGTAGTTTGACATTTTAATGCATGTTATTGTACAACATATTTAAAATTTTTAACTATAAATTCCAATTGTCTTAAAACATCTTTATTATGCATATTCAAATTGTTTTTTAAAATAATGTTTTACTGTGCATATATAAAGGTCTTCTTTGTGCATCAAATAGTCAGCATTTATCCAAATTACTGAACTGTTACCACTAATTTCTGTATTTGGAGTTTCACCATACATATATGGACAGAGATTTTGCACTCATTTTTTTTTCAATGTTAACAGATAAAATTGTTTGAAAAATATATTACCTGTCTTAAGCCGAGATAATGTGGTACACATACTGATCTCCTTTGTGGGCGTTCAATATGGGAGTCATTGGTAGTCTGTTGTATTTCTTGTTGTTGAGTTGTTACTGATGTGGTAGCTATTGAACGCCGTCTGCTTGGTAATGCCCGTGCTAGTCGCCATGGATGTGTTCGTGATGGATTTACATTAAAGTTATTTATAAGGGGAAGTGGCTGAATAACTTCTGCTCGTTCTTCAGTACTTGTTTCCGTCATTTTTCACACAAATTAGTTTTTGCGTATATTAGAACTAATATATTATTAAACTATTTTGTTAATTATCCTGCACCTGTTATTCAAAGTCACATCGTGTCTTAATTTAGTGTTATTCACTGTATATATTCACTAGTAAATTAATCACTAGTTACACATATTTAAAATTATAACTATTAATTAATTTATAGAATTATAACACTTACATAATTAATATAAAATCTGATTATCCTTCTACACCTAGGCATGTTAAATAACATGCTTACGTTAAAAAGAAGAAAAATGCTTATGTTTAATTATAAAAAAGATTATTGGTTAAAACCCACTACAACATCACCCATCTGCAGAACAATCAGATAGAAAAGTAACTAAACAAAAATCATGACTTAACACAAACTGTGTCTGCTGAAAAACAGATTGTAAAGGTTTATTACAACTAATCTAATCATGAACAACAGCTTGAGACAGTAAAACCTTAAGTGTTTACTTAGCTTATATGATAATTGGTGCACACATACACACGTGTCTACATGTGTTAATGAAGTTTATATGTATGAGCTTATCTCATTAGTTACCTGGTTACTGAATTAATTTTGACTTTAATTTTTATGATTCTAATCATATAAATTAAAAGCTAGTACCAGCTTTAATTTCATTCTATTCTTAAGTAAAAAAAAACAAGTTTTAAATAGCAATATTGTATACTAATTACCGGTATGTATTGGCTGTTATTAATATGTAAATAAATGTTTCCACAAACTACTCCAATGTTTTTACTTGCCTCCAATCTAGCAACCTTCCTGACCACCTGCCATCTTTTCATCTAACCAAATGCCCCCCTATCTATTTTATTTTCTTAAATCTGTAATTAAAAATGTCTGTTCTATTTAACACAGTTTCCTGTGTCTCCTTTTCATTCCCACCACAGGCCACTCTGTGTACTTTCTAAGGCCTAGCACAGCTTCTCCCATATCCTCACACCAATTACCCTACTGAGCTACTAAATTTACATCCTTCTGATTCATGAACTGCACATTCCAACTCATGTCAAAATATTATGACATTAATTTAGATATTGTGTATTGAAACTTTAGTTTCGGGTTCTATTATATTCTTTTCATTTTAGTGCTTTTTAATTGTTAATGGTTTAAAATATATTAATAAACAATAATGTTCAGTATATACAGCGATCTTAAGGATCTTGTCATGAACCGACCAAATGCTATCATAAGTGAAGTGAATCCAAAAAGCAACAGTGGCAGCGCATTTTTTGTTCCTTCAAAGTGGTCAGCAAATAACATCAGAAGGAAATAAACATCCAATTTTACACTTGGTGAATAATGCTGAAACCTCTGCAGGCAATAAGCTTTTGTCACCCACAGAAATAAGAGCAGAAGCTTACAAAAAGCGGACCATCTACTTAGATGATTTTGATAAGGATCTTATGCAGCACACAGTATATGAGTTTTATGATTCCAAGGAATATCCAGCTTGTAAAAAAATACAAAATTCATTGAGAGAAAAAATAGATTTTACCAGAGGACATGTCTCTACTAGAAGAAGTGAAGGAAGGAATAGATCATTTAGAAACCACACTAAGCCAATTGAGACTGGATGTAGTGTGTGGCCATACTGAGCAATTTACAAAAAGTAGATTTTGTGAAAGGTTTCTGCAGTGATCATACAAAAAAGTACTGTCATTAATATGCAAGAAAAAGACACTGACAGTGACACATGGACAAGGTGTAAGTGATGACAATAAAGACATTCAAAACTGAAAATGTTTATAAGTAATTAATTTATAGTAAATAAATAAAAAAATTAATGTCATCAGTCACTTATAGAAACTAAATATAATGATTTACTTTCTTTCATCTATATATTTATAAAAGAGAAATACCACTGACTCACTGATTCATCATGAAATCTCCGAAACTATAACACCTAAAAACTTGAAATTTGGCATGTAGGTTCCTTATGTGATGTAGGTATCCGCTAAGAAGGGATTTTTGGAAATTCGACCTTTAAAGGGGGGAAAAAGGGGGGGACGTTTACCAGGCTAACTGACATAGAATCAACGTAGAGCAAAAACTACTGAATGGATATCAATGAAACTTTGAACATAGCTTCATCATATGTCTTAGGTGCTCACTAAGAAACGGTTTTAAAAACTTTCACTCCTAAGGGGCAAACCCCCCCCCCCCTAATGTATGTATGTTCCACAACTCCTCCTAAACCACTGGACCGATTTCAACCAAACGTGGCACAAATATTTTATGCGACGGGAGAACCAACATAGATGAGGTGCTTTTTTCGATGGGGTCCTTTGGGGGGTCTTCCACATCTCCTCCTAAACCACTGGACCGATTTCAACCAAACTTGGCACAAATATTTTACGCAACGGGAGAACCAACATACGATAGGTGTTTTTTCGATGGGGTCCTTTGGGGGTTCTTTGGGGTCTTCCACATCTCCTCCTAAACCACTGGACCGATTTCAACCAAACTTGGCACAAATATTTTACGCAACGGGAGAACCAACATAGGACAAGTGTTTTTTCGATACGATCTTTTGGGGGTCCTTTGGGTCTTAAAAACTATTAGATCTGGTTACTATGGCAACCCAATAGAATAGATTCTGGTTACCATAGCATCGGTGGAAGTCTCCCGCGTAGGAAATAGCGCGGGAGTCATCCGACGGGCCTTCCCCGGAGTTCATCCACGGAACCCGGGGAATCTTAGTCGGATCCCGCGAAAGACAGTGGGGCCAGAGTCCACGGTTCTTATAAATAAAGATATAGGTTATGATATCAAAGGTGGTGTATGCATCTTAAGAAACTTCTTAATAGTGTGTGAATTCAGAGTTGTTTCAGTTTGAATTTAAAAGTGGATAAGTTAAGATCGAAGTAAGTTATAAGCGAGTATAAAAAACAAAGTTTTGATAGCAAATGTATTCAGATCATAGTGTTCAGACAATATAAATGCACTTGCTTCAGTTTGAATTAAAAAATTGATAAGCTGAAATCTATAGAGGTATTGTATTGTTAGAATAAGTTAAGGAGACACTAATTTAACAAATGCCTTATTTCAACATTAACACAATGACTTATAAAAGACAGTAAATACGCAGCGCGTGCACGTACTGTAGACATTTTATTGAAAACTAATTTAGCTGTTCGCCCTCTCCCAGAGTTAGAAATCGAGCAGGAGCATCACGCGCAACAGAATTCTTCTCCAGATATAAGAATACAGTTTATGACATGTTCTTAAACAGGTGCGCTACATTCCTCCAGTGAGAATGCGAACGTAACAATATAAGGAAGATTATACAATATACAAGTAATATAACGTTAGAACAAGAATAGGTGCCTATGAGCCTATGAATAAATTATGAACCCGAGCAACGCTGGGTAAATCGGCTAGATATAGATATCTATATAAGCCAAATACCACTGACTGTCTCACTGATCACGATATCTCTGAAACCACTGAATGGATATCAATGAAACTTTGAACGTAGCTTCATCATAGGTCTTAGGTGCTCACTAAGAAACGGTTTTAAAAACTTTCACTCCTAAGGGGCAAAAAACCAAATAATGAAATTTATCGCGGGAATTGCATACTTTGTAAATGAAGTGGTTGACATCTCAGTTTATTGGAAACCCCGAATACATTTAGTTCTGAGTTTTTAATCATTGTTTTAAATTGAAAAACTTCGTTGTTTGCAGGTTCTTATAGTCGAGAAAATTTTGAAATTCAATTAATTAATAAATGTATGTCCTTTTTTTCTCAGAAACGGCTCTACCGATTTTCTCGAAATAAATAATAAATATCTGTTGCTATGAATGTAAATAAACAAACTAAGAGTTGAGAATTTGTACAATCTATCTAATCCTATACTATTAAGCGAGCAATAATTGTACAATTACGTACAACGTGAAACTCCGTAGCGAAGCACGGGTATTTTGCTAGTCTATATGTATAAAAGAGAAATACCACTGACTCACTGATTCATCACGAAATCTCCGAAACTATAACACCTAGAAACTTGAAATTTGGCATGTAGGTTCCTTATGTGATGTAGGTATCCGGTTAGAAGGGATTTTTGGAAATTCGACCTTTAAAGGGGGAAAAAGGAGGGGAAGTTTGCCTGACTGACTGACATAGAATCAACGTAGAGCAAAAACTACTGAATGGATATTAATGAAACTTTGAACATAGCTTCATCATAGGTCTTAGGTGCTCACTAAGAAACGGTTTTAAAAACTTTCACTCCTAAGAGGCAAACCCCCCCCCCCATTGTATGTATGTATGTTCCACATCTCCTCCTAAACCACTGGACCAATTTCAACCAAACTTGGCACAAATATATTACGCGACGGGAGAACCAACATATGATAGGTGTTTTTTCGATGGGGTACTTTGGGGGGTTCTTTGGGGTCTTCCACATCTCCTCCTAAACCACTGGACCGATTTCAACCAAACGTGGCACAAATATTTTACGCAACGGGAGAACCAACATAGGATAGGTGTTTTCTTCGATGGGGTCCTTCAGGGGGTCCTTTGGGGTCTTCCACATCTCCTCCTAAACCACTGGACCGATTTCAACCAAACATGGCACAAATATTTTACGCAACGGGAGAACCAACATAGGACAAGTGTTTTTTTCGATACGATCCTTTGGGGATCTTCCACATCTCCTTCTAAACCACTGGACCGATTTCAAACAAACTTGGCACAAATATTTTACGCAACGGGAGAACCAACAAAGGACAGGTGTTTTTTTCGATACGATCCTCTGGGGGGTCTTTTGGGTCTTAAAAAAACTATTAGATCTGGTTACTATGGCAACCCAATAGAATAGATTCTGGTTACCATAGCATCAGTGGAAGTCTCCCGCATAGGAAATAGCGCGGGAGTCATCCGACGGGCCTTCCCCGGAGTTCATCCACGGAACTCGGGGAGTCTTAGTCGGATCCCGCGAAAGACAGTGGGGCCAGAGTCCACGGTTCTTATAAATAAAGATATAGGTTATGATATCAAAGGTGGTGTATGCATCTTAAGAAACTTCTTAATAGTGTGTGAATTCAGAGTTGTTTCAGTTTGAATTTAAAAGTGGATAAGTTAAGATCGAAGTAAGTTATAAGCGAGTATAAAAAACAAAGTTTTGATAGCAAATGTATTCAGATCATAGTGTTCAGACAATATAAATGCACTTGCTTCAGTTTGAATTAAAAAATTGATAAGCTGAAATCTATAGAGGTATTGTATTGTTAGAATAAGTTAAGGAGACACTAATTTAACAAATGCCTTATTTCAACATTAACACAATGACTTATAAAAGACAGTAAGTACGCAGCGCGTGCACGTACTGTAGACATTTTATTGAAAACTAATTTAGCTGTTCGCCCTCTCCCAGAGTTAGAAATCGAGCAGGAGCATCACGCGCAACAGAATTCTTCTCCAGATATAAGAATACAGTTTATGACATGTTCTTAAACAGGTGCGCTACATTCCTCCAGTGAGAATGCGAACGTAACAATATAAGGAAGATTATACAATATACAAGTAATATAACGTTAGAACAAGAATAGGTGCCTATGAGCCTATGAATAAATTATGAACCCGAGCAACGCTGGGTAAATCGGCTAGATATTGATATCTATATAAGCCAAATACCACTGACTGTCTCACTGATCACGATATCTCTGAAACCACTGAATGGATATCAATGAAACTTTGAACGTAGCTTCATCATAGGTCTTAGGTGCTCACTAAGAAACGGTTTTAAAAACTTTCACTCCTAAGGGGCAAAAAACCAAATAATGAAATTTATCGCGGGAATTGCATACTTTGTAAATGAAGTGGTTGACATCTCAGTTTATTGGAAACCCCGAATACATTTAGTTCTGAGTTTTTAATCATTGTTTTAAATTGAAAAACTTCGTTGTTTGCAGGTTCTTATATTCGAGAAAAGTTCGAAATTCAATTAATTAATAAATGTATGTCCTTTTTTTTCTCAGAAACGGCTCTACCGATTTTCTCGAAATAAATAATAAATAGCTGTTGCTATGAATGTAAATAAACAAACTAAGAGTTGAGAATTTGTACAATCTATCTAATCCTATACTATTAAGCGAGCAATAATTGTACAATTACGTACAACGTGAAACTTCATAGCGAAGCACGGGTATTTTGCTAGTAACAAATAAAACCTTGATAATTATTTTACTTTTACTTCTGTAGGTAAAAATTACACTAATCTATAATTACTTTTGAAATGGCATTAAATACTGAAATTAACAATATCCAATATCTTTTTTTTAATAGTAGTTATGCGATAAAATGTCAGAATTTAATTTCACCAAATATCTATGTGTCAACTGAATTGTTTGATTTGACTTTCAATAACAATTTCTACCAACATCACTTGTTTCTTTTTATTTTATAAGTGTGATTGAATGCTAATATCGGATTTACAAGTTTACATTTTGTAATTGTATGCATTTTCTTTTCGTCATCAGGATGTTTATGGTTATCAGTCAAAGTACTACAGATGAGAAAAATAAATAAACAAAATAAAACAACTGTGGGTCCCAACAGCAAAGGCACCACAAGGAAGTGGGGCAGATGAGCACTGTGTGCAAAAAAAGCTTGGAGCTTATTCCATACGTAGTTTACAGCTTATTAAGCTTTTTTTTTAATTGCAACTTGTTGCATATCCATATGATAACATTTAACTAAATATATCACTACCGACTCGGAACACAAAGTTTTTTATTGGTAAATAGTAAAAGTTTTACCTTATAGCCTGAACCAGTTTTCGCTTATTATAAGCTTCGTCAGAGGCTGCCACTGGGAGCGCTGTCCGTCTTGTTCTTGGCGACGACATCGACTTTTGAAGGATCATTGTTGTGTGTGTGGGGTGTGATGTGTTTGAATAATACATGTGATTTGAATTGTGTCTGTTTGTTCGTTTAGGACGTCGTTTTTATGTGTTTATGTATGTTTGTATATTTCCAATTGTTCAAGAGTGTCTAGTTTTCGGCCTTTTGTGTGTATGTGTAGAATATCCATGTTGTTGTCGATGTTTGTGTATGTGTGGTTTGCTTCAATGAGGTGGTTTGCAAAGGTGGATTCGGTAGTGGAATGTAGTGCCTTTGTTTTACGATTTTACCAATAAAAAACTTTGTGTTCTGTGTCAGTAGTGATATACTTATATTTAGTTAATCCACGGACACGTCATGGACAACAAATCCAAGAAGATAACATTTAACTAAGTTATAGCAAAACACTCCCCCAAAATTTTAACACTCAATATTTTGACACTTTAAAAGCATAAATGATATACTCAAAATGTCACAGTATTATTGGTAGTATCATAAGCGTAATTATCCTTTGTTCAGTAAAGGATACAAATATTTTGTATAAAGGTCATTAAACATACAAAGTAAACACACACACACACAAACACACACAAACACACACAGTTTTCTATTATAAAATCATCTTTAATTTTATTTATATATTTGTAATTTTATTAACCATACCCTTAACCACGCACTTACAATGTACAAAACAAAATATGTTACATCCAAGAACAAATACTGGAGCCTCTTTAGTGCTAGTGGTATTCCCTGCAACATCATCATATTACTGATTTTGTACCTCAGATCTGTGCTTGTTAATTTTTTAATATCTTCAGTAACCTGTGGCTTAAAATATGCAAAACAAGATGCATTTAAAAAAAACATTATGTAGTATTCAAAAGATGCTCCAGTTAATTTTTCTATAACACCCCTGAAAAAGATGTGTTTAAGTTTGATATATTCTGAGGTATGACAACTGCACAAATCTATTCTTTGTGCACAAGTGCCATAATAATTTTGTTCACAATGATTATGATGAGACTCAAAACAAATTAAAAGATTTATTGTCGGATTTAGTGAAGGTGTCTGTCTGTACATTCTGTCTGTATTATTCTCGAAAATGTGTTGTTTTAGAAGAAAAACAAAATTTCACTGCAAAATTTGTAGAAATTTCAAAAATAGGATATTTTTGGGTATGTTTTTCTCAGGGTGCTAATGAGAATAAAAAATTATTATTCTTAAGATAGTGTACCATGCTTCAAGGGAACAATTTATTTAGTTTAAAAAAATTAATGTTAATTTTTTTGGAATCATTACGATACAATTTTATGCACACTATTAATTTTATTAAAAACAAGATACTTCTAGCAGTAGACTTCTTATCATAATACAATAAAAAATTTCTACTTCCTATTTTTTATTGGGTTCACTATGAACAAGCTATTTAGCAATAATCATATTTCAAAAAATATTTTTACAAGATTTTGGTTACAACTTACCTATTACTTCCATATTCCTTAAGGAAATGGAAGTATGGTGATGGCAAAAAAAAATCGTGTTCAAGATTATTGCAGATTCTGATTGTACTACACTCAAAACATGAAAAAAAGTCATTTTCCGAAAAGTGTCTGTGTGTGTGTCTGTGTGTAGATTTTTTTTCTATGGCAAACGATAACTGCCACAAATTCAAACAGAATCAAATAATTTTTTGCATACAGTCCTGATTTGTAGAGTACTCACGACCTATTCTTTTTGGTGAAGATCGGTTGAGGGAAAGGGGTAGTTTACCAGCAACGGTTTTTTTTATCAAGGGAATTTTTTTTTTTGGCAAACGATAACAGCCGCAAATTCAAACAGAATCAAATAATGTTTCGCATACAGCCCTGAATTGTAGAGTTCTCAAGACCTATTGTTTTTGGTGAAGATCGGTTAAGGGAAAGGAGTAGTTTACCTGTAACGTTTTATGTTTTAACAAGGGTATTTCCTATGGCAAACGATAACAGCCGCAAATTCAAACAGAATCAAAAGATTATTTGCATACAGCCCTAAATTGTAGAGTTCTCAAGACCTATTGTTTTTGGTGAAGATCGGTTAAGGGAAAAGGGTGGTTTACCTGCAACGTTTTTGTAACAAGGGTATTTTCTATGGCAAATGATAACAGCCGCAAATTCAAACAGAATCAAATAATGTTTTGCATACAGACCTGATTTGTAGAGTACTCAAGACCTATTGTTTTTGGTGAAGATCGGTTAAGGGGAAAGGGTAGTTTACCTGCAACGTTTTTTATCAAGCGTATTTTCTATGGCAAACGATAACAGCCGCAAATTCAAACAGAATCAAATAATTTTTTGCATACGTCCCTGAATTGTAGAGGTCTCAAGGACTTTCGATTTTGGTGAAGATCGGTTAAGGGGAAGGGGTAGTTTACCTGCAACCTTTTACGTTTTAACAACAGTAAAGTACTTGAAAATTCATTTAAACTTTTTCAAACAATGGTAATTGTTAAAAATAAAATAATTTTGTTGCCAGGCAATAAAATTATAATTTTTTCATTTTAATGTAAATTATGTATGAGTTAATATCTTTATATATATAATTCTTCTGTACGTGTGTATGTCACTGAACTCCTCCATGTATAAAATAATATATCGTTCGTGGCAGGTAAGCATATCTCAGTTATGTAATGTTTACGTTTCCATTTTATTATTATGCCTACAGCAATAAAAAGGCAGGTAAGACACACACACAATTCACGTTATTTCTGGCCTCACTCATGTTTATTTTCTCACATTTGCACGCTTTTTAAATGGAAAGTGCCGAAACCCACACCAACATAACGCGTGCAAGCCAAAAAAATGGACATCAATTTGCTTCCTGTGGATCGCTGGGCACTGTAACTGCACGTGTTTACAGAGGAACGATTCATAGACAGACTTTTCGTCTTTAGGGAATGAACCCTCTGCAAGATGCTGAGGGTCCATGAGTGACTTCGGAGCGCTCCTTCTTTTTCGCGTGTTTGTTCTGTGAAACATACACTGTAGATTCGCAGCTTTACTCTAAGCAACGCTCAATAGGAAATGTTGAAAATTTTTGTCCACAGTGTACCCTCATTCACACTAAACCTGCTCTGATGTTTTAATTACGGACATCATAATATTAAAACTTTGGAAACTTGAGCACTACTTAATGGAGATCAATCATTAACTTATACAAGCCATTAATTTTATGCATATATTTTATATATATGTGTACAACGTTATCGGCAACAAAGAAGTAGTTTTTGTTAAAATTCCTTCCCGGGATATTTTGCCGTAGTCCAATGTTTTCTACAAAACCAGACGTTTCGGCAATGCCATCGACTTCCATCATCAGTGAAAATCGAGTGTGATAACGTGAGGTGGTATACGTTAGTGACCACAGTACTGTGGTTAAGGCTGAAGCAGTAAGTAGAAAGAAGTAGTTTCTATGGTAATATTTCATTTCGAAAATGATTTTAAATATAAATCTTAGAATATGGAAGTTATGTATGGTTCTCCATACCGATTTTTTTCTTTTGTAAAGCAATGTGACGTACCTACATCTCATTAAAGTAAACTGAACACTTGTTTAATGATACACTAAATACTAAATGATTATTGTGTGCATCTCCTTAATGTTGGAACAATTCATGACAAACTAAATTTTGTAAAATGGTTATAAAAGAGGTTGTTTTTGAAAAATTCTAAATTGATCAATTTGGAACATAAATAAATATGTAAATATATAATTATTGCACTACCAACTTGGAACACAAAGTTTTTTGTGGGTAAAAAGCCTTTGAAGAACCTTTTAAAAAGCGAAAACCGGTTCAGGCTATAAGGTAAAACTTTAATGTTTTTACCCATAAAAAACTTTGTGTTCCTAGTCGGTAGTGAAATAATTATATTTAGTTAAGTAACGGACACGTCATGGACAACGAAATCCAAGAATTAAATATGTTTATTCTAACATTAATGTACTCTCAGAAATAACAATATTATATGTTTTATTTATCTTCCATATACTTTCATGCCTTTTACTATGATGTATTCCAGAAAAAATTATATTATACATTAGTTGATTTTATTTATAGCTCTAACCAAAGACATGTGATAGATTGTAGCTACACAGTGCCCCAGCTTAGAGGCCCTGCACTCACTCAGGAAAAACATGAAAAGAGAGACAATGAGAGGGAGAAGTGAGGAATCAAACTTATTATTTTTAGTTATTTTAAATTTGTTTTTTAAACTGTTTCCTGTTAATTTTCTTTTTATATTAGTTGTTAAATTTGTATTTGCTCAATTATAGGTAGCAAATAATAAAATAACTACCAGTATAATGGAGGAGGGTGTTGTTTGTTTTAGGGATTATAGGCTCTCTATGGTTTGGTCTGCACCTGCCCCATGCTACTAAGGGCAACACTGGCTAAATCCCTATATGGGTAAGTTTTTATTTCATTCTTTTATTCACTGTCAGTTTTTCTGGTCCAGTCATTGGAAGAGCACATACTTATTAAAAACTTTTCCTTTTAAACACAGTAGCAGTGTGTATAAACTGTCATTATAATATTGCTCATCTTTCTAAAGTCAATCCACCTGATATTTGATCAACAATTCCTGCATCTCATCTTCATTATTTGTAATATCTTACTCAGATATTTCATTAAATCACCGCTCCAAAACCTTTACTGCCTATTTTTACCTGTTCAGGTGATACAGCCACATGAAAAATTATTCATTCTCAGATTAATCTGTAGATTTCCTGTTGAGGTAATTTCATCCATATTAGCTGTATTTTCAATATCATATCATTTATAAAAAATTGATATATATTTACCTGTCCCATCAATTTTAATTCCTCTGTTTCCCAATGTTAATTGTGAGGAAATACCAAATCAACAAATTCAATGGTAGGCAAACTTCATGCTATACTCCAGTTTTTATTAGCATTTTACTTGTTCACGTATGTGGTATGATGTGAGTTGAGATTTAGCCTTGACTTACAGAAAGAATGGCAAACGTTTTGATTTTTTCATGGCAAAAGAAATATGACCATGACTTTCACTTAGGTCACCTTGTGTGTTAGGAGTGGTTGATAACCTAATTAACTAAGACTATGAAGATTCCATTAGTGTCTCTCTATGTGGTTTATATAATACAATTCTATAAAGACTGTCCTTTCTGAACAGTCTTCATCTGGAGAGCAGACTTCTTTTTCCAAAAAAGGGAAATTTTTGTGGAAACTGGTGCATGTGTGTGTGAATCATTAAATCCACCCTTCACCACTAAATCTACATGTGCCTTGGAACCATGTACACAACACGTTACAATGTTACATGTCATGTTATAATGATACAGGCAATCTGTCACTCTTCTTTATCATCATTTCCTTTATTTACCATTCCCAACTGCCTCCATTCATCCTCCAGCACATTGCTGTACTAGTTCAATACTTTTGTCTTTACCATAAACTTATCATTATAACAGGATCTAGCTTATGCCACATTACTGTTATTTCATATTTTCGTCTTCAAATGTTGCAGAAATATTGTGTGCTCTATAGAATCAATCTCCCCACAATATAGTAGACCCATGCATAATTATCTTTCTTTCAGTCCTCCTTATATAAATTTTAAACAGTCCATGGAAGTAAAATTATGTGTCAGATAATAATCCAGATGGTTATGTTTACATTTCAATCATATTGTTTGTGCCATTGCTCTTTTGTGCTTTGTCTATCTAGCTTACCATTGTTTCACACGGTTTCTAATGGTTATTATTTTTGTTATCTGCAAATATGCATCATTGCACTTATGTACATACGTCCACAACCATCTGTCATTATTGTGCAACTGTGACTTGTATGGAGATACCACTATGACATTGCTATAAGCAAAATCCTGATTTGTGTCCTATCAAGTACAGTTATATATTTCCTAACAATGCTTTGTAAGAGACTCAATTGTAATTATTATTTAGTTAATATTAATAATCTTTTTTATATTTTATAGAGTTCTTCTTATGATCTCCTTTCTTCTTTAACAATAATCTTTTTGGTTTTGGCCCTTCTTTTTTTACTCCCAGTAATTTGTTTTGATCTTGTAAACATTCATTATAGTAACTTTTAAATTCATAGTACAGAAAGCATATACATCCCTTTTCCTTAAGTAGTGTGTAGTCATGACTTGTTAGTTAATCATCCTAATTTTATTTGTATTCTTACCTACTAGTCCCTCTTTTACTTGAGACTATTGTTTCTGTTTCAAGGGTGAGTGGTTATATTGTGAGTTTTATTTTTTCATTAATCATGTCCTCATGACTTTACTACCATGACCTGTGTACCTTGACATAGTTGATTTGTCCTTTTGTGAGACTGCACTCAACTAGAGACAAGGAGTCACTACCTGTATACTTTTTTAGTTTTTTAGTGCATCCAGTTCCTTGCCCCTATATTTTACTTTTAGGATACTAAGGACTGCAACACCTTTTCATTATCAAAATTATTGAAAATTATTTTTTCCAGTATCTCTGTTGCTTGACCCTCCCTCACACCACCTCAAGTTGATTTCTTCCATATCAAATATTGAACATTTTTGTTCCGTACTGAACATCGGTAAGAATCCAGAAGTCATCCTTTGAATTCAGCACTTTGTTAATGTCTTACATATTTTATTTTTTAACTTATCACTTTCATGTTCACTATATTTGTCATCAATTAGGGATGAAACTCCCCTTAGTTGTTAGCAGACAAGTAGTGACAAATCCATCTCCCCAATCACCTGTTTAGCCCAAACCTAAAGTACCACTAGGGTTAGAACCCAGTCTTCATCTATGTTGCTGTTCCATAGAATTTAAGTGATTAGAATTTATAGTTTATATACTGTATTTACACAATAAATATTTTGTGGCCTAACCCATCAAAGGAGACTGTATTTTATAAACATATCAAAATTGATTCTGTAAATCTTTAAATATTCTTCTTAAATAAAATTAGACTTAGTGAATGTAACAGCAAGTATGTGTTGACTATAAATTTGATCTTCTTATCAGACCTGACTCCCACTTAACATTTCTGCAATGCCAAATCCATAACTACAAACTACCAGCACTGCCTTATAGAAACAAAATGAGTATCTAAGCGAATCTAATTCTTACAGTGAAACATTCTCATGGCAGTGACAGTGAAACATGAAGTAAGGACAGAACATTAATAAAGTTAAATACAATCAATATTATCATCAGCATGGCTTTACTTGCTTCCAAAGATGTAACTGCTCTTTATGGCTCTTTATTTCTATTACTGTCTACAGTTGTCATCCATAAAGAGCTATATAAATTCAACCAAACCTGCCTGCTACAATATCTAGGTTACTAAGAAGCTATGATTACCCATGAAAATTCCAATTTTGATTTTGAGAATATGGTTGTATGGATGATTACAAACTTCCTGAAATTAACTTAAACAATTAAAGTAATTATATGCAAATTAGTCATCACAATCACAAAATAACATAGTCTCACTGCACTAATCTAACTAAATGAACAACACTTGCAATTCAGACTACACTTCCTAGAATTTATTCAGACTGTTGCTTCTCATCATCTTTCTTAAGACTCTTCTCATTCTCCTCCCACTTTTAATCTTACCTTACCTGTTATCAAATTACTGATTATCACTGGCTTCAGGGTTTAAAACAACTGTCTAGTATTTCATAAGATCATTATTCTGAAGAAGAATTTACACACTTTTATAATATAAACATTAACACACGAATTAACAAAAAAAAAGTAACAACTTTCCTTAAGTCACTACTATTCCAGATAATTAATACTGAATGATAGAATTAGTGAGCACTATAAAATAACTCTAAATTATCTTGATTATCAAAACATTAGTGGGACTAAAGTGTAAGGAGCTTTTACCTGTTTGATATTCATATTATATCCAATCCACTAAAGAACAATTTTAATTCTTAAATTGAAGAAATGTAAAAACATTTTAAGGACATAAGCAAGACCAGAAAGTCTTTTTCCATCTCTCAAATTATTTATTATGTTGTCCTTGAGGCAAAATGACATATTTATTTAATCCGATAGTTGAGCATTTAAGTTTACATCTGAAACAAGGCATATTATGTTTTGAATTTTTTGATCAAAGACAGAGATTTCTTTGTCTTCCCACTACAGTTAAAAGTGGCCTAATATAGTTTTAGCAAGACCTTGTTTTGAACTTTAGATAAGTAGTGTAGTCACCTCAACTGTTTGGGCATAATAAGATGTTGGACAAATCATAGGACGTATTCACCAGGCTACTAGGTATCAAGTTACAGCTTCTTTGACAGATATGTCCTATTTAAAAGTATGTTTAAATTTCAGTTCTTTTAAATCATAAGAACTGATTCAAATCTCCAATCTTAGGTTAAACTGTTCAACAGGCTGTTCAACTACCTGTTGTACTTGGATACATAGGCTATGTGAACATTCTTCTACCCAAGTGTGTATCTTCTCTCAGACAAAACAAATTTTGACAAATTAGCAATAGCATATTATAGTTTTTAAAAATTGAATTGGCATTCCTGCTCACTTTAAGTCCTCTGAAATTTCTATAGTTTTTTTTTTTTTTGATCAGTCTGTCATCCAGAGGTAAATCCTCAGAGTAAGCAGTGCTTGCCCAAATAAAACCAGGCAAAAGTAAATAAATGATTACATAACCAACATTTTTGTTGTCACCAAAAACTGTTTCACATTCCTTCTTATCTCTCATCTTTTGAAAATCAGTGGCGCATTTGTCCGCTATCTTCCAGTCAAAATGATATTGATGACTCGATTTGATTGAAGGCATTAATATAACTTTTGCTTCCAGTTCTGTGTGCTGTTCTAACACTTGACTGACCGCTCCACGCCCAAGATAATCACTTCAAAAAATGCTTTGGTGCACTAACTATGCATTGGGCATAATTTCAGAAATCTTAGCATTTATTTAGCATTTAGTAACTATGCTTTTATTGATTGTCTTGCCTTATTTTTTACATTAGGCTACAGTTAGAAGTACCGTACTCAAACTTATAGCAATGTATGATGATTTGCTAGTACCTATGTAGAATGCTAAACAGCACAGAACCTCAGAGATGTAAAAAGCAAACACTCTAGCAGTGTCCTGGCTCAGTTATAATGTGGCAATTTTTGAAGTGAAATTTCTTTTGGCACGGTAGGAAAAATTTTCGTTACGCGTTATGCGTTATATGCATGAAACTTCTTTGGGCACGGTAGGAACAATGTTCGTTACGCGTTATGCGTTATATGCATGCATGTGTGTGTATATGTGTTTAGTAGTATACCAAAATGAGGAAATGTACAGTTATATATAATTATTGTTACGAATATTTTAAGTTAACGATATGTAAAAAATAATCTACCTAGTCCTACATAATTTAATGACATATATGTTAAAAATTGTTTATGAATACGATCGACGTCATTCTCAATCATTATTATACGTTGCTTTATCACGTGTGACGAGTATTGAAGGATTACATATTACGACACAGAACAACGAGAAGATATTCTACCATGGCCGAAGACGATCATCATCAACAATTGATTTGCAAGACGAATTTAAACGACTTTCACTAAACAAACTAGAAACTATAAATGAAAGTTTAGTTAATTTCATCAATAACAGAAAAGGTTTATCAATATTCACTTTTAATTGCCAAAGTCGTACAGCTCATGCTGTTGATCTAAAAGATATAGTTGTGAAAATTCAAATGTCATAGTTTTATCAGAAACTTGGCTAGCCAATGAAGATGACGTATCTGTTCTTAATTTCAACTGCATTGTGAAATATAAACGACCAAATATTAGAGCGGGAGGTGTCGGGATATTTCAAAATTCTGTTGATATTATTAACATTATAACTCCATCCATGGATTTTTCTGTTACTCAATCCGATGTCTCTGTTCAATGGCATCTACAATTGACGATTTGTGTATGGCTGAATGTAAAATGGAAAATGGGCAAAAAGTTGTGATTGTAGCAGTGTATATTTCTCCTAATAAAACATTAGATGATATTATTGATTTTCTCCATCGTTCATTATTATAGTATACGTCACAAGGTGCCGCCATACTTCATAAAGATTATCATAAAACACCTATGATTTTAAGTGGAGATTTCAATGTCAATTTTGCATTAGACAAATCTATAAAACTGGTTGAATTTTTAAAAGATAATTTAAACCTGTGTATACAAAATGATAAAAAAATATCTACGACAAAATCGAATACGACAATTGATGCAGTATTCACAAGGTTTCTGGATAATATTGAATGTAAAACATACATTTCTTATTTTAGTTACCATAAGCCTTTGGTTACAAAAGTGTATGATGAAATATCACTAAATATTAATGAAATAGATTAATAATAATAATGTCTGTAAATGTATATAATAAAATATTTTTAATTTACTAAAAATGAAAATTTTTCTTATACTGATACCTCTCCCATCCTATTACATTTTAAGTACACAGTTAAAAAAAATAAATAATAATAATGGATAAACAAAAAATAATGGATATAACCTAAAGAAGTTTCACTTCTTCCATGAGTACACACTTACTGATACACGCACCCAAACGCTTTTTTCTCTTGTTTATTGTTTTGGTTGTCACTCATTAAGTTTAGCTCCCTGCAGTGTGTCCTGGGTAGTGGTTGTTGAAACCACAATTTTTTTAACTAGGAAGTAGAATCACAGATTGCTAAACGTAATTTCTTTAATCCTCATACTAATTACACTTGATGAATATTTTTCTCACAGTGACACAAACAAGTGTAAACCTGAGTAATTTATAATCATTTTCTAGCATTGGAATTTTATGTACATGTGCTTAGAGTAAATGCTTGCCCTACCCATCGTGTCAGGAATTGGCACTGCTGTCATCAGTATTACCTCAACCTATGAAAACATTTACTTCCAACAAAACTTAATCTTTGTCACGTTTGTGTTGCCCAGCAATTTACTCTGCTTCATATGTTACTCTATTTGTTATAAATTTTATTTGCTTTTGGGTCAATCCGTATGTAGTGATCCAGAAGAGGTTGCATGACCATTTTTTATAAAATTGATTTTCTACTATAAGACCCCAAAATACCAGTTTTTTTATATTTTGCCCTTTTATGAACTGTGGCCATCTTTCTTTAAGGTTACATGTATTTTTGCATTCGTCAGCACTCTCACCAAATGGAATAGCTCTCTTAAGCCTTGCAGTAGAGAGTTGAAGCAAAAATGAAATAGGTAACCAGTGTTTATATTTCATTTTAAATGTATATGTTCCCACTGGCTTTTACTAAGAGCACAAAAATGTATTGTATATTTTGTGTTATATATATATATTGCAATGATACGTTCAGTATAAGTCTCTGTATCAACCCCTGACTGCGGTATGAGAACATACGAACGCACATATGAGTCGTGTGAAAGATGTAAATAATGAAAAGAATGTAATAATTAAGTGTTAGGTATAAGACATAAATAAAAGAAACAAACGTATTAATTAATTTTAAATAAGGAAATAATTGTAAGTGAACATGCATATGGAATTGTTGGTTTTAAACGCAGCGAAGGGAGACGAAACATGCCCCAATTGGCAGCTGTGACGTCATGGCGACAGGCAACCGCGTGTGTATCAGTTTGTGTGTGTGTGTGTGTGTGTGTGTGTGTGTATGTGTGTGTGTGTTAGTGAGTAAATGAAGAACAAGTTGAATTATGTATATGATTGTGGAAAATTTTACACAGTTTTTTAAGTGCTGAACGAAAACCAGAAGTCACACGAATCAGAGACATATGTAGAAAAACAGCTGGCGCCTGGTGCTACAATTCAATACTAAGAGATCGTGGGAACCGTTCAGCTACCATGTAAAATTTTGCCATAACTTCCATAGTTTACACACCTTAATGTTCATAATTTGCATAGGTTAAGTTTATTAATGTACTTAACGATTTGGCAAATAATATTTATAAAAAAGTGTCCGCTTCATAGAAAGACGCGTAGGTTGTAATTAGTTAATAAACCAACACGCTGACTTGTTCAACTCTGTCTGAACAGTTTTCAACAGGAATTGAACGCCGGCAGGAGTATAAAACCCCAGCGAGCGACACACGCTTTCTCAGATCATTAACAGACAGTACGTGAAGTCCACGCATCTCGCCACCACAAATTTTACAAAGTTTAAGTAATGTTTTAAATCGAATTATGTAACTTAAAGTGTGATGGAACCGGCAGTATGTCGGTGAAAGTAATTAGTGATATACACGAGTGATGTAAAAGACAATAATACTGTAAACTACGAGGAGAGGAGAGGAAACAGAGCAATATACTAGAGGACGCAGGGACAGCCACACGCAGCTACATCCAGCTGTACATCATCACGACCAGAGGTCCATGTCAGAACTCAGCATCCATTAGACGGAGAGAGTAATTCCAAACGACGCAGAGATAGAGAAGGTGATACCGGAAGGGGATCCCAAAACTCGAGAGTCCAGGTGACGGTAACAATAGTTAAATGGTTGCAGAAATATGCAGGTGAAGTCAGACATTTATTCAATCTTATAAATGACCCTGAGGTCTCTCAAAAGAAGGCTCTAGATTCCATATCCAAGTTTACATAAACTTTATTATTTTTATTTGCATAATGAACAATTAATAAAAGTTCAGAGAATAATAATTTATAACAAAGAACATAAAACTTATTAATCTCATAAATAAATGGTAATTAGAGAAACCATATTTTATTATATTTTTATTATATAATTAAAATCAAGTAACTGTAACGTAAAATCAAGTACGAAAGTTTACTTCAATTGTAGATTTTAATTAATTGAGACATTAGGAGTATAGTTAAATAAAGTAATAGAATGGTCACTATTAGAATTTTTATAAATGTTTAATTATTTAATTTTTTAATTAAGTGGTACATAATTAAAAAAAAACCACATTTGCTAAGTCAATATTAATATTCAATTTCGTATGTGTTAATCACGCATTGTAATAATATATATGTGTTATGTGTTATATGTCCATGTAAATATTCCAGGTCATATATGTCTTATTTTTGTGTATAATGTGTCTTAGACTATAAGAGCTAAGATTTTGCCACGTTACAATTATACGATATTCGTATAAGTGAATATAAGGGTTTAAATATTAGTTAACCCACACACTAATTAATAACATGACAATTTGCAGTTTTTAATTAATAAACAAAATGAATATAATTTTATTAACAAAGTCGTACTAATTTCACAACCAGTACTAAATCCTCTGTACCCTTTACCTGTAACGATATTCACGTGCTTATCCACCCTCAATTAACTACCAAAGCCTGCGACCTAGCTGGGAAACATCAAGGTAAATACTGCAGAAGACGTGGGTAAGTGCGCACAAATGAGTAATAGCATATGTGCAAAAGTGAGTGGTTAAGAGTATCGTTGCAATATATAGAACACAAATTTATATATATATTATAACATCGGCAAATTCAGATCAGTTTTGATAACAATAAGTATGTATAAAAAATCGGTATGGAGAACCATACATGACTTCCATATTCTAAGATTTATATTTAAAATCATTTTCGAA
Organism: Magicicada septendecula; assembly: GCA_034769895.1. Lineage (NCBI taxonomy): Eukaryota > Metazoa > Arthropoda > Insecta > Hemiptera > Cicadidae > Magicicada > Magicicada septendecula. Next base: position 989,184,444 of record CM068367.1, on the reverse strand, counting down.
ATGAAATATTACCATAGAAACTACTTCTTTCTACTTACTGCTTCAGCCTTAACCACAGTACTGTGGTCACTAACGTATACCACCTCACATTATCACACTCGATTTTCACTGATGATGGAAGTCGATGGCATTGCCGAAACGTCTGGTTTTGTAGAAAACATTGGACTACGGCAAAATATCCCGGGAAGGAATTTTAACAAAAACTACTTCTTTGTTGCCGATAACGTTGTACACATATATATAAAATATATGCATAAAATTAATGGCTTGTATAAGTTAATGATTGATCTCCATTAAGTAGTGCTCAAGTTTCCAAAGTTTTAATATTATGATGTCCGTAATTAAAACATCAGAGCAGGTTTAGTGTGAATGAGGGTACACTGTGGACAAAAATTTTCAACATTTCCTATTGAGCGTTGCTTAGAGTAAAGCTGTGAATCTACAGTGTATGTTTCACAGAACAAACACGCGAAAAAGAAGGAGCGCTCCGAAGTCACTCATGGACCCTCAGCATCTTGCAGAGGGTTCATTCCCTAAAGACGAAAAGTCTGTCTATGAATCGTTCCTCTGTAAACACGTGCAGTTACATTGCCCAGCGATCCACAGGAAGCAAATTGATGTCCATTTTTTTGGCTTGCACGCGTTATGTTGGTGTGGGTTTCGGCACTTTCCATTTAAAAAGCGTGCAAATGTGAGAAAATAAACATGAGTGAGGCCAGAAATAACGTGAATTGTGTGTGTGTCTTACCTGCCTTTTTATTGCTGTAGGCATAATAATAAAATGGAAACGTAAACATTACATAACTGAGATATGCTTACCTGCCACGAACGATATATTATTTTATACATGGAGGAGTTCAGTGACATACACACGTACAGAAGAATTATATATATAAAGATATTAACTCATACATAATTTACATTAAAATGAAAAAATTATAATTTTATTGCCTGGCAACAAAATTATTTTATTTTTAACAATTACCATTGTTTGAAAAAGTTTAAATGAATTTTCAAGTACGTTACTGTTGTTAAAACGTAAAAGGTTGCAGGTAAACTACCCCTTCCCCTTAACCGATCTTCACCAAAATCGAAAGTCCTTGAGACCTCTACAATTCAGGGACGTATGCAAAAAATTATTTGATTCTGTTTGAATTTGCGGCTGTTATCGTTTGCCATAGAAAATACGCTTGATAAAAAAACGTTGCAGGTAAACTACCCCTTCCCCTTAACCGATCTTCACCAAAAACAATAGGTCTTGAGTACTCTACAAATCAGGGCTGTATGCAAAACCAAAACATTATTTGATTCTGTTTGAATTTGCGGCTGTTATCATTTGCCATAGAAAATACCCTTGTGAAAAAAACGTTGCAGGTAAACTATCCCTTTCCCTTAACCGATCTTCACCAAAAACAATAGGTCTTGAGAACTCTACAATTTAGGGCTGTATGCAAATAATCTTTTGATTCTGTTTGAATTTGCGGCTGTTATCGTTTGCCATAGGAAATACCCTTGTTAAAACATAAAACGTTACAGGTAAACTACCCCTTTCCCTTAACCGATCTTCACCAAAAACAATAGGTCTTGAGAACTCTACAATTCAGGGCTGTATGCGAAACATTATTTGATTCTGTTTGAATTTGCGGCTGTTATTGTTTTCCAAAAAAAAAAATTTCCCTTGATAAAAAAAACCGTTGCAGGTAAACTACCCCTTTCCCTCAACCGATCTTCACCAAAAAGAATAGGTCGTGAGTACTCTACAAATCAGGGCTGTATGCAAAAAATTATTTGATTCTGTTTGAATTTGCGGCAGTTATCGTTTGCCATAGAAAAAAAATCTACACACACACACACACACACACAGACACTTTTCGGAAAATGACTTTTTTTCATGTTTTGAGTGTAGTACAATCAGAATCTGCAATAATCTTGAACACGATTTTTTTTGCCATCACCATACTTCCATTTCCTTAAGGAATATGGAAGTAATAGGTAAGTTGTAACCAAAATCTTGTAAAAATATTTTTTGAAATATGATTATTGCAGACAAACGACATTGACCCAACCCCAGAGATTGGCCAGTTAAGAAACACAATAAAGTAAACTAGATGAGTGAAGGAGAAGAAGAATGAAAACAAAGAGAGAACAAACCCACGATGAAGAAAACAAAATGAAACACATCAAGAAAACCCAGACAAGGAATAAAAAATAGAGAAGGGAGAAATAATGTAATACAAAATAATAAAGAAAATGAAACCGGTTAAGAACCAAAACAATTAATGAATGTTAGTATTGATTGAATGACAATTGTAAATAGTCAGTAATAAAAAACAATAGCTAAAAATACACTAGCCCAAAGAGTTAGGAATACATGTAAGTTGTTAATAAAGAAAGACATGATATTAATAATTATATATAATATGTGTAGAGAAAGAGAATAAAATAGTGAGAAGTAAACGGAAGTTAAACTAGTGAAAGTGAATTATCCTAAAGTGATATAATACAAAAAGAAACACTAAGTAAATTATAATGAACACAAAATAATTTAAAAAGTGCCAGTAATAAATACATAAAAATATGGTCTGTAATAAAAATAGTAAGAGTAGAGAAGGCTAAGATAAAGACTTAGTAAAATAACCAATGTTTAAGATTTAAGAGTGAACAATAACATTTAATAAAGTTATTATGAATAATATTTAGAATAGAACATTGATTCAGTAATAATGAACACTAAAGAGTGATATTAACTGTAATAATTATGAAATAATATTGTTATAAAACTTAAGAATGTATTGTAGAATTTAAAGGTGAGAATCACGAAAAAGTAATAAGATGATGTTAACATGGAAGGGAAAGCAAAGAGCTTTAGAAAATAAGTATGTAATAACCTTAAGTAAATACCCATGTTATAAGGGGAGAGTAATGAAATAAGTTCAACAGAGGTGAGATTGTTTATCACCCGAACAATAAATAAGAAGTAATGAATTGTACACCCATATTAAATAATAAGTGTTGATTAATCGTATAAACAATTGTTTATGAATAGGAGATGGATTGGGTAATTATCCCAAACATAAACCTAAATGTTATATGTTATATGATACATAAATAGTAATTAATAGACATATTATTGACATTGGCAGAGTACTTAAAATAAGGAAAGAAAACAATGTTTGAGTTATAAAAGAGAAAACTGTTAGTAAATAATTAGCAAGAAATATTGAATAACACAGCTGTTACATACAGAGATCACACAAAGAATAAACTAGAACACCTCCATAGATAATAAACCTAATTATAAAAACAAAATAACGATCTAGGACAAAATGATATATAATGTGTATGAATCAATCAAAAACCAGTAATGGCTACTTAGACTTGAAACAGGCCTAACGGTCAAACATAAACAAATACTAATTGTATGAAAATAGCCAAGTAATTAACAAATCCAAGGTGACTAATTAACCAAGGATGAATGGTAAATATTATTAAAAACAAAATATTAAAATAAGGAATTATATAAACAGAGAAATGTAATTAGTAAGTATTAAATTAATTGTAAACTTAGAAAACATGAAAAAACCGAATATTGTGGGATACCAAAATAATCTTTGTGAGAAAATACAAATGACAGTGCTAATAGTTAATAACTAAGAAGGAAGATAAGAGAAGGAAGGAAGTCAGAAGATATAGGAAGATTTGAAAAGAATTCATATTATGATAACAATGGATTTATATCAAGCTCGCCCAATCAGAATAATGGTGTACCCATGGAAACGACGGTTTGAAGAGGTAATTACCGTTGAATAAGATTACTCAGAAAGTGACGCTCAAGGAAAACAGATGCCAGAATCCAGAACAAGCTATTTTCATATTTAAAACGTTTTAAAAGTAAATTAACTTGTCAAAATTGAACGAGAAGGAGTCTGACGACTACTGAACACAATTACCTGATGGAGAAGACGTTTATGTCAAGACGAAGTGAATAAATAAATCAAAAAACTTTGAAAAAGATGCCCGAAGCCCGAATAAATGAAAAATGAATTATATTGCAGCAACATCCCTTCATTCCCGACCAACAGAGTAATCACATGCTACAATGCTGTTAAGTATCCATTAAATTATCTCAACTTCCGAAATAACGCACTTTGAATATTTCTCACTATATTTTGAAATACCACTGAATCAATTTTATTCTCTTTCAAAGATTAAATAAGAATATTAACACACTGAAAATTTGTTAAATTATAAAACTAACCTAGTATTAATGTACGAACTTTTAAACCACTTGTACTACACTTCAACAAACCATTTATCATTACACGTTACAATACTTAAGTAGAAACATTGTAAGGTTGTGTATTTTTATTATTGTAATTGCATCTGAGCCTTTTAACGTGATCAAAAGATCCCACAAAAGTTGAACGAAAATATTTGTTGACTTGCGTGATAGAACGCCATACAGTATGTTTACTTACGTTCAAAATCGATTGTAAAACCCCTGTGAGAGAAAGTCTCATAAAGAAATAACCGGTGCAAAATTATATAAAAAATCAATTATAGCTTGTGTCGATGAAACAGTAATATCAAATCGCAAATAAATCAATACTGTGTATGTTAAAATGTGTTTTATTTTCAGTAGGAAAGTGTATTCTTAAAATTATGATTTACAGCGAATGTCTCTGACGTGATAACTAGAGCGCAAGCAGCGAATACTGTAACTGCCAGCTCGATTATACAAATCGAGAAAAGGCGGGACGAATTGAATCCTTCACACCGTTTGAGTAAATCGCTGATAAGAAGACAATTTTAATTGTTTTAAATAAACAATTTGGCGCCACCCGGGAATTATACACTACTAGTGAACCTCAGATCGGGGACTACGATACCTGGTTATCTGTACGTTCGCTACAGACACATACACAAGTTACACTCTGACACATTTCAACATTTTACAGAGGTACCAGTAAGACGACGACAGCGTTACATACGTTATAAATTGACTTCCATCGCGGGGCTTAAAGAAGGCAGGACGTACATTGGTTATAATATATATATATAATATTTAATTTTTATAATGAATTTACCTCAAGATATTTCTTTCCTTAGGTAAATTCATTATAAAAATTAAATATAATATATACATCAAGAAACGGACTGTAGAAAAAAGTGTTTGAATATATATAATATATATATATATATATATATATATACACAGTGATGTTTTCAATTTGTTTCTTCTGCAAGTAGATAAATTTGTATATTCTTTTTAACACCTGATGCACGTTTCACTGAAAAATATCAGTATCATCAGAGGTTTCTAAGTGAATTAATAACAATCGAAATAATTCTATTAATATAAAATTAACAAATAATCGAATTTGTATCGATTTTAATGTAAAATAAAATAAGTGATAATCGATTTAGGTCGATTAGTTAACGATTGTTTTAATGTTTATTTTCTTCAGCAGCTGTTTTCTCGGTTATATTTGAAATGTTGTTTATATTTTATTCATTTTTATTTTTATTTTTTAGTAAATTTATAATTTTAAATAGATCGTCTTGTTTTGTTTTTATTTGGGTTTGTTCTTTAATTAATAAATTATTGTTATTGTGTTCGTAAATGTTAAGATTTTCCCAAATATTCATTTTTTGACCTTTTTGTATGTTTTTAATTAATTTTATATTTTCAATGTTTGGAAACTGGTGGTTATTATTTAGACAATGTGTGGCTAAATTAGATTTATAAATATTTGGTTTTAAATATGCATTGCGGTGTTGAACGAATCTATCTCGTAGTTTTTTCTTCGTCTGGCCCACGTAAAATTTATTGCAATCTGGACATTCTATTTTATATATTCCATTTTTATTGTGAATATTGGATTCAGTTTTAGGTTTTATTTTATTAAAAATTATATTATCTGTATTATAAGATATTTTTAAATTAGTATTTTTAAATATTTTATTTAGTTTTTGAGTTATATTTCCGTAATAAGTGAAGGTTGTATATTTTATATTATTATTAATAGGTGAATTTTTAAATGTAGTGTTTTTAGGAATTTTATTAGTGATTTTATGTTTAATTTTATTTTCTAATTTATTAATAGTTTTTATTTTGTATCCATTTTTAACTGCTATTTGTTGGATAATTTTTCTTTCTTTGTTTCTTTCTGTGTTATTTAATGGGATCCTAAGCATTCGGTAAATCATGGAATTAAATACTGCCATTTTGTGTTGGGGAGGATGATTAGAAGTATTTGGTATTACTAAGTCAGTTTGAGAAGGTTTCCTGTGTATTGCGTATTCAAAATTTGTTTCATTTTTCTTTATTGTTAAGTCTAAATAATTTAATTTATTATTAGATTCTTCTTCTAACGTGAATTTTATTTTAGAATGTAAATTATTTATGGAGTTGAATATTTTATTTATATTTATACCATTGTTTTGGGAAATGTACAGAGTGTCATCAACGTATCTAAAATAACACCCTAATGGGTTGTTTAATTTTATTATATTTATTATTTGTTCGTCGAGTTTTTGTAGGAATATTTCTGATATGATAGCGGAGGTTGGGGCTCCCATAGCAAGGCCATCTGTTTGATAGTACAATTTGTTGTTGTATTGAAAATAATTTTGATTTAATACCAAATACTTCTAATCATCCTCCCCAACACAAAATGGCAGTATTTAATTCCATGATTTACCGAATGCTTAGGATCCCATTAAATAACACAGAAAGAAACAAAGAAAGAAAAATTATCCAACAAATAGCAGTTAAAAATGGATACAAAATAAAAACTATTAATAAATTAGAAAATAAAATTAAACATAAAATCACTAATAAAATTCCTAAAAACACTACATTTAAAAATTCACCTATTAATAATAATATAAAATATACAACCTTCACTTATTACGGAAATATAACTCAAAAACTAAATAAAATATTTAAAAATACTAATTTAAAAATATCTTATAATACAGATAATATAATTTTTAATAAAATAAAACCTAAAACTGAATCCAATATTCACAATAAAAATGGAATATATAAAATAGAATGTCCAGATTGCAATAAATTTTACGTGGGCCAGACGAAGAAAAAACTACGAGATAGATTCGTTCAACACCGCAATGCATATTTAAAACCAAATATTTATAAATCTAATTTAGCCACACATTGTCTAAATAATAACCACCAGTTTCCAAACATTGAAAATATAAAATTAATTAAAAACATACAAAAAGGTCAAAAAATGAATATTTGGGAAAATCTTAACATTTACAAACACAATAACAATAATTTATTAATTAAAGAACAAACCCAAATAAAAACAAAACAAGACGATCTATTTAAAATTATAAATTTACTAAAAAATAAAAATAAAAATGAATAAAATATAAACAACATTTCAAATATAACCGAGAAAACAGCTGCTGAAGAAAATAAACATTAAAACAATCGTTAACTAATCGACCTAAATCGATTATCACTTATTTTATTTTACATTAAAATTGATACAAATTCGATTATTTGTTAATTTTATATTAATAGAATTATTTCGATTGTTATTAATTCACTTAGAAACCTCTGATGATACTGATATTTTTCAGTGAAACGTGCGTCAGGTGTTAAAAAGAATATACAAATTTATCTACTTGCAGAAGAAACAAATTGAAAACATCACAAATTATATAATTACTGCAAGAAACATCGAGGTTACTTATATAGAAAATATATATATATATATATATATATATTCAATCACTTTCTGCTACAGTTCGTTTCTTGATATATAAAAAGTATTTAAAATTTATATTTATATTACCTCAAGATGTTATTTTTCCTTATTTGGAACATGTTTCGGGAGCTCCCGTGCTCTCATCCTCAGCATTCGCGATCTTGCATCTGGTGAAGTATTTGTGTGTTGGCTGGATGCTGTTAAGGTTTCTTGTTGGTCTCTGGTATTTTAAAGTTGTATTATTGTGTGTGATTGTGGTATATGTATTTGTATTTTGTGTATTTTCGATGTTGAGTGCTTTGAATATTGTGTCATGTTTTGTATTGATTTGTATTTGTTCAGGTATTAGTTTGTTTTGTGTTTTATGTTTGTATATTTGTAAATTTTCCCAAATGTTCATTATGGTGCCTTTGTGTGGTATATGTTTTATTAGTGTCACATTGGTTATGTCTGGGAATTCATGTCCTGTGTTTATTGTATGTGTGGCTAAATTGGATTTATATATTTCTGGTTTTTTGTATGCGTTTAGGTGTTCAAAATAATGTTTTTTCAGCTCATAATTACTCATCCAGAGGTAAATCCTCAGAGTAAGCAGTGCTTGCCCAAATAAAACCAGGCAAAAGTAAATAAATGATTACATAACCAACATTTTTGTTGTCACCAAAAACTGTTTCACATTCCTTCTTATCTCTCATCTTTTGAAAATCAGTGGCGCATTTGTCCGCTATCTTCCAGTCAAAATGATATTGATGACTCGATTTGATTGAAGGCATTAATATAACTTTTGCTTCCAGTTCTGTGTGCTGTTCTAACACTTGACTGACCGCTCCACGCCCAAGATAATCACTTCAAAAAATGCTTTGGTGCACTAACTATGCATTGGGCATAATTTCAGAAATCTTAGCATTTATTTAGCATTTAGTAACTATGCTTTTATTGATTGTCTTGCCTTATTTTTTACATTAGGCTACAGTTAGAAGTACCGTACTCAAACTTATAGCAATGTATGATGATTTGCTAGTACCTATGTAGAATGCTAAACAGCACAGAACCTCAGAGATGTAAAAAGCAAACACTCTAGCAGTGTCCTGGCTCAGTTATAATGTGGCAATTTTTGAAGTGAAATTTCTTTTGGCACGGTAGGAAAAATTTTCGTTACGCGTTATGCGTTATATGCATGAAACTTCTTTGGGCACGGTAGGAACAATGTTCGTTACGCGTTATGCGTTATATGCATGCATGTGTGTGTATATGTGTTTAGTAGTATACCAAAATGAGGAAATGTACAGTTATATATAATTATTGTTACGAATATTTTAAGTTAACGATATGTAAAAAATAATCTACCTAGTCCTACATAATTTAATGACATATATGTTAAAAATTGTTTATGAATACGATCGACGTCATTCTCAATCATTATTATACGTTGCTTTATCACGTGTGACGAGTATTGAAGGATTACATATTACGACACAGAACAACGAGAAGATATTCTACCATGGCCGAAGACGATCATCATCAACAATTGATTTGCAAGACGAATTTAAACGACTTTCACTAAACAAACTAGAAACTATAAATGAAAGTTTAGTTAATTTCATCAATAACAGAAAAGGTTTATCAATATTCACTTTTAATTGCCAAAGTCGTACAGCTCATGCTGTTGATCTAAAAGATATAGTTGTGAAAAATTCAAATGTCATAGTTTTATCAGAAACTTGGCTAGCCAATGAAGATGACGTATCTGTTCTTAATTTCAACTGCATTGTGAAATATAAACGACCAAATATTAGAGCGGGAGGTGTCGGGATATTTCAAAATTCTGTTGATATTATTAACATTATAACTCCATCCATGGATTTTTCTGTTACTCAATCCGATGTCTCTGTTCAATGGCATCTACAATTGACGATTTGTGTATGGCTGAATGTAAAATGGAAAATGGGCAAAAAGTTGTGATTGTACAGTGTATATTTCTCCTAATAAAACATTAGATGATATTATTGATTTTCTCCATCGTTCATTATTATAGTATACGTCACAAGGTGCCGCCATACTTCATAAAGATTATCATAAAACACCTATGATTTTAAGTGGAGATTTCAATGTCAATTTTGCATTAGACAAATCTATAAAACTGGTTGAATTTTTAAAAGATAATTTAAACCTGTGTATACAAAATGATAAAAAAATATCTACGACAAAATCGAATACGACAATTGATGCAGTATTCACAAGGTTTCTGGATAATATTGAATGTAAAACATACATTTCTTATTTTAGTTACCATAAGCCTTTGGTTACAAAAGTGTATGATGAAATATCACTAAATATTAATGAAATAGATTAATAATAATAATGTCTGTAAATGTATATAATAAAATATTTTTAATTTACTAAAAATGAAAATTTTTCTTATACTGATACCTCTCCCATCCTATTACATTTTAAGTACACAGTTAAAAAAAATAAATAATAATAATGGATAAACAAAAAATAATGGATATAACCTAAAGAAGTTTCACTTCTTCCATGAGTACACACTTACTGATACACGCACCCAAACGCTTTTTTCTCTTGTTTATTGTTTTGGTTGTCACTCATTAAGTTTAGCTCCCTGCAGTGTGTCCTGGGTAGTGGTTGTTGAAACCACAATTTTTTTAACTAGGAAGTAGAATCACAGATTGCTAAACGTAATTTCTTTAATCCTCATACTAATTACACTTGATGAATATTTTTCTCACAGTGACACAAACAAGTGTAAACCTGAGTAATTTATAATCATTTTCTAGCATTGGAATTTTATGTACATGTGCTTAGAGTAAATGCTTGCCCTACCCATCGTGTCAGGAATTGGCACTGCTGTCATCAGTATTACCTCAACCTATGAAAACATTTACTTCCAACAAAACTTAATCTTTGTCACGTTTGTGTTGCCCAGCAATTTACTCTGCTTCATATGTTACTCTATTTGTTATAAATTTTATTTGCTTTTGGGTCAATCCGTATGTAGTGATCCAGAAGAGGTTGCATGACCATTTTTTATAAAATTGATTTTCTACTATAAGACCCCAAAATACCAGTTTTTTTATATTTTGCCCTTTTATGAACTGTGGCCATCTTTCTTTAAGGTTACATGTATTTTTGCATTCGTCAGCACTCTCACCAAATGGAATATCTCTCTTAAGCCTTGCAGTAGAGAGTTGAAGCAAAAATGAAATAGGTAACCAGTGTTTATATTTCATTTTAAATGTATATGTTCCCACTGGCTTTTACTAAGAGCACAAAAATGTATTGTATATTTTGTGTTATATATATATTGCAATGATACGTTCAGTATAAGTCTCTGTATCAACCCCTGACTGCGGTATGAGAACATACGAACGCACATATGAGTCGTGTGAAAGATGTAAATAATGAAAAGAATGTAATAATTAAGTGTTAGGTATAAGACATAAATAAAAGAAACAAACGTATTAATTAATTTTAAATAAGGAAATAATTGTAAGTGAACATGCATATGGAATTGTTGGTTTTAAACGCAGCGAAGGGAGACGAAACATGCCCCAATTGGCAGCTGTGACGTCATGGCGACAGGCAACCGCGTGTGTATCAGTTTGTGTGTGTGTGTGTGTGTGTGTGTGTGTATGTGTGTGTGTGTTAGTGAGTAAATGAAGAACAAGTTGAATTATGTATATGATTGTGGAAAATTTTACACAGTTTTTTAAGTGCTGAACGAAAACCAGAAGTCACACGAATCAGAGACATATGTAGAAAAACAGCTGGCGCCTGGTGCTACAATTCAATACTAAGAGATCGTGGGAACCGTTCAGCTACCATGTAAAATTTTGCCATAACTTCCATAGTTTACACACCTTAATGTTCATAATTTGCATAGGTTAAGTTTATTAATGTACTTAACGATTTGGCAAATAATATTTATAAAAAAGTGTCCGCTTCATAGAAAGACGCGTAGGTTGTAATTAGTTAATAAACCAACACGCTGACTTGTTCAACTCTGTCTGAACAGTTTTCAACAGGAATTGAACGCCGGCAGGAGTATAAAACCCCAGCGAGCGACACACGCTTTCTCAGATCATTAACAGACAGTACGTGAAGTCCACGCATCTCGCCACCACAAATTTTACAAAGTTTAAGTAATGTTTTAAATCGAATTATGTAACTTAAAGTGTGATGGAACCGGCAGTATGTCGGTGAAAGTAATTAGTGATATACACGAGTGATGTAAAAGACAATAATACTGTAAACTACGAGGAGAGGAGAGGAAACAGAGCAATATACTAGAGGACGCAGGGACAGCCACACGCAGCTACATCCAGCTGTACATCATCACGACCAGAGGTCCATGTCAGAACTCAGCATCCATTAGACGGAGAGAGTAATTCCAAACGACGCAGAGATAGAGAAGGTGATACCGGAAGGGGATCCCAAAACTCGAGAGTCCAGGTGACGGTAACAATAGTTAAATGGTTGCAGAAATATGCAGGTGAAGTCAGACATTTATTCAATCTTATAAATGACCCTGAGGTCTCTCAAAAGAAGGCTCTAGATTCCATATCCAAGTTTACATAAACTTTATTATTTTTATTTGCATAATGAACAATTAATAAAAGTTCAGAGAATAATAATTTATAACAAAGAACATAAAACTTATTAATCTCATAAATAAATGGTAATTAGAGAAACCATATTTTATTATATTTTTATTATATAATTAAAATCAAGTAACTGTAACGTAAAATCAAGTACGAAAGTTTACTTCAATTGTAGATTTTAATTAATTGAGACATTAGGAGTATAGTTAAATAAAGTAATAGAATGGTCACTATTAGAATTTTTATAAATGTTTAATTATTTAATTTTTTAATTAAGTGGTACATAATAAAAAAAAAACCACATTTGCTAAGTCAATATTAATATTCAATTTCGTATGTGTTAATCACGCATTGTAATAATATATATGTGTTATGTGTTATATGTCCATGTAAATATTCCAGGTCATATATGTCTTATTTTTGTGTATAATGTGTCTTAGACTATAAGAGCTAAGATTTTGCCACGTTACAATTATACGATATTCGTATAAGTGAATATAAGGGTTTCAATATTAGTTAACCCACACACTAATTAATAACATGACAATTTGCAGTTTTTAATTAATAAACAAAATGAATATAATTTTATTAACAAAGTCGTACTAATTTCACAACCAGTACTAAATCCTCTGTACCCTTTACCTGTAACGATATTCACGTGCTTATCCACCCTCAATTAACTACCAAAGCCTGCGACCTAGCTGGGAAACATCAAGGTAAATACTGCAGAAGACGTGGGTAAGTGCGCACAAATGAGTAATAGCATATGTGCAAAAGTGAGTGGTTAAGAGTATCGTTGCAATATATAGAACACAAATTTATATATATATTATAACATCGGCAAATTCAGATCAGTTTTGATAACAATAAGTATGTATAAAAAATCGGTATGGAGAACCATACATGACTTCCATATTCTAAGATTTATATTTAAAATCATTTTCGAAATGAAATATTACCATAGAAACTACTTCTTTCTACTTACTGCTTCAGCCTTAACCACAGTACTGTGGTCACTAACGTATACAACCTCACATTATCACACTCGATTTTCACTGATGATGGAAGTCGATGGCATTGCCGAAACGTCTGGTTTTGTAGAAAACATTGGACTACGGCAAAATATCCCGGGAAGGAATTTTAACAAAAACTACTTCTTTGTTGCCGATAACGTTGTACACATATATATAAAATATATGCATAAAATTAATGGCTTGTATAAGTTAATGATTGATCTCCATTAAGTAGTGCTCAAGTTTCCAAAGTTTTAATATTATGATGTCCGTAATTAAAACATCAGAGCAGGTTTAGTGTGAATGAGGGTACACTGTGGACAAAAATTTTCAACATTTCCTATTGAGCGTTGCTTAGAGTAAAGCTGTGAATCTACAGTGTATGTTTCACAGAACAAACACGCGAAAAAGAAGGAGCGCTCCGAAGTCACTCATGGACCCTCAGCATCTTGCAGAGGGTTCATTCCCTAAAGACGAAAAGTCTGTCTATGAATCGTTCCTCTGTAAACACGTGCAGTTACATTGCCCAGCGATCCACAGGAAGCAAATTGATGTCCATTTTTTTGGCTTGCACGCGTTATGTTGGTGTGGGTTTCGGCACTTTCCATTTAAAAAGCGTGCAAATGTGAGAAAATAAACATGAGTGAGGCCAGAAATAACGTGAATTGTGTGTGTGTCTTACCTGCCTTTTTATTGCTGTAGGCATAATAATAAAATGGAAACGTAAACATTACATAACTGAGATATGCTTACCTGCCACGAACGATATATTATTTTATACATGGAGGAGTTCAGTGACATACACACGTACAGAAGAATTATATATATAAAGATATTAACTCATACATAATTTACATTAAAATGAAAAAATTATAATTTTATTGCCTGGCAACAAAATTATTTTATTTTTAACAATTACCATTGTTTGAAAAAGTTTAAATGAATTTTCAAGTACGTTACTGTTGTTAAAACGTAAAAGGTTGCAGGTAAACTACCCCTTCCCCTTAACCGATCTTCACTAAAATCGAAAGTCCTTGAGACCTCTACAATTCAGGGACGTATGCAAAAAATTATTTGATTCTGTTTGAATTTGCGGCTGTTATCGTTTGCCATAGAAAATACGCTTGATAAAAAAACGTTGCAGGTAAACTACCCCTTCCCCTTAACCGATCTTCACCAAAAACAATAGGTCTTGAGTACTCTACAAATCAGGGCTGTATGCAAAACCAAAACATTATTTGATTCTGTTTGAATTTGCGGCTGTTATCATTTGCCATAGAAAATACCCTTGTTAAAAAAACGTTGCAGGTAAACTATCCCTTTCCCTTAACCGATCTTCACCAAAAACAATAGGTCTTGAGAACTCTACAATTTAGGGCTGTATGCAAATAATCTTTTGATTCTGTTTGAATTTGCGGCTGTTATCGTTTGCCATAGGAAATACCCTTGTTAAAACATAAAACGTTACAGGTAAACTACCCCTTTCCCTTAACCGATCTTCACCAAAAACAATAGGTCTTGAGAACTCTACAATTCAGGGCTGTATGCGAAACATTATTTGATTCTGTTTGAATTTGCGGCTGTTATTGTTTGCCAAAAAAAAAAATTTCCCTTGATAAAAAAAACCGTTGCAGGTAAACTACCCCTTTCCCTCAACCGATCTTCACCAAAAAGAATAGGTCGTGAGTACTCTACAAATCAGGGCTGTATGCAAAAAATTATTTGATTCTGTTTGAATTTGCGGCAGTTATCGTTTGCCATAGAAAAAAAATCTACACACACACACACACACACACACACACAGACACTTTTCGGAAAATGACTTTTTTTCATGTTTTGAGTGTAGTACAATCAGAATCTGCAATAATCTTGAACACGATTTTTTTTGCCATCACCATACTTCCATTTCCTTAAGGAATATGGAAGTAATAGGTAAGTTGTAACCAAAATCTTGTAAAAATATTTTTTGAAATATGATTATTGCAGACAAACGACATTGACCCAACCCCAGAGATTGGCCAGTTAAGAAACACAATAAAGTAAACTAGATGAGTGAAGGAGAAGAAGAATGAAAACAAAGAGAGAACAAACCCACGATGAAGAAAACAAAATGAAACACATCAAGAAAACCCAGACAAGGAATAAAAAATAGAGAAGGGAGAAATAATGTAATACAAAATAATAAAGAAAATGAAACCGGTTAAGAACCAAAACAATTAATGAATGTTAGTATTGATTGAATGACAATTGTAAATAGTCAGTAATAAAAAACAATAGCTAAAAATACACTAGCCCAAAGAGTTAGGAATACATGTAAGTTGTTAATAAAGAAAGACATGATATTAATAATTATATATAATATGTGTAGAGAAAGAGAATAAAATAGTGAGAAGTAAACGGAAGTTAAACTAGTGAAAGTGAATTATCCTAAAGTGATATAATACAAAAAGAAACACTAAGTAAATTATAATGAACACAAAATAATTTAAAAAGTGCCAGTAATAAATACATAAAAATATGGTCTGTAATAAAAATAGTAAGAGTAGAGAAGGCTAAGATAAAGACTTAGTAAAATAACCAATGTTTAAGATTTAAGAGTGAACAATAACATTTAATAAAGTTATTATGAATAATATTTAGAATAGAACATTGATTCAGTAATAATGAACACTAAAGAGTGATATTAACTGTAATAATTATGAAATAATATTGTTATAAAACTTAAGAATGTATTGTAGAATTTAAAGGTGAGAATCACGAAAAAGTAATAAGATGATGTTAACATGGAAGGGAAAGCAAAGAGCTTTAGAAAATAAGTATGTAATAACCTTAAGTAAATACCCATGTTATAAGGGGAGAGTAATGAAATAAGTTCAACAGAGGTGAGATTGTTTATCACCCGAACAATAAATAAGAAGTAATGAATTGTACACCCATATTAAATAATAAGTGTTGATTAATCGTATAAACAATTGTTTATGAATAGGAGATGGATTGGGTAATTATCCCAAACATAAACCTAAATGTTATATGTTATATGATACATAAATAGTAATTAATAGACATATTATTGACATTGGCAGAGTACTTAAAATAAGGAAAGAAAACAATGTTTGAGTTATAAAAGAGAAAACTGTTAGTAAATAATTAGCAAGAAATATTGAATAACACAGCTGTTACATACAGAGATCACACAAAGAATAAACTAGAACACCTCCATAGATAATAAACCTAATTATAAAAACAAAATAACGATCTAGGACAAAATGATATATAATGTGTATGAATCAATCAAAAACCAGTAATGGCTACTTAGACTTGAAACAGGCCTAACGGTCAAACATAAACAAATACTAATTGTATGAAAATAGCCAAGTAATTAACAAATCCAAGGTGACTAATTAACCAAGGATGAATGGTAAATATTATTAAAAACAAAATATTAAAATAAGGAATTATATAAACAGAGAAATGTAATTAGTAAGTATTAAATTAATTGTAAACTTAGAAAACATGAAAAAACCGAATATTGTGGGATACCAAAATAATCTTTGTGAGAAAATACAAATGACAGTGCTAATAGTTAATAACTAAGAAGGAAGATAAGAGAAGGAAGGAAGTCAGAAGATATAGGAAGATTTGAAAAGAATTCATATTATGATAACAATGGATTTATATCAAGCTCGCCCAATCAGAATAATGGTGTACCCATGGAAACGACGGTTTGAAGAGGTAATTACCGTTGAATAAGATTACTCAGAAAGTGACGCTCAAGGAAAACAGATGCCAGAATCCAGAACAAGCTATTTTCATATTTAAAACGTTTTAAAAGTAAATTAACTTGTCAAAATTGAACGAGAAGGAGTCTGACGACTACTGAACACAATTACCTGATGGAGAAGACGTTTATGTCAAGACGAAGTGAATAAATAAATCAAAAAACTTTGAAAAAGATGCCCGAAGCCCGAATAAATGAAAAATGAATTATATTGCAGCAACATCCCTTCATTCCCGACCAACAGAGTAATCACATGCTACAATGCTGTTAAGTATCCATTAAATTATCTCAACTTCCGAAATAACGCACTTTGAATATTTCTCACTATATTTTGAAATACCACTGAATCAATTTTATTCTCTTTCAAAGATTAAATAAGAATATTAACACACTGAAAATTTGTTAAATTATAAAACTAACCTAGTATTAATGTACGAACTTTTAAACCACTTGTACTACACTTCAACAAACCATTTATCATTACACGTTACAATACTTAAGTAGAAACATTGTAAGGTTGTGTATTTTTATTATTGTAATTGCATCTGAGCCTTTTAACGTGATCAAAAGATCCCACAAAAGTTGAACGAAAATATTTGTTGACTTGCGTGATAGAACGCCATACAGTATGTTTACTTACGTTCAAAATCGATTGTAAAACCCCTGTGAGAGAAAGTCTCATAAAGAAATAACCGGTGCAAAATTATATAAAAAATCAATTATAGCTTGTGTCGATGAAACAGTAATATCAAATCGCAAATAAATCAATACTGTGTATGTTAAAATGTGTTTTATTTTCAGTAGGAAAGTGTATTCTTAAAATTATGATTTACAGCGAATGTCTCTGACGTGATAACTAGAGCGCAAGCAGCGAATACTGTAACTGCCAGCTCGATTATACAAATCGAGAAAAGGCGGGACGAATTGAATCCTTCACACCGTTTGAGTAAATCGCTGATAAGAAGACAATTTTAATTGTTTTAAATAAACAATTTGGCGCCACCCGGGAATTATACACTACTAGTGAACCTCAGATCGGGGACTACGATACCTGGTTATCTGTACGTTCGCTACAGACACATACACAAGTTACACTCTGACACATTTCAACATTTTACAGAGGTACCAGTAAGACGACGACAGCGTTACATACGTTATAAATTGACTTCCATCGCGGGGCTTAAAGAAGGCAGGACGTACATTGGTTATAATATATATATATAATATTTAATTTTTATAATGAATTTACCTCAAGATATTTCTTTCCTTAGGTAAATTCATTATAAAAATTAAATATAATATATACATCAAGAAACGGACTGTAGCAAAAAGTGTTTGAATATATATAATATATATATATATATATATATATATATATATATATATATATACACAGTGATGTTTTCAATTTGTTTCTTCTGCAAGTAGATAAATTTGTATATTCTTTTTAACACCTGATGCACGTTTCACTGAAAAATATCAGTATCATCAGAGGTTTCTAAGTGAATTAATAACAATCGAAATAATTCTATTAATATAAAATTAACAAATAATCGAATTTGTATCGATTTTAATGTAAAATAAAATAAGTGATAATCGATTTAGGTCGATTAGTTAACGATTGTTTTAATGTTTATTTTCTTCAGCAGCTGTTTTCTCGGTTATATTTGAAATGTTGTTTATATTTTATTCATTTTTATTTTTATTTTTTAGTAAATTTATAATTTTAAATAGATCGTCTTGTTTTGTTTTTATTTGGGTTTGTTCTTTAATTAATAAATTATTGTTATTGTGTTTGTAAATGTTAAGATTTTCCCAAATATTCATTTTTTGACCTTTTTGTATGTTTTTAATTAATTTTATATTTTCAATGTTTGGAAACTGGTGGTTATTATTTAGACAATGTGTGGCTAAATTAGATTTATAAATATTTGGTTTTAAATATGCATTGCGGTGTTGAACGAATCTATCTCGTAGTTTTTTCTTCGTCTGGCCCACGTAAAATTTATTGCAATCTGGACATTCTATTTTATATATTCCATTTTTATTGTGAATATTGGATTCAGTTTTAGGTTTTATTTTATTAAAAATTATATTATCTGTATTATAAGATATTTTTAAATTAGTATTTTTAAATATTTTATTTAGTTTTTGAGTTATATTTCCGTAATAAGTGAAGGTTGTATATTTTATATTATTATTAATAGGTGAATTTTTAAATGTAGTGTTTTTAGGAATTTTATTAGTGATTTTATGTTTAATTTTATTTTCTAATTTATTAATAGTTTTTATTTTGTATCCATTTTTAACTGCTATTTGTTGGATAATTTTTCTTTCTTTGTTTCTTTCTGTGTTATTTAATGGGATCCTAAGCATTCGGTAAATCATGGAATTAAATACTGCCATTTTGTGTTGGGGAGGATGATTAGAAGTATTTGGTATTACTAAGTCAGTTTGAGAAGGTTTCCTGTGTATTGCGTATTCAAAATTTGTTTCATTTTTCTTTATTGTTAAGTCTAAATAATTTAATTTATTATTAGATTCTTCTTCTAACGTGAATTTTATTTTAGAATGTAAATTATTTATGGAGTTGAATATTTTATTTATATTTATACCATTGTTTTGGGAAATGTACAGAGTGTCATCAACGTATCTAAAATAACACCCTAATGGGTTGTTTAATTTTATTATATTTATTATTTGTTCGTCGAGTTTTTGTAGGAATATTTCTGATATGATAGCGGAGGTTGGGGCTCCCATAGCAAGGCCATCTGTTTGATAGTACAATTTGTTGTTGTATTGAAAATAATTTTGATTTAATACCAAATACTTCTAATCATCCTCCCCAACACAAAATGGCAGTATTTAATTCCATGATTTACCGAATGCTTAGGATCCCATTAAATAACACAGAAAGAAACAAAGAAAGAAAAATTATCCAACAAATAGCAGTTAAAAATGGATACAAAATAAAAACTATTAATAAATTAGAAAATAAAATTAAACATAAAATCACTAATAAAATTCCTAAAAACACTACATTTAAAAATTCACCTATTAATAATAATATAAAATATACAACCTTCACTTATTACGGAAATATAACTCAAAAACTAAATAAAATATTTAAAAATACTAATTTAAAAATATCTTATAATACAGATAATATAATTTTTAATAAAATAAAACCTAAAACTGAATCCAATATTCACAATAAAAATGGAATATATAAAATAGAATGTCCAGATTGCAATAAATTTTACGTGGGCCAGACGAAGAAAAAACTACGAGATAGATTCGTTCAACACCGCAATGCATATTTAAAACCAAATATTTATAAATCTAATTTAGCCACACATTGTCTAAATAATAACCACCAGTTTCCAAACATTGAAAATATAAAATTAATTAAAAACATACAAAAAGGTCAAAAAATGAATATTTGGGAAAATCTTAACATTTACAAACACAATAACAATAATTTATTAATTAAAGAACAAACCCAAATAAAAACAAAACAAGACGATCTATTTAAAATTATAAATTTACTAAAAAATAAAAATAAAAATGAATAAAATATAAACAACATTTCAAATATAACAGAGAAAACAGCTGCTGAAGAAAATAAACATTAAAACAATCGTTAACTAATCGACCTAAATCGATTATCACTTATTTTATTTTACATTAAAATTGATACAAATTCGATTATTTGTTAATTTTATATTAATAGAATTATTTCGATTGTTATTAATTCACTTAGAAACCTCTGATGATACTGATATTTTTCAGTGAAACGTGCGTCAGGTGTTAAAAAGAATATACAAATTTATCTACTTGCAGAAGAAACAAATTGAAAACATCACAAATTATATAATTACTGCAAGAAACATCGAGGTTACTTATATAGAAAATATATATATATATATATATATATATATATATATATTCAATCACTTTCTGCTACAGTTCGTTTCTTGATATATAAAAAGTATTTAAAATTTATATTTATATTACCTCAAGATGTTATTTTTCCTTATTTGGAACATGTTTCGGGAGCTCCCGTGCTCTCATCCTCAGCATTCGCGATCTTGCATCTGGTGAAGTATTTGTGTGTTGGCTGGATGCTGTTAAGGTTTCTTGTTGGTCTCTGGTATTTTAAAGTTGTATTATTGTGTGTGATTGTGGTATATGTATTTGTATTTTGTGTATTTTCGATGTTGAGTGCTTTGAATATTGTGTCATGTTTTGTATTGATTTGTATTTGTTCAGGTATTAGTTTGTTTTGTGTTTTATGTTTGTATATTTGTAAATTTTCCCAAATGTTCATTATGGTGCCTTTGTGTGGTATATGTTTTATTAGTGTCACATTGGTTATGTCTGGGAATTCATGTCCTGTGTTTATTGTATGTGTGGCTAAATTGGATTTATATATTTCTGGTTTTTTGTATGCGTTTAGGTGTTCAAAATAATGTTTTTTCAGCTGTTATTTAAAAACAGATATAAAACTAGCATACAAAACTAATAAAAATAATTTACAAAAACTAAATAGCGCACACAACAAAGATAATACAACAACTAACAGTATATACAAAATTGAATGCCAAGACTGCAATAAATGTTACATAGGACAAACAAAAAAAACAGCTGAAAAAACGTTATTTTGAACACCTAAACGCATACAAAAAACCAGAAATATATAAATCCAATCTAGCCACACGTGCAATAAACACAGGACATGAATTCCCAGACATAACCAATGTGACTCTAATAAAACATATACCACACAAAGGCACCATAACGAACATTTGGGAAAATTTACAAATATACAAACATAAAAGACAATAACAAACTAATACCTGAACAAATACAAATCAATACAAAACATGACACAATATTTGAAGCACTCAACATCGAAAATACACAAAATACAAATACATATACCACAATCACACACAATAATACAACTTTAAAATACCAGAGACCAACAAGAAACCTTAATAGCGTCCAGCCAAGACACAAATACTTCACCAGACGCAAGATCGCGAAGGCTGAGGATGAGAGCATGGGAGCTCTCAAAACATGTTCCAAATAAGGAAAAATAACGTCTTGAGGTAATATAAATATATATATATATATATATATATATATATATATATATATGCAAAAACAGAGTTTATATGAAAAATGCAAGCTTTCCTACTTGATCCCTTTTTTGCTATGAACTGACAAAAATTTGATTTTTCATTTTTTGCAACTTTTGAGACTTAACATCTCTGGTAGGAAAGCAGATACAATTTGAAACTTACACAATTAGAAGACCTCTGTACAGTGTAATAAAAAATCATCATGTGTTTTGCAGAGAGAGTAGAGTTACTACACTACTTGGATAACGTTGTAGAGAGACTCGGAACACAAAAGTTTTTTATGGGTGAAAACGTAAAAGTTTTACCTTATGGCCTGAACCGGTTTTCGCTTTTAAAAAGCTTCTTCAGAGGCTGCCACTGGGAGCGCTGTCCATCTTGTTCTTGGCGACGGTATCGACTTTTGAAAAATTGATATTGTGTGTGTGGGGTGTGATATATTCGAATAATGCGTGTGATTTGAATTGTATCTGTTCGTTTAGGAGGTCGTTTTATGTGTTTTCGTGTGTTTGTATATTTCCAATTGTTCTAGAGTGTCTAGTTTTCTGCCTTTTGTGTGTACGTGTAGAATGTCCATGTTATTGTCGATGTTTTTGTATGTGTGGTTTGCAAAGGTGAATTCTGCAGTGGAGTGTAGTGCCTTTGTGTGTTCCATATATCTTTGAAGCTACGTCCTGTTTGGTCTATGTAGAATTTTTTGCAATCTGAGCAATTTAGTTTGTAAACACCAGGTAGAAAGAATTTGTTTTGTGCTTTATGTGTGTGTTTTGATAGTGTGTGTTCTGTTTTGTTAGTAGTTTTGTATGCGATTCTGTATCCTGCTTTTTTGAATTTGTGGGCTATTTTTTCAGTTTGTTTGTTGATGTATGTTAGTGTTATGAATTTGATGTTTTGTGTCTTTGTCTGTTGTTTGTTTTGTGTAGGAGTTTATTGACTATTGTTCTGTCATATCTGACATAACATCCGGATCATAACTTTAAAGTTCATTTAATAATATATATAAACTTTCACTAATGAACTTACTGTTGTCACTTCCCAAACGTTTCGAGATGTTGTTTCTCTTCTTCAGTGGGTGTATACAGATTGTCGATTACAGAATAACCGTTACAGAAAAATGATGTGTGTGGTGGGGGTTGATGGTGGGAAGGGATTGGCGCTGAGGTTCGAATTGTGTGTGTGGATCAGTGTATCGAATAGTGTATGTGATTTATAATGTATTTGTTCATTTAATATGTTGTTTGGTTGTAGTGTGTGATATCTGTATATTTCAAATTGTTCAGCTGTGTTTCAAATTGAAATATACAGATATCACACACTACAACCAAACAACATATTAAATGAACAAATACATTATAAATCACATTCACTATTCGATACACTGATCCACTCACACAATTCGAACCTCAGCGCCAATCCCTTCCCACCATCAACCCCCACCACACACACCATTTTTCTGTAACGGTTATTCTGTAATCGACAATCAGTATACACCCACTGAAGAAGAGAAACAACATCTCGAAACGTTTGGGAAGTGACAACAGTAAGTTCATTAGTGAAAGTTTATATATATTATTAAATTAATAAAGTGAACGAAGAGGATGCAACAACAAGATAATTTTTAAAGTTCATATTTAAATTAAGTTTTTGTATTGTTTTGTAACATATGCTAGTTACCCCATGCTAGCAAGAATGTAAGCTATAATGATTTTCAGTTGTAGGCACTTAAATTTAAAAGTATCAGTTAAGCTTTTAATACTTATTAGATTAAGTTCCATAACTAAACATCATAAATTAAACTTAGAGCTTAAGTACTGCCCACTTTACATTTTTTATTATGATAAATTTGTTGTCATAAATAGTTTCCTTGGATTAAAGTTTCTTTGGTAATGTTTTTTTTTTGAGATGTTAAGTACAACTTTTTTTGTTCAGTGGGCTTATAGTTTACAGTTAACTAGGAGTTATGAAATTACTTCACACAGATTTCTGGGTATTGCATAGGAGTGTCCAGTTGCTATAATCAGTTCTATTGGTGTTAACTTATACAAAACATTTACAATTTGAAGCCATACTTTATCCTTTGCAGATTTTTTGAATGATATGTGTGGTCCTGCAGAATGATAAAATGTGTGTAAACATCATCAGTTTGCAAACTAATTCCCCAAACCTCTCCAATCCATCATTGTTTGATATAAACACAAGCTATTAGGCCTTTCTGTATTAGGGAAAGTGGTAGTTAACACAGGCGGTCTTCATATTATTTGATGCTGACGTAAAATAATATTTCAAAATGTCTTCATAAATACATTGGAAAGTATTTATGAAAGCTTCTTGTCTCAACAATACATTTGCAACAATCAAATTGACTCCTTAGGATTCTGAATGCTTTGTTACTTCTTCTTGTAAAGTGAGTTTGAATTTAATACACTTTAAATTTTATTTGAAAGAAAACATGTCTTTGACTGTCATGACTTGGTTACTGTGAGGCCTTTGTAGACTTGCCATATCTAATTCATGTTTCATAGTCCTCCTATACCGTCACACACATTTTTTCCATGCATTGAACCAAAAAGTGCCTTTCAGTATCTATACCAGAATCTCATTTGTGATAGCATAGTTTGCCAGATTTTGTTGTTCTTGTATTGGCTTGAAGCATGATGTGTTTTGGTCTTTGACAACATTTCTTTAATATGGTTTACTTGATGTAAATAGTGGAAATACTATTCCACTTTTTTAGGAAATAGTGGAAAGTTGCTGAGCCATGTCTCAGGTGATCATTCGACATAAAGCTTTTGTATGTTCACTCCCTGTGTGTTTCACCGAGTCATCTTGTTTGTAATAAATAACAGGTGGGTATACAGTTGCTTGCTTGTTTGATTGTTGTTTGGGCCTAATGAATCTCATTTTGCATAACAAATATAATATTCTTTGAGAAGTCTGTCAACATTATACATTTATCTTCTCTGAGGCTAGACATTTTGTTTAAAAAAAAAACTGTCCTTGTATTAGGAACAAAATTATGTTGTAAAGAGCCTCCAGTTTTTTTGCTAAAGACTAAAGAACACACCTGTTGATTATAATAATGTCAGTATGTCAGCTCTGTTAGTCATCACCCACAGTTTATATATAATTATATCTGGAAACAAATCATATTCTGCAGAATAACAAATCATTTCTAAAAAGGCTTCCCTTGTTAGGGCACTGATAACAGATATATATCATAGAGTTGAAATTTTCATGGTTACAGACCATAATGTCCAATGAATCTTTGTAGTCAATGTTCAGGCTTGGTCCATCAATCGTCAGCTTAACATTTGCATTGCTATAATGCAAAGATCTGATGGTAAGGGCAAACACACACACTACCGGTATGTGTATCTCAGATGCTCCAGCTAAAATCCGCCACTTAGGACACAGTACACGAAATTTTGATCAAAGTTATCATTATATGCAATTTACAATTTTTATAATGATGTTTTTTAATGAATATCACTATAGTATTGACGACTCGGAACACTAAGTTTTTTATAAGTAAAAACGTAAACTTTTACCTTACAGCCTAAACCGGCTTTCACCTATAGAAGGCTTCATCAGAGGCTGTTGTAGGTAGCGCTGTTCGTCTTGTTGTTGGCGACGGGATAGTTTTTCGAAAGATCGAAGCTGTGTGTGTGTGGTGAGATGTGTTCGAATAATGCGTGCGATTTGAATTGTGTCTGTTCGTTTAGGATGTCGTTTTTATTTGTTTTTGTGTGTTTGTATATTTCTAATTGTTCTAGAGTGTCTAGTTTTCGGCCTTTTGTGTGTACATGTAGAATGTTCATGTTATTGTCGATGTTTTTATATGTGTGGTTTGCTTCAATGAGGTGGTTTGCAAAGGTAGATTCTGTAGTGGTGTGGAGTGCTTTTGTGTGTTCAATGTATCTCTGTTTGAAGCTACGTCCTGTCTGGCCTATGTAGAATTTATTGCAATTTGAACAATTTAGCTTCTATACACCGGGTAGATCAAATTTGTTTTGTGCTTTGGGCATGCGTTTTGATAGTGTGTGTTCTGTTTTGTTAGTAGTTTTGTAAGCGATTCTGTATCCTGCTTTTTTGAATTTGTGGGCAATTTTTTCAGTTTGTTTGTTGATGTATGTTAGTGTTATGAATTTGTTGTTTTCTGTCTTTGTCTGTTGTTTGTTTTGTGTAGGAGTTTACTGACTATTGTTCTGTCATAACCGTTAGATTCTGCTAGATATTTTATCGTGTTTAGTTCGTCTTTGTAGTCTATTTCATCTAATGGGATGTTGTTAAGTCTGTGTATCATGGTTCTAAAAGCAGCTAGTTTGTGTTGTATTGGGTGATTGGAGGTGTTGTGTATTAGTGTGTCAGTTGTAGTTGGTTTTCTGTATATACTGAATTTGTGTGCCTGTGTTCTAGTTTTGTGATGGAAGAGGTCTAAGAAGTTTATGGTATTGTTGTGTTCGTATTCGGCAGTGAAGGTTATGTTTTTATGTATTTTGTATATGTGCGTTAGTAAATGTTCACATTGTCTTTTGTTTCCCCTGTATAGTATTATTTTTTAATGCTGTATAGTCACTTCACAAAAGTTATTTTTATTGTTTTTAACAAAAATTGATATTCATTCAGTGTATTGATGGCAAACAAGAGGTTAATGTTAAATTTGATTTCTTGTATAACAGCAAGATTTTTACAAACAAATTTTATCTGATCCCCTACCAGAAATATTAAGTTTAAAGAACTGAAAAAAATGAAAATTCTTTTTTTTTGTAACTATAGGAAAAAAGGAATCAAGTAGGAGAGCTCAGAACTCTTTTTTGCATATGTATTTAGCGATGAAATAATAACCCTGATTAACAACTCCCTCAATGTGTAAAAAATGCACAAAATGCGTATTTTGGAATTTTAAGGAAAAAGTTTACTTTGAAATTTTGTCTTCTTAGTAAAAGACAGTGGCAACAGTAATGTACCTAAAAGGGAGTACGAACACTGTTTTAAAATTTAGTATTTCTTTCAACTCTCTACTGCAAGTCTTGAAAGAGATATTCCTTTTGGTCAAAATGCTGACAAATGCAAAAATACACGTAGCCTTGAAAGAAATATGGCCACCACTTGAAAGAAATTGGTACTTTTACTCTCCTCTCCCATAGGGGTCTTTATAGTAAAAAACAAATGTTTTAAAAAAAACTTCAAGGAACTATTTATTCTCATTTTGGAATGGAGTGACTCGTTTAATTATATATGGTGCTGTTTATAATAATTTTGGTTATAGCATAATTGCTAATGTGCCATTATTACAAAAGATAAAACTATTACATTAATCTGAAGTGTAATATATTACAGTTATGAAGAAGATCAAAATATAATTTCAAGTAATACTAGGCCTACAACATACTCTTTGTCACGGTTTCCCCTATATTAAAACTGGCACTGTAATTTCAAACATTGCAAACTTTATGTTTATACCAACTGACTGTATATTAGTTGACTGTAAAATAATTGTAGATAAACAGTACTTTTTACTATTGTTCACACTAGTTTCTTCAGTTTGTAAATATGAGTAATTTATACGATTTTTGGTGATTAATAAATTTAATTTTTTTGCACATTATTAATCCTCATTTCCGTATAACTGCGTATGCAAGGTAGGCCTACCTATTTTGCAAAGCGAGTATGGAAAGAAGAAAACCAGCTAGCCTTACCAATTAACAAACAAAATGTATCACATGATTTTATATCATATGGAGTGGTGGAGTGTTCCCAAATAAAGCCAAGAAGTCTAGCTTTAAACTGATACCAAAATTGGAATTGTACAATTTTTATTAACTTTTGATTGACATTTTGGGGCCCGATGTCATAAAATTTTAGAATTTCCAATTTCTAACAGTATATTCAAATTTTGGTTAAAATTCTCTTAATTTTGATACTCCACATGGCTTTCTGGTAATAAAAGTAAAATTTTCCCTCACATTTTAGCTTTCCATTCACTACTGGTGGGGGGGGGATCAAACTAAACAACAATAGGAGTTTATGAGATAAAGGTATGGACGAGCACGCCAAGTTTCAAAAAAATTACAGGCATTGCACAAAAAAATTACAGGCATTGCACAAATGCAATGCACAGAGACGGGCATTGAAAATGCTTCAATAAATTTAAATAATATATATATATATATTTATGTTCATTCACCAATCAATGAATTCATTCTTCATTTACCAATGTACAGATTATAAGTTAAATGTAGTCGCATTCATAAGCGAAGTTTTATATGTACTACGTTATTGACAACAAAGAAGTAGTTTCTATGGAAACTCACCGGTTCCCATTTTCGATCACGCACCAGCGATCGGCCGCAAATGTGCGACACCTCCTTATAAACATTTTCAATGTTAAAAATTGGTTGTTGCGTTCAAAAGTTATCGTCACATACGTAGGCAAACGGCAAACCGTCTAGTTCAAAATTGAGAATCCACTTTGATCGTTCAAAACGTTTTTTTGCACGTTCTTCATTTTTCGGTAGGCTTTCTAAGGTGGCAGTTTAACATTAAGCAATTATATTAACTAAAACGTCGTTTACGTTTTATTAACGTAACGGACGTTATAATACCAACATTTTGTTTAAAATACAAACTACGATTTCACGGTTTTTCATTAGTTATACATGCCATTTGCATTGTACATTACTCGTGAACAATCCCGCATACATGGACTTTACTTTTAGTAAAACATTTTACATTCTCTTTAAAATCTGATCTCTTTGAATCTTTAAGCAATATTTCTACTTTGACATTCAATTGCTTAAGGCTAAAATTATGTAAGCGTCGATTAAATGTACACTCATTTAATGAACATAAACAAGTAACATTTATTATTATTTGTTACATTTGTTTGTTTGGCAACTTACACATTTAAACGTTTTTCGATCACACAGTAGTATCAAGTAATAATACTGCGAACTGCTTTTTAATTCAATAGGCACTGGAGTCTTATGGATTATTCTTCTTTTTCGTCACGTTCCGAACTGATAAAACGGCTTCAGAGTATCAGTGATATATATATATATGTGCCGATGTATACTTTGATAGTAATGGTAATATCTTCAGTACAAAGCAATGCCATATGAAATAAGATTTAACGATTAGGTTCATAAATGATACAACACAGAGATACATTAAAGAGACCAGTCAAGTTGAATCTTGAAGATTTGACCTTGAAAACTTAGGGTAACATATATAGATAGTTACATGTACATTAACAACAAATGCTACTTTCTTAGCAAATTTTCTTACGTGCACACACGAGATACAATGAGAAAAAGTATTTTGATGATTTATGAGGCAGTGACATATTTTATGTTATAATACATGTAAAATCAGAAAAACCACCCGCGCGTGTGAGTGCCCGCACGCGTAATACATAAAACCAAAATTTACACTGTTAGGTATAGTAAGAAACAAAGGTTGTTATGTGATGTGGCATTGTACTTTGTAAGAGGATAGTATTACCAGTTTGCAAGTGCAGTTTACAGGTATACAGATATTATATTATAAATTACAAAATAAGAATTCTAGAGAGTCAGTGTTTTGAGAGGCACTTCTAGAGTACATGTAATGTTGAGTTGTATATTATTATTAATATTTGTAAGGGTTACCCAGTCAACAAAAAATAAACAGTTGTCAGAGGGAAGAGGCTTACTTGTAATACAGTTATTTATAGTCTATAGTTTGCCTGATAGGAATATCATTTAATAATTCAAATTATCTAGGAAGCACACTGTTGAAGCCACATGTTTGGAACAAGCATAACAGTGGTAAATGTGCATGCTTAGTATTTTACAACAGACTGCTTTGTTTTAGTAACTACATCATTATTCTCAAAGCATATCTCTGTACCTAAAGTTGAGCATATCAGCAATATTTTAATTTTAGTGCCTATCATTACCCAAGTTAATGACAAGTAGCACTGAAATTATTTCTGTGTGGTTAAGTTACAGCCAATTGAACATTTACATAATACAGATGACACCTTTAAAATCTCATAAGAAATAAGATTTACCAACTGAATTCAGTAAATCCCAGGTGTGATACAGTTGTAGACACTTAAGTAGAATAATACTTATCACATTTTAATCACTAAGTAGAACCGGGTTACTGTGACTGTTTTCATACATAATCAGCTTTGCTTTTTTCTCATCACAAAAAGGTTAATTTAAAGGTTATTTTTTCCTATACACAAAAAGTTATAAATTGTTATGTAATGGTGGTAGCACTGTTCTCAATGGAGTTAATAAATAAAACTTGGGTATTGTGTATGTGGAGATACTTCAGTTCTGGTATTTATTAATTTGTAACTCTTTATTTCAGACACAGTATGTGACAATTTAAACCGTATTAATGTCTTATATTACTTAATGACAGTGTAAGGCAAAATGTTAGAAGGTAAATGTCTATAATTTTCCAAAAAATGTGTGAACCAGTTTTGGCAGTACTTTGTACTGGATAAATTTTGAAAATGGCTGTATATATTTGTGTTATCAATGTAGAGGAAGTACAAAAATCTTGAAGTTGTTAGGCCTACCTAACCTTTTACTATTATATATACGTACAGACTATATAATACTTCGACGTAATCCTGCATTATTCTAAACTGAAAATTTTGTAAGAATTCAAATACCAGAAGAAAAAAAAATCATGCCATTTAAACTACAAGTTTTGTATTAAGGTTATGTAATATCATATTACATTAATGGATAATATAAAGATTGGATTTTGTTTTGAGATGTCTATTTAATATAATAATACATTTTAAGCTGTACCATTTTTACCTTAAATTTTATCCTTCTGACCATATCATATGACACACATACACGTAGCGATTACCTATAACCCTAAATTGTTATCTTCTCATTGAAGTGTAGTTTGTAAAACAACTGTTAACAGAATATCTTAGTATGGTATTGGTAACATGATTACCGGTATAGTAAAAGAGATTAGCAGTGTTTTGCATATAACTGCAAAACAAACATAACTCAGGATTTACTTACTAGTAAGCAGTTTCATCTTTTGTATTTATTACTTTATATTTGTTACATAATTAAGATATTATATTTTAAACTAATTATGTTTTAAATTAATATTATTACATAGTAGATCATAGGCAGCAATCAGTATCACTTTTGTAAAGGGGGGAATGGGTGCTGGGACACACAAATGGGTAAAGAGTGGAAGATATCCATCCAAAAATACCTTTAACCATTATAATATAATCTCTGAATATATGAATTTGTAAGTAGATTTGAATTGTTTATACAGAGAATTCAAAGAATTAATTAGTCAGTTATTTCTCGTTAACTCAGGAGATTTATATGAAAATAAACATATACAGTTGTATATACCTTAAAAAATTAAAATGTACATTTATTGGAGCTAAATGTATCCAGGGAGACGTAATTTTCTTAAAGAGATATTTAGTAGTCAATTTCTCATACTGTAATTAGCTACTATTTGAGATAAACTAAAAATATCGAAATAAGATCTGGTATTTTAGTTGAGTGAGCATAAAAGTGGAGCAGGTTTGATCAAGCATTTTGTATATTTCTTGATATTACCATAAACATGTACTCTATATGTGCCCTTCCATTATAATGCCGTAATAAGGGAGGATTAAGAAATATAGTGCAAGACATGGTATATTAATTAAGTTATGTACTGGTATATATAATTTTATTTGGCTGTGCACTATAACAAAAAAAAAAAACTATTCTGCTTAACTACCCTTGGTCTTCTCAACTATGAGTCTTGAGCAAGGGAGATGTTAATTCTAAGCTTCTTGAGACACTGTGTCTCCACCGACTCCTAGGCCATCATCTGTGTCACACTCCACCCTTGTATAGTTTTTTGACTGTCCTGTTGTCTTCCATTCTCAGGAAATGATGTAGCCATATCAGTCTTTGTATTCTAATGAAGGAGGTAATATGCTGAGATCTTCAATATGCTGCATACAATTCTATATTTTTCCTTCTCCACCATATCTCATTTTCACATGTTGGGCCCATAATCCTGCTATGTAATTTTGTTAAAGCCATCCAGCAGCTCCATTGCTGACCTATTAGGAGTCCAGGTTTCACTGCCATATGCCGTGATTAGTCTAATTAAGTTCTTATATAACAGGAACTTTATTGACTGTCTTAGTAACCTAATCTTTAAGAGTTTATTCAAGGCAAATTGTGCTATGTGTCTGGCTGCTGTTCTTCTTACTTCCTTCTTTTTGTCAAGCTTTTCTCTGGTGTAGTGCTGCTTGTGTTGTACATGACTCTTCTTTCTTGAAATCAATATTTTGATCTAATCTTCATTTAGTAGCACCACTAAGTCCCACTTTGTGTGTCTCTGTATCCACTGTTAGAATGCTTCTTTAACACAAAGTAGAGATCTACCAATAATTATAACATTGTCTGCATAAGCAAGTATCTGTGTCACTTTATTAAAGATAGTTCCACCATGATCCACTTCAACAGTATTCACCACAGCCTGTAGGGCAATACCGAACAGTAAAGGAACCAGTAGATCACCATATCATGGACCAGTTCCTACATTGAATGCGTCTGAGGTGCAACTACTAATCTTAACCTAGCATCGGGACTCCATAAGTACACACCTCACAAACCTAAACCAACTTATGTTGGATACCCAGTCCTTCCATCATTGTAAAGAGGTTATTTCTGATATTGTACCATAAGCAGTATTGAGATTAATGAAGAGCATCTGGTTGGTCTGGCTGTTCTCTCCCTTGTATTCACAGATTTAAGTGATAAATTTTGATCTATAGTTGACCTATTGCGCCAGAAGCCTTATTGGTAGTCACCAAGTCTGCTGTCAGCATATGGGACCAGCCTTTGTTGAGCGCAATGGAAAAAATTTATATACCATTTAAATTTTATATGGGGGAGCAAAATCCCGTAGCGATTGCAGACTAAAGTGTCTTCTTCTTGTGTACTACTATCCCCTCTGTCCATTCATGTGGAATTGTCTCAGCCTCCCAGATCTGCATTGTCAGTTGTAGAATTTTTTAGCAAGTACTTGTCCAGCGACCCAAGTAATTCAGCCGGCAGCTCATCTATGCCTGGTGCCTTGTTGTTCTTAAGTTTGATAATGATGCCTTCAGTAACCTCTGTATCAGATGGGATACCCTCATCACCTGCTTCATTATTGCACTGCTACAACTTGTCCACTAGGATTTCAAATTCAAATCAAGATTCAGCAGCAGCATGAATTAAATGTTTTAAATTTTCACAATTTATTTCAGTGTTTCTCATTAGCTAGTTTAATAGTTCTTATTAGTTAAAGTTTAGTATTTTATTAGCTAGTTCAGTGTTTTGTCATTTCCTTGCAATATGATGACTTCTTTTAATTCTGGTATTGTAAACTTGGCCTTTAAAATATTATAAGGTTTCTTTTATTGTATAAAGTAAGGGCAGAATACACTAATTATTGTAATCTTTGGTTATGTAGTATTATTTAGAAATAGCAGCACTCAACTTTATGTATTCAAAAATTTAGAGAATAACAACAAAAATGGCACTGGTGCAAAAACATCAGTTGTGCCATCACATAACGTGAAGACATCTACTGTGTCCAGAAAGAATTCCAATTTGTTCAATATTAGTTCCCAAAACATAGTCACTGACTAAAAGAATTGGTAATTTAAAATAATCACACACACTTGTAGTGTGTACGGTTCTCTTCATTACACTTATTTTGTAAATATACAGCCATTCAGCAAGCCAATTTTTCATACCACTATATGAATTTCCTCATGTAATTTTTGAGGTATAGTTTTTACATAGAATTCCAAAATATTCAAGACTTTAAGTTAAGAAATTTATAAAGGTCCTGGTATAATTTTATAACAAATTATATCATCTTGAAAGCAAGTGATGGTAATTGTAAGGTACAAAGGTAAGTGGCATAGATCACCTGTGAAACAACGTGTCTGAATTATGAATAGGTAATTATGAAGTAGTGAAGGTCCCTCTATCCTCCTAGAAGACTGATGGCATAATTCATTATACTCTGCTTAGTGCTCATTTGTAGAGTGAAAGGCAAAACATAGTTCTTCTTAAGAGTTGTAGTGTCTATGTTTCCATTTTCCATGTGTCTATAAGATCTTATCATGTATTTTTTACCAAAAGCTTTTAGTTTTTGCTGAACGAGAAATTGATGTTTATCAGGCCAGTTTTAGGAAGGGAAGGGGAACCGTACGAATAATCCAGCTAACAATGAAAGAAATACGCTGCATGATACGTATACAATCTGACATCTTTGAAGAAATTATTTTGAATGTTCATCACTTCTTTGTTTACACACGTAATAATTATTAATATTGGTTTTTACTTTCACTGTAAACTTACTTGCTTTATTCACTCAGATGACGTTTTGGAGTGGTGTTCTCTTTCTTCAGTGAGTTCGGATATGGAATGTCTCCGTATAATACGATATTCCGTATCCGAATTCACTGAAGAAGGAGAACACCACTCCGAAACGTCGTCTTGAGTGAATAAACCAAGTAAGTTTACAGTGAAAGTAAAAACTAATATTAATAATTATCTTTGAAGACTTTGAGATACGTAAAGGTCTTAGGTAGGAAGATGGTTTGTAGCATGTTTATTATTCAACCCTGCTTTGGAAAGTGCAGTAAGGGAATCTGGAATACAGGTTGGTGGAACAATACTCAACAGGTCTGTTCAGCTATTAGCATGTGCTGATGATATTGACCTTGTAGGGTGGTCTTATGCTGCAGTGAGTGATGTATTCCTTGCATTGGCTGGAGCTGTCAGAAGAGGTTGGCCTGGTAGTTAATGAAGCCGACACAAAATATATGTGCACTCAACTACATCAGAATGAAACACAAGAGGCACAGGATATGATTGGCATTCACGTTTTTGACCGTGTTGATGCATTCACATATCTTGGCACGTTAGTGACTGCCAACAACGTAATTCAATTGGAGGTTGGGCGAAGAATATTAGTTGCCAACAAATGCTGTTTTGGGCTTGCGAGACACATCAGAAGGAGGTATATCTCTCGAACCACAAAGATATGACTTTACAAGTTTTTGATAAGACCTGTCCTGACATATGGATCTGAATGTTGGACACTGACAAAGCATGATGAAATGTCCCTGTTGAGATTTGAGAGGCAAATCTTGTGAAGAATGTTTGGAGAAGTATGATAAGGACAAAACTGGAGGCAGTGTACCAACTATGATATATGTACAAGGACATGGATGTGGTTCATACTACAGTGAAACCTCTATAATTCGGACTTCTCTAATTGGAATTTACGATAATTCGGACTCCCTAAAAAAAAATTATAATTCACAAAAAAAATTAATTTTGTGAATTCTTTGTGAAAACATTTGCCTTTAGGGAATTCTTAAAGTGTTATGTTGGCAAAATGTGCGATACGCACCCCCACCCCGACTGGGTTTAGTCCAGTTTCAACTGCTGCTTTGGTAGTGTGTGCGTCATTGTTATTGTATTCGTGTGTGTTCTATTGTACTGAAGTTATTTCTTAGTTGCGTACAGCTTTTCAAACCACATTTTCTTCAAACACTGTTTAGTATTAATTTACAGTACTGTATTACAATATGAGTGCTAGAGGTAAATAGAAGACTTTAACTTTGTAACGGTACAGAATTGTATGAAAAAACGAAATTGTGAATCAAGTGTATTCCCCAGGTAGTCATTGTTCACCTTTTTAGAACCTCGAGTTAGTCAACCACGTATGTAGTGTTATTACAAAACAAAACGTCTGTGTTTTGTCTCCGCACTCAAACAGTCCA
Source organism: Magicicada septendecula (assembly GCA_034769895.1). Taxonomy (NCBI): domain Eukaryota; kingdom Metazoa; phylum Arthropoda; class Insecta; order Hemiptera; family Cicadidae; genus Magicicada; species Magicicada septendecula. The sequence goes on along the minus strand of CM068367.1, from coordinate 989,148,311 downwards.
GACAGATTATGAAACAACATACAGTTTTGCGTCAGCCGTGAATCACGGAGAAAATAACGTCAAGTCATACATTTCACCAGGCGGCAAAATGTTGCAAAACACCATGCCTGTTTTATAGCGCCTTTTAAAAAAAGCACCAATTGGAGCGCAGACTGATGATCACGTGACCAGACTAAACTCCGTGTAGTTCTACTTTAGTGCAGTAATGAGTTAGTTCCATTGCAACTCATGGCCGCGCGGCCAGAAAATTAACCATTCAAGTGTTCGAACAAAGTTACGTCGGCCGACTTTATTTTACCACATGTGGAAACATTGAATTAAATCAGTGAAAATCTAAGTAAATACTGTAAACTAATAAACAATTGCGCGAGTGCGCCCGAAAAATGAAAGCGGTTAAAACTGAGACCGTGCAACAAACCATATGGACACACACGGTGGACGGGTAACTAACAACCCTACATGTATATTTAAATCAGTTTAAAACAAATGATGATAGCTTATATACAGGTAAACCTAAATAATTGAGATCTCTTAAGGGAAGGGGTTTTGGTGAACAAAAAATAGCAAGGGGAAAAGAGATAAATATGTACTGGTTCATTTAAAATATAAACAATTTGTAATAGGTTAGAAGTAAAAAAGATTTCATTTGTAAATTTGTTTGATTCCATGTTATTCGTTATTAATTCAATACATTACTAATAAAATAATATACCAGTATTTCATTGTTATCAAAGGACGACTAAGTAATTAATTTGTTTAATAAACCAGAAGGAAGTTGTTTTCACACAAACTGTGTATTTATATTAGTCCCGTTCATCCTAAATAATCCTTTCTGCAGCTGTGTTCGTCTGTACAACCTTGGAGAGGAACCCAAAGGTAAGAGTTAGTTAATTAATGAAGTAATTTATATTGTTTCATTGGGGCCCGAGTAGGGACGGCGAGGGTAATTTTTTATTACATTCGCCAGACCTAAATAAGCTGCAGAATGGGTTATTTGGAAGTAAGGGCATGGTTAGAAATGTTTTAGAGTGTAACTAGAAAGTAAAAGTGATAAATTTTAATAACTGTGTATGCAATTGATAATCATTTAATAAAAACAATTTCATAATGGAGAACACAGAGAATAAAGTAAATACAGCTGATGTAACTGTTATGAGCGAGTCGGGAAATCAGTCACTGACCGAATCAGCGGTAATGGACGAGGCGAGAGTTCATTCAACTCCCGTCTCGACTAGGGAAAGTAATAAAACTGATGACGAAACAAGAAATTGGTTTCGTGAGATAATGGGGGAGATTAAAATGATGTGTAATCAAATGTCTAATCGTTTTGACACCAAATTTGACAAATTAAGCAATGACTTTGATAGAAAATTTAACGAACAAAAGAATTGTTTTGATGATAAACTGAATGAAATGAATGTTAAGCTAATACAACAGCTCGATGAGCGTATAAGTGTCATTAATGCACAATTAGATAATCGTATTAGTGATAATAATAATAGAGTGATAGAATTAGTGAATGAACAGTTTAACATAATTAATGAAAATTTAGAAAGTAAAATAAACAATGTAAATGCACAAGTAGCAGATAAGATCAAAGTACAAGTTAGGGAACAATGTAGTGAAATAGAAAGCAATTGTGAAAGTAAAATAAATGAATACACAGCGCTGATATGGAGTATAAAATAAGTGAACGTAAATTAACTTTGGCAAACAAAATTGTAGAAATTAGTGAGAATATTGACAGTAGGATTAACAAAACGGAAAATAGTAATAAGTCTGAAATACAGTTATTAAAAGGCGCGGTAGAAATGGTAAACGAGGCCAGCATTCAATCCGAACACATAACAAATAACAAGTTTAACTTGATAGAACAAAAATTTACCAATACCAAAGATGAATTAAGTGGGGAGATAAATAAAAAACTAAACGGTGTTACGGAAAGAATATTAATAACGCGAGAAGTAAACAACGACATTGAACTAGAATTATTTAGTTGTGAGAATAGGGGGGTACACCCCATGCAATTTCTAAATAGAGTAAAAGAGTATAATCAGTTTTGTAATAGTAATTGGGAGGTTAAGTTGTTAAAAATAATGAAATGTTTCAAAGGGAGCTCTGCAGTGTGGGCAGAAGTACATAAAGTAGAATGGGGAGATTATCCAATTTTTGAGAGTGCCTTCCGAAGTAAATACTGGTCGGAGGAGGAGCAAGAGGGGTTACGTAGTAAGATTATGGGAAAAGGTAATTTTGGGGCCCAGGGGGACAATGTGACCCTGTACGTGATGCGGTTATATAATGAGGTGAAATACTTAGAGCCTCCGTTACCGTTCCGATCGTTTGTACGGTACATAAGTAAACACTTACCAAGAGAAATTCAGGTCAATTTAATGACACGGGAAGTGGAAGACATAAATGAATTAGAGCAAATACTAGATATTTTCCAAAACATTAGAGAATGAGAGACGGGTAGGCGCCCGAATCCGCCCGCACCATACGCAAACGAAAGACATTACCAGCCCAGGGGGACACCAACCCATTATAGAGGGATGAGAGGAGGTAATAATAATAGCAATAGACAAGAGGACTGGCGATGTGGAGAGTGTCTTTGTGAGAAGTACGGCAGCAGAACGACCTGTTATAGGTGCCATAAAGAGAGGAGTTGCCAACGAAGTAATACTGAGCCTAACCAAAACAGTCAACCTCAGAGAGGAGAGAGCAGTAACCGAGGAGCACCAGGAAGCAGTGGAACTGCTAACAGAGGCCGTGGTGGGTATACTTCAGGCCGTGCAACCACTCAGACGGAAAACTAGCAAGGACAGTGGGTGAAGGGACCCCACCATTGTCGACAAAGGACTGCGGGGTCCAAGACAACAACGACTATCTCAGTAACGTCATCCACACCGACCTGTCCACGGAACTGATGGAGGAGGATGACATAGAGGCAGTAAGATTGGAGACCGGACTGACCGAGGTAAGAATCCAAATTGAAGGTAAGGACATAAAAACTTTAGTAGACACAGGTAGTGAAATTTCTGTTATCTCCGAACACATATTAGAGGGTTTGCAAGAAACAAACAAAAATATCCCATTCTTGCCAGTCGCGGGGGTGACCATTGTGGGTATTACCGGGGTTAGGAGTAAACGTGTAACTAAACACGTACATTTGAATATGGTAATTAATGGAGTAGAGTATGATAGTACATTTTTAGTAGTACGGGGACTAAATTTGGAGGTTATTCTGGGGAATGATTTTTTGATAAAGCATAAGGCAATAATTGATTTTCACAAGCGGTTGTTAGTATTTAATAATGAAGGTAAACCAGTTGAGATTAGTTTTGAGCGGGTAGTAGACAAAGTGAGAATTTCGGGAGTTAAGATGATACTAAATCGGGCTAGTAAAGTAGAAATGGAAATTAATGCATGCGCATGTAGAGAGGGAGAGTTAGGGGTTAATATAAATGAACAAAGTTGGGAGGATAGAGCGGGGAAATTTTGTAGTGAGGGGGTGACGTAGGGAGTTCTCAACGTAAAGCGTTGGGGCGGGTTATAGAGTGTTTTCGAGAAGTGTTTGCCGATATACCTGGGAGGGCAAGAAATTATGAATGTGAATTAAAAGTAAGGGAACACGCACCCTATGTACAAAGAAGCTATCCGGTGCCATATTCAAAGAGAAGAGCGGTTCAGGTTGAATTAGACAAAATGTTAGGAGGGGATATAATAGAGAGATCAGTATCACCGTATTCTAACCCGCTAGTAGTAGTCATTAAAAAAGATGGTCGCGTCAGATTATGTTTAGACGCCCGCAAGATTAATCAAATAATTATTCCGGATCGGGAATCGCCCGAAGCCATAGGTGAAATATTTCAAAAATTCAGTGGAGTTAAATACATGACCTCATTAGATTTAACCGCGGTGTACTGGCAAGTCCCGTTAGCATGTGAAAGTAGGAAATATACAGCATTCCTTTTTAACGGAAAGAATTACCAATTTAAACGGTTACCTTTTGGGCTGAATACTAGTGTGGCCAGCTTTATAAAATGTCTAGATGAAATTCTACAGCCACAGAATTTAGATTTTTTAACCATTTATGTATATGATATACTGATAGCCTCACGCACATTTTCAGAACATGTGGAACCATAATTACATTAGAACAATTACTAAAAATAAATAACACACCCGAAACACACATAAACGAGATAATACATCTAACTAAAATTATCACAGATCAAAATTATTTCGCACACAATAGCATGTATTACACACAAACAGATGGACTACCCATGGGCTCCCCTATATCAGGTATACTAGCAGAAATATTCATACACACCATAGAACAGAAACACATACTGAACAACAACAAATACACCGATAAAATAATATATTGGCACAGGTATGTCGACGACATTTTACTCCTTTACAACGGCAACAAAAGACAAATAGAAAATTTCCACAAATACATTAACACTATACACCATAAATTAAAATTCACACTTGAAATAGAATTAAATAACAGCATAAACTTTTTAGACCTTACAATCACCAAAACAAACAACACACACACATACAAAATATACAGAAAACCCACCACATCAGACATGGTCATACACAACACATCCAACCACCCAACTCAACACAAACATGCAGCTTTCAACTACATGCTCCATAGGCTCACGTCAATACCCCTAAACACACATGACTACCAAGATGAATTAAACACAATTAAATACATAGCAGTCAAAAACGGATACAACCCCGAATTAATAAATAAACTACACAAACGAATCCTCAACACAAAAAGTAAAACACATCTGACCAACAGCACACAACCCAGTAAATACATAACACTTACATACTACAATTCCAATACACATAAAATTGCAAACACATTTAGGAAACAAAATTATAAAGTAGCCTACAGAACCAACAACACCATTAGAAAACACATAAACAATACTAACAAAGACATTGACACATACAGCAAAACAGGGGTTTATAAATTAAATTGTAATGATTGCCAACAATTCTACATCGGCCAGACGGGAAGATCTTTTTCTTCCAGGTTTTCTGAACATTTAAAAGCCCTCACCACAAACTACATACATTCCACATTTGCCACACATTTACATAACGAAAACCACAGTTACACAAACATAGAACACAACATGGAAATATTACACTACTTACCTAAAAGTAGAAAACTAAATACAGCTGAACAATTTGAAATATACAGATATCACACACTACAACCAAACAACATATTAAATGAACAGATACATTACAAATCACATACACTATTTGACACACTGATCCACACACATAATTATGTGTCCTCAGCGCCAATCCCTTCCCACCATCAACCCCCACCACACACTCCATTCCGTAACGGTTATTCTGTAATCGACAGTTAGTATTAAACCCACTGAAGAAGAGAAACAACATCTCGAAACGTTTGGGAAGTGACAACAGTAAGTTCATAAGTGAAAGTTTATATATATTATTAAATTTAGAGTATGTATTAGATAGATTGCGTATAGGGGGGTTGACTGTCAACTGGGAGAAATCTAAATTTTTACAGAAAGAAATACATTTTCTAGGTTTCATAATAACACCAGATGGGATAACAGCTAACCCAGAGAAGGTAGAATCAATTTTAAAATTTCTGGAACCTAGAAATATTAAGCAGTTACAAAGTTTTTTAGGGCTATGTAATTTGTATAGAAAATTCCAGAAAAACTATGCCCATATAACTTCAAAGTTGAGCGCAGTGTTACAAAAGAATAAACAGTGGAAATGGGGGGAAAAAGAACGAGATGTGTTTAGCGAGATAAAGGACCATTTCAGTAACATGATCATGATGAATCACCCTAACTTTGAACGCACATTTTATTTTCAGACGGACGCTAGTAATATTGCTTTAGGTGCTGGGTTGTACCAGGAGGATGACAACAAAGAACATCATACTATTGCTTTCGCCAGCCGGACGTTATTAGCTGCTGAAAAAAACTACACAACAACTGAGAAGGAATTGCTAAGCATTGTCTTTGCCGTGAAGAAGTTTCGAACATATCTGTTGGGAAATTCCACTATCATCCGGACTGACCACAAGGCATTATCTTTTTTAAACACCTGTAAGTTGACACACAGCAGAATAACCAGGTGGGTGTTAGCTTTACAAGAGTATAATTTTAGTTGGGAGTATATAAAAGGGGTGGAAAACAAAATACCTGACACTTTATCCAGGGTAGATACAGAGGGAATGAGACTGGGAGGGACTTAAAAGAAATAGAAATTTTTAGACTTAGTAGGGAAGATAGATTGTTTGGGGAAGAAATGAAAGATATAAATAGCATGCAGAGGACAGATACTAAATTGAATAAAATAATAACTAGTTTAGAGTCTGATTCAGATGAGTTAGGGTATAGCCGTTATTTTCAGATCTATCAAGGGAGTTTGTTTAAGAAAGTAGAGGGGGGAGAGCGGGATTGGAGGTTAGTTATACCGGAAGGGTTGGTAGATAAGATAATATGGAACTGTCATTTTTGGTATGGGCATTTCGGTGCTAGGAAGTGTGTAAATGTATTATAAGAATCATGTTTATTTAAAAATATGGAACGGAGGGTGAGAACTTTACTCCGGGGGTGCGATTTATGTCAAAAGTCAAAAGTAGTTAATTACCGATTAGAGGGAGAAATGAGGTGTATTAAAGTTGAAAAGCCTTTTGATTTAGTTGCGGTGGATTTGTTTGGCCCTCTACCAAAGGGAAGGGGAGGCGTAATGTACATTTTTGTGGTATTAGATACATTCACTAAATTCGTAAGATTATATAGTGTAAAAAGGGCAACCAGTAAAGTATTAAGTGAAAAAATAACAAAGGACTATATGATTAAAACCGGAAAACCTAAAATAATACTATCTGACCATGGACCCCAATTTATTAGTGGAATATGGCGACAAACTTTGGGTTGGGAAGGCATCATACCCAAACACACGGCGGTATACCATCCTCAGTCGAACCAAGCTGAAAGAGTGATGCGAGAATTAGGGAGAATTTTCCGGGCGTATTGCCATGCTAAGCACAGTGAATGGCCAGCATATATGGGAAGAATTGAAGAATGGTTAAACTGTACCACCCATGAATCAACGGGGTTCACACCATACGAGTTAGTTAAGGGAAAACGTCCACCTAGAATTCTGGAACAGCTATTCGACTATCCACCGGAGAGCAACACCCGAGACCTGGAAGTAAAACTTAAACTCGCCAATGAAAACTTATTAAATAAGTGAGAACGAAGAAAATGGCTTCATGATGCTAAAGGTAAGTGGACTAAGTATGAGGTGGGTCAGTTGGTATTAGTGAGAAGACATGATTTATCAAGCGCACAGGATAAAGAGATTAAGAAATTCTTTTTGTTGTATGAAGGACCGTATGAAGTAGTTGAAATTAAAACGGATAACGCCTACGTTTTACGAAATCAAATGACGGGGGAAATAGTGGGTACCCATAACGCCACCAATTTAAAAAAGTATTGGTTAAAATAAAATAATAAAATAAATCATTTAATTGTATATAAACAATATAACTAAAACTAGGAATTTTATATAAAACAGTAAGTGGTAGCGGGTAGATGTTCCCCACAGTCCCAGTGGGGTTCGTCTACTTCAGGGACGCGCCCCTGCCCATGCGAGCTTTGGTTTTCTCCATTTACCCTTATTTTCGGAGGGAGCCTTGTCCTTACCTTTAGTCCTAGTTTTTGACCTCTTAATGATCCTTGCCCTTTTCATCTTCCCGATTTCCCTAACCCTCCCCTTAGAAAAACAGAAAAAATAGGTACATAAATTGGCACACTTTTTCGAACCTTTGATTGCCTTAATTCTAAATCATAATACATTAAGGTAATCCTCAAATTAAAAAACTGGTGTTATTTGTGAATTGTAAACTCTTCACTTAATAGGTAGGTAGTGGAGAAGTTTTGTGGCTGAGCAAACAAACTAAGATAACAAATTTTCTGTATAGTCTAATAGGATTATTGCCTATAGAGATGGGGTCGTAGATTGGTGGTTGGGGTTTGTTTTATTTTTGGAAAAAGGGGGCAGATAGGAAGTCAGGGCCAACAGAAGGGCTTTTGTTCACTTTCATTGAAGTGGGGTTCTGTTCGTCTTCAATTGCATCTCTATAGACCATAATCCTGTACATATAAAGTATAACCTATTCACGGGTAATTAAAGAAAAAATAATTTGTGAAAATATTTTAAAATAAAAGTCATGTAACCAAAAGGTTAAATTATTATTTTGTGGTACCTGCTGTTAGGTTATGAGTAGAGAGAAATGGTATTTAGAATGTGCTTATGGAGGAAGTTAAGTAGAGATTTGAAACAAATGATGCAATGCTTGTAAAATTTATTGAATACTAAGGAGAAATTAAACATTAAACCAACTAGAATCATTTTGAAAAATGTAATTAAAATAATTGAAATTGTTTTGAACATAGGAAGAGACTAAATTAAATTTGAGGGGGCTTTGGATTAACTTAATAATGTGAATGTTAGTGATGCGTTTAACTTTATTTTGATTTGAATTTTAACTGTAATGATAAATTAAATAAAAACTGATGAAAACTGAAGAAAATTTTGGGTAAAAAATAATCAAAAATGTTCAGGCTGAGATAGTGTTTGGAAAATAAGATGTGCATATAACTGTTCATGTAAACCTTTATCAATGGCAATCTGTTTTATGTTTAACTGTAGATTCCCCACCTAAGTGCGGCCATGACCTCACTGGATCATGACCGTGAAAGTAGTTAATTGTGACAAATCATAAATTTTACTTGTTATAACCGGCTTGTGGTTTGTTTTTGTTTTGTTAACCTGGTGGTTTGTTAGTTTTAGTAGGGGGGTTATTTTTTGGGGAATCTACCAAATTTTGGAACAGGGCTATTTTCACCCAAGTAGGGGTGATAGTCCATTAGGGGCGTATCAATCAATATTAGTAAGTATATCATACTGAATTTTTATTGTAACGCCGAAGCAAGGATCGGGGTGGAATAAAAGAAAAAATGTCCACCCCTTCCGCATCAGTCCTTGTGGAAGCAACTGGGTGCCACAGTCCAGGTGGGGTAATAGTGAGTGTGGATTAGGAGGTGACCCAGTTACAGGTCACGAGGGAGATGTGATTACGGCTAGGATGAGGCCTGCAAGGGCCAAGAAGCCTAGTGCTGAACACAGTAGAATGTAATGGGTATCAGGGGTTAAGGGATTAGTAGGGGGGTAAAAAAAAAAAGTAGTTAAGCATAAATATTCATGAGGATAATTTGTATAATAATGATAAATAATAAATTGTGATTTAGTGCGATTTTGTATAATCAATGTGTTATTTTGGATGGGTAATATTGTACTGGGAACATTATTTAATTTGTATGGAAGGCATGTGTACTAAGGCTAGATAACTACAAAAAACAAATTTATATTGCTGTTAACATTATATCTTCCAGGGGTAAGCTATATTGTTGAACCAATGTAACTTGTTGAAGATGAGTCGAAATCATTGTGATAGTGTGTGAGCATGGGCCTGATGGTTAAATTTTAATTGATCCAGGTAACTGATGGACGATTTAGAAGTTATATCACAATGTAGTCAAATGCATATTATATTTTGTAATAAACATGAACCAGTACTTTACAATTAATGAACCAGTACAGCTAAGAGGAAACCAATCAATTGTGGATATGGTATAATGGAAGGCCTTTTTGTTAATTTTTTTAATTAAATGTTTCAGAGTCAGGAGACACTGTGGCGGGTATCTGTCCGAGCTTATGGTGTTGGGATCTCGAACAGAGAAGTCCAGTAAGGTCGGATGGGTGCTGCCGCAGTTATCGGACTAGGGGGGTAAGTGCCCATGATTTTAGTAAAGAATCTAAGGGGGTTGTGGCGCCATATCCTCACTGATCCTCTTATGTTTTAGGCAATGAGAGTTTGTATGCTTCGGCATACAACCTCTCATTGGGGGGGGGGGTATTGTAACGGTACAGAATTGTGTGCTACCATAGTTTCAAGTTAAATCAGTAAATTTTTTTAATTGTCAGTATTCACCTGTGAGGTGCCCCTTGTAACCAGCAACATACAGTGTTATTGTTGATGTCTAGACAGCCCAGCTCAGACGTGTTACGCAATACCTTGCCAGCCCAGTCCTCTGTGTGTAAATCACAGTAAGAACCTTGTCACCATAGTGTTTGTATCAGACAGCAGAAAATTACAGTCATCTGCAGTCTACTTAAAAACAGTGGCCTCGGACGATTTTTTTTGGTAGACCGAAAAGTTCTAAGTAGGTCTACCAAAAGGTGAATTAAAACTATATAACAGTAAACAATTTATAATATCACTGGAAAAAATGTGCAGAAAGTGAATGTGGATAGTTCCGTAAAAAAGACGAAAACGATATCGTGCACCGTAGTTTAAACCATGTGCCTCTAAATACCAGGAGGAGATAAAGTTACAAATTCGTGTTTTTTTGGCCAGAAGTGTGTCGGTAAAGAGAAGTGGTAATGAGCTCATTAAATGGGGTTTAAAAACAAAGTGTAAAAAAAAGAGAATATAGTATAAAAAAAATAAAATAGTATTTGAATTATCATGAATAAGTGTTAGAGTAAGTTATTACGCCCGTTTAACATAACCTGTCCTGTATGAAAAATCTCGCCTAAACGAACCTGGTAAGTAAATAAGGTAAACAAAAAGGGGAGAGTGTTTTAAGGTTTCCATATTTGTCCTTTTGTTTTAAAAATATTGGTGGCGACCTATAAGTTGGGAATCTTCTGTTTTTGGTAAGTCAGGGCGAGTGAAGTAAAAGGTAAGTAAAAGTTTATAATAAGGGGGGGGGGGTAAGAATAAGACCGTAACAACTTTAGAAGACAAAATGAAAGTGTTGAGTAAAATAGACGCTGGTTATTCTGTGCAGAATATTTTAAACGAGTTTGGAATTAGTAAGTCTACGTTTTATGATATAAAAAAAGACAGAAAAAATTTCCAATTTTGTTTTAAAGCAAGATATGCCAAATGTGAGTATTGTTAAAAGAAAACGAACGACTGCAGCAAAGTTCAGTAATATTGACGATGCTGTATACACTTGGTACAAGCAGCAACGTTCAGTTGGTGTTCCAGTTAGAGGTGTAGAATTACAGGCAGCGGCAGAAAGATTCGCTCAAAAATTGGGAGAAACTGATTTTAAAGCTAGTACAGGATGGCTTTTTAAATTTCGGCAGCGGCATTCCATTGTAAACCAGAAAATATTTGGGGAAAGTTTAAGTTCCGATGTTTCTAGTGTCGAACCGTTTCACCAAAAACTTAAAGCAGTAATTACTGATGAAAAACTTCTTCTTTCCCAAATTTATAATGGTTTCGAAACAGGCTTGTTTTGGAGATCCATTCCTCAGAATACTCAGGCCTATAGAATGGACAATTCCACACCAGGCCGAAAGGTAAATAAACAAAGACTATCTGCTCTCTTATGTGCAAACACAGATGGGTCTCACCTTCTAACATCCGTCATTGTTGGAAAATCAGCTAAGCCTAGAGCAATTAAAAACATGGAAAGCCTACCAGTTATTTACAAAGCAAACAAGACTATATGGTTTACTCAGAAATTTTCCAGCGATTGGTTTTTTCATAATTTTGTGCCAGAGGTTAGAAAATTCCAGCTAGATGTTTTAAAAATAAAAGAAGAGGACATTAAAGCTTTGGTGATATTAGACAATTCTCCTGCTCATCCCTCATGTAATTTATTGACTACCAGCGATGGAAAAATCAAAACTATGTACTAGCCTCCCAATACGACTTCGCTTATCCAACCAATGGATCAGGGAGTAATCCTCAGTTGCAAACTCCTTTACAGACGTAAACAACTCGACGAATGCATGGTATTTTTTATGGACGATGAAGAAATGGACAATAGGGGTGAACAAACTCTTAAAAAAATAAAGGAATACAGTATTAAAAGTACTATTTATAATTGGGCAAACAGCTGGAATGAGATCAAAATATCTACATTATGCAATGCATGGAATAAGATTTTGTACGATAAAGAGCCAGAGATCGACCTGCAAGGTTTGGAAGATGAAGATTATGCAGGTGCTTTTGGAGCTACCAACATTGAAGACATAAGAGAATGGTTGGGTGCCGATGAAGATGACGTAGGCTACCAGAATTTAACAGAGGAAGAGATCGTCTATCAAATGCAAGGTCAGAAAGAAGAAGTTGGAGATGATAGTGACGATGAAGAGAACAACGATAATGTTCCTAAGCCTACACTTTCCAAGGTGCGGGAAAATCTCGATGCAGTTATTAACTTTATTGACACTGACCCAGAATTTCAAAAATACTATTTAATCATCAAAGAAATGCGTCAAGAAATTATTAAAAAACAATACAACAGGGCAAAACAGTCTACAATTTCAACCTTTTTTAAGCCTGTAGCTTCAGTTCGGGAAGAATCAAAACCGTCAACTTCAGGGACCAGCCATTAATGTTACACAACTCTTTGTGTGCTAAAGTGAAAACACTGTCAGTGAAGTTTTTTTTGTTGGTATCGTGAAATTATTTATTCTTCTTTTTTGTAAAATACAATAAAGTTAAATTTCCATTAATATTTACGTACAGTAATAATTGCAGGTGTGCATTACTTATAAACTTTTTGCGTGCGAACTTAACTTGAAAACATTGATGGTGAAAGATTGTTGTTTATGTGAATTTAGTTATCCATTTTGTAAGTACAATAAATTTAAATTTCCATTAATATTTACGTAGTTTTAATATTTATTTTTATGGCACTTTACCCATACTGTAGTATGAATTTCTATAAAATATTCTATAATTCCGATTTTTCTCTAATTCGGACTAGGCTTCACCCCATATAATATTATAATATCATATTAGAGAGGTTTTACTGTATTAAAGTGAGCTGACTCCTCTGGGCTGGTCATGTGTCAAGGATGTCAGAAGAGGAGATTCTAAGGAAGGTTCTATGAATGAGGATTTATGGAGGGAGAAGGACTGGCAGACCAAGACTGCAGTGGGTTGATGGAGTGGTGGTCAATGTCCAGACTGTGTTGGGAGTGCATGACTGGAAGATGGCGGCGCTGGATAGAGTGAAAGAGGCCATAGAGCGGCGATCAATGGTGAAAGAGGCCATGATCCCTCAACATCCCTCAGGGAAGTAAGTTTTAAGTAAGTAGGTAAGTAAGTACATGGTGACTTGGGTGAATTATGGGTGATCTCAACAGGCAAGAGTTAAGATTATCTTCAGTAGAAAAATCTGGGTCAAAGATAGAACAAACAATGTTAACACAAATATCTGTAGTAGAGATTTGGATGTGTCATAACTACAGTATGTTGTTGCTATAACTCCCATTTGCTGCATTGCATTCTGTAAGTTGTTAACAGTAGTATTATGGATGTTGCTAGTGACCATCAGTGATTCGAGCTAGCAGAATTCTAGAACGACTTCTCTGCCTGAAGAGTATCAACTGGAGAGACCCCTACAGTTAATAGTGACTGAGAACTTCTTTTATCAGTCCCTCTCCCATTAGAATTGCGGGAAAGTAATGTAAAACTTGGGAGTGTAGAAAGTTTATCAACTTACTCTGGATTATGGAGGTTGGTATGGAGAATGTATATGTTCTGCCTTGAAGGAAACATGTTTTTTTATCACTCCATTCTCCATTATGTAACCACACACATTTGCATGCCCACATTTTGTAATGACAGGTTGTTGTTTTAGCTCTAAAATGAGCTGATGCCATTGGTTGGCCGTGTAGAATATATGATGCAATGCTTCACAAACCTTCCACTATCCTCCTGCAATATCTGCACGCTTAGTGCTGTGAAGTCAAGGCTGGATATCTGGGACAGCACACTAATATATAATACACTAATTATTTATAGAAATATTCTTATGAGAAAGTACGAATAAATTTTTTGCGTACAGTAGAAACAGAATGATGGACTATTATTTAGTCTTCAGCATAATGTAATCTAATAATTATATACTTAGTGGCATTTAGCATTAATATTTAGAAGTCACTATAACAGCCAGCTTGTGTATAGTAACATGGACCTCATAGAGAGTAAACTGTACACTAATGTGTCTATGTAGTAGGTTTCCTAGTATACAAATTTTCTTTGTATCACAGAGAACCAGCAAATGTGCAAGATAGAAGGAGAAGCATTGTGGATCTGTTAAGGCGTTTCATTCTTGTTCTTTTTTATCAAGTTATTTAGTCAGATGTCATCTGTTGTTACAAGCTACCTGTAGAAGTTACTTGAATTATGCTGACTTTTATTATAAAAACTCTTCAGAAGTAACTCCATTTTTTACATCTGATAGTTACTAGCAGTTGTGCCAATAAAAATGGTTTGTGATGTTGTCAACTTGTGTACTCTGCAGTATAAACGATGTGATACAGTCCAGCAGTGTTGAAGATGCTCTTGATATTAAAATAATTAATTTGATTAGGTACCGGTACTTAAAGTTTGTAAATAAGATTTCAAAATGTTAACTAACACATGAGTTAAATTACCTTCACTTACTTCCATGATAAAACAATATTGTCAAACCTGAATCATCTCCATTTTTAAAATTGCATGTTAAACAAATTTTATTATCTTGTACATGTTAAAATTGTGGAAAAGATTTATTGGTAAGAGTGTGTGACTGTTATATATAAAAAAATAAAATTTGTCGATTGAGGAAGACAGTAATTATCAACTTTAGCGCCTTTTTACGAGCTGTCTCAGAAAAACTCAGTCTTGCTTTAAAAGTACCTGCCGCAGAGCTAATACATAAAGTGCCATCTGACAGCCAGAACACCTATGCCGAATTAACAAAAGCTCTGAAATTACGGTACAGTGACCAGCATTTGTGTGAAGTGCACCGTGTTCAACTTAAAGCGAGGCGACAGTGTTCAGGGGAGAGGCTTCAAGAATTTGAAGCAAATGTCAACCAACTGATGAGATTGGCTTATCCCGAAGAATCTTAGGACTTCCGAACGTGGATCGCTCACATTGTGTTTATTGATGGTATCAGAGATTGTCAATTACAGCAAGTGTTAAGAATGGCATGGCGCCAGAATAGCTCAGACGCTCTTGTTCATGCTCTCTGTTTTGAAGCTGCCATGTCAGCGACCTACATTAATCAAAGTATGCCATCACGTTGTAGCCAAACAGATCTATCGTCATAACGGACGGAATAAAGAGGTGATTCAAGAACAACAGTTTAAGAAGTCACCAGTGCCACAACAATCTTTCAAACCAAAGATTAAAGACAGAAGACCGAAGTGTTACAACTGTGGGAAACTTGGTCATTTACTGGTGGAAGAATAAAATACTGAGAGAAGGGAGTGATCGCACCAATTGGAGAAATAAAGCTGCAGAACAGCACACAGTTTCCACACTACATAGGACCAGTGGAAACTTGATCGTTAATGGATTTGCGCAAGGTAAACGTCATTTATAGTTGACACAGGCAACAGTGTCTGTTGTGCGCCCTGACTTAGTCAGCAACTGCCAGCCTCAAATTAACTCTTGTACAATACAGACTGTGACTGGAAGCCCCGTCAAAGTGTTAGGAAAGGTAGACGTACGTATACGCCTGGGTCTCCTCGAATTTAGCCTCCAAATGGTCGTTGCAGACATTGTCGATGAAGTGATTCTTGGCATGGAGATTATGAATGCCTACAGATTCGTTGTGAACTTAAGAGAGAATGTCCTGAGGTTGGCCAAGAAAAGATAAAGCTTTGCATGGCTAAAATTACAGGGTCTGCCAACTATTCAAGCAAGTGGCATTGGCCGAAGAAGTCAGCAGGTGTGGTCAAGCGAAAATGGAAGAAAAACTAGCAGAGGAAGTATAGATAAGTGTAATGGTAAAAGAAGTGACTAGAAAGCCAACTATGGGTGTCAAGGAAAAACCCTTGTGTGTTTCTGAGTTAATAGAAGTGCCCGGGGGAGAAGTTGCTGAAGATGAAGTTACGCAAGAGGTTGTTGATGAGAACCAATCAGACTTGGACCAGCTAATGGTGTGTAGGTCACATGACGCAACGTGAGTGATTCCAGCCACACTAGCGGTTGAGCGGAAGCCTCGCATTCCTGGAGACTTGATGTTCAGATCATCTGAGACTGAGTCTCAAGAGTCACATAACTATTCCTCGCAATTAGAAAACCAAATGCGAGGAATGAATCGCTTGATAAGAGGATGGCTGAAGATAGCTAGTGATAAAATGAAAACTCGGTATGACATTCACAGCAATAGTATGGGTTTTCAAGAAGGAGATGAGGTTTGGTTGAACAACCCAAAGCACTGTTGTGGTCGTTCACCTAAACTTCAGACCAACTGGGAAGGACCTTTCAGTGTGAAAAAGTTAATCAACAATGTTGTCTATCGGATTCAACAGAAAAGACGGTGAAAATTCAAGGTCGTCCACCTAGATCGCCTGGCCAAGTATTACTTCAGAGACGGTTGCCAGTTCAGTACAAACAGGTTTAAGGAGGGGGCAGTGTTATGAATGCAACCAACTAGAATAGCCGATAGCCAAGAGAGTTCCCACCCAGTGTGGCAGGTGTTGCATCAGTCAAGGCTGCGTTCAAGTTTGTTCTAGACTCTTCAAGAGGCCACTTGAGATACGCATTAGCGTCAACATTAAGTGGTGTGCAAATTGAGGATGGGAGACTTTTCTAGAAGGCGTGCGCTATCTATAAAAAGCCATAGCAGCTGGCTTATGAGTTCAGTTATGTGAGCAGTTTTCCTTAGCGCGGATTGAGTGTTCGTAGTAGTGTAGCGAAGTGATATGTCAGGCGATTTACACAGTGCACCTCAAGTGGTGTATTGGTGATTATAGTGCGGAATTCTTTATAGTTGACATTATTATTTGTGTGGACAGATTAACTTGAATTATTGTACAGTTATAATCTTGTTGAATAACTTGTTGATTACAAACTGTTTAATTGTGATAATTAAAGCTGGTTTTTAGTGAGTTCATTGGTGTCTTGTATTTTGTTTTCCACTGTACCATACGGCGATCAGTGAGACCATCATAACAATATTATGGCAACGAAGAGGCTTAATTGAGTAAAATGTCCAAGACCAATTCAGAAACAACTAGAGGTACCTAAAAATGATTAAATTTTCTTAGATTAATTGGTATACTTGAAGTTTCATTTTTGTTCCAAAATCATGCATATGTCATGTACTGACTAAAGACACAAAACTGAACATTCTAATTTTGCTAATGGTGTATAATGCTTATGTTCTGATGTGCAGTGTGCATACTGTTGTTGTGAATTTACGTTGCAGTATCAGAAGAAAGTAAGCAATACATGAGAAATATTGCCATAGAGGAGTTGTGCATAGCACAAATAGTCAGACCCTTATATGTATACACTCGTCAGTCTACACACAATTGTTTGAGAAATTTTTAAATTATCTGCTACTTGTGTTGGCATATATTTTTCTTGCATAGGATGTTTGGCTTGGACCACTTCTCATGGAGAAAAATTACTTGTTTTGCCCATAGTGAAAATTGTCAACAAAACGCTAAACAAGTTAACAACTCAATTAAGTTCTAAAAAAAAAAGTATTCACACCGCACAAATTGTTTCAGATAAGAAATATGACAAGTTACCAAATGTATAATAACGTAGTCTTACCGTTAAAATTATCCACTAATCAGCTAATTGTGTATGCAGTGTAGGAAGGATGACATATTTCTGAATAAGTTTCTGTAAATGCAGTAATCCTACACAAAACTTAAAAACAATCTTCACAACTGTTCTTTTTAGATGAAACCTAAATTGTACCAACAAACCATTCAATAAAATTTAGCATTTGTGTAGAAGAAACACAAAAAAATTATTTGTAATCACAACTATTTTAATAGTAATTTTTGTGTAGTTTACCAGAGATAAATTTCAAATTAAATAAGAAATCCTAGATTTAATTCTAGAACCTGTCATCATCATTATCGTGTTACAGTTATTTATGTACCTTCCCCTCACAGGTTAAACCTGTTTTATAGCTTAGGGATGTAAAATAACATTGCTGCATTTCCATAAAGTCTTCACCATTCACATAAATGATTCTAGATCAGTCAGAGTAAATATGCTAATTTGTGAAATGTATGTACTGCATGAGACTGAATTCTGTATCTCTGATGGAGGGGATAAAGTATGAGTGAGTGTGTTTGTGTTAGGAGCGTGAGTTTGTCAAGGCCGATGATTCATGACAGCTGCCATGCCCTGTTCACAGTCAGACTAGCATCCACTCGCTTAGGATTAGTGTACTTTTAGTTACTTTCAGTTAGTGAGTGAATTATCGTATTATTTGTTTATTTGTAGCTGTCTGTTTGCAATGTCTCTTCAAGGGCCATTGAAAGAAAATGAAGTTTTGTTGTTCACAGTGAAGGTCGTGAAATAATTAGTAATATTATTTAAAAATATGATGAAGAAAAACAATGAAACTCACTGACATACCCACTGAATCAAGCAACAAAATGAGATGTGTATTATTGTAATAAATAAGAAGGCTTTGTTAAATAATTGAGGAAGCAAAGGAAATGAAGTCCAGAAGGAAAACTTTGCAGTCCACTGGGAAAAAACATAAAACATGTGAGAAAAGGAAACTATTTCTTGATGATTTTGATAAGTGTGTAGTAACAAATATTGTTCAGAATTTTTATAAAAATCAAAATGTTGTGCCCACTGTTAAAAACTCCTGCCTGTCGTGAAAGAAAGAATCCATTTTCCATGGGGTGCTAAATCATTAACGTGAGTGTTTAAATGTGTGGATTCAAGTGGAAAAAATGTAGATGTAAAAGAAAAATGTTATTTGAAACACTAGAAATTATAATGATGCGTTACAAGTACCTTGTCCAAACTAAAAGTTTTTGGGAATCTGGGAGAAAATTTTTTTAGATGACAGGAACGCGAGCGTTGGGTGGGTTTTGATAATGTAATGTGAATTAGTATTTCTCAGTAGTCGTTGGTTTGTTCACACCACTGTGTGTACCTATGCGTTTCTATGTTGCATTCCTTTCAGGGACATAAAGTTCAGGCTAAAGCAGTACATGTCCTTTTGTTACTAGTACTGTGTATTCATCCCTCAGGTAAGTATCACAGTAAACCAAACTTCATATTGAAAAATACTTCATGGAGCAACAGTGTCCATACTTGGATCATTGACCACATGTGCCATGTGTCTGTACATGCACCAAAGTTCACTACTTCCATACAGTTATGTAACAATTTTTCAGAATAATTTTAAATGTATGCAACAAGTTTTACACATTCTGCAACAATATTGTTTGTAAAAAATGTTTCCAAATAAAAACTAGCTACTTGCAGTTTAGCTACAAGTCATCTGGAACTTGTAATAAACAAAACGAAAAAAATATTTTTGGCCATTTTAAATTGTATTAAATATTTCATCACTTGTTGAAATGTTATGTGACGGCAGCGGTATGCGAACATCTGCTCTCCGGTATCAGCGGCGGACACAGCGAGCCAATCGGGGATCAGCAGCCGAGACGTGACCAACTACGTGCTCGGAGCGAGCCAATCAGCGATCCCAGTTAGTGCATAAAACCCGGGCACACTCTTTATCGCCACGCCATCGGACGCACTTCATCTCCTCTCCTCACTCGGACGACATCGGCGTGGAGTCAGCCGGGGAAGGAACGACCGAAGAATAGAATCAGCGTTCTTGAGTCTTCGCCCTCCAGTTCCGCGTCAATGATAGGATGTCGCTAGGCCGGCAACCGACTCTACAACCATTGCCGAAAGAAGAGGAGGACTGCAGTGCGCCATGAACAGCGGGCGCAGCCGCCGAACATCTCAGCACGGCACGACTAACATCAGCGTTCTCGCCACTCGGTCCTTTTTAGGACCACCAAAAACACTAGAGTGTACAATTGGCGTCATTTGTCATGCTGCAAGCTTTTTGTCCGGTGGCAGTTAATATACTAAAAGTCAGTTTTCTGTGCTTGTTTCATATATATGCTTTTTACTAGCATCTAACGTCATTCTAGTATAACAGCAGTATAGGAAGAGCAGTTTGCACTTGAATTTTAATTAATTGTCATGGTATAGATTCCTATTATACCCCCCTAACCATGTAAATGTCCTAGTGTCTTACAAAAGAGTGGAAAATAACCTGTTATAATAAATATTCTCCCTTTTACCTGTCATCATGTGTCGTAGTGCAGATATAATATTCCTTGAATACAATTACTTTAGTTTTACGTGATAGTAGTGTGATATCGCCAAACTTGTGTAGTGTGAATTTTTGTGGGGCTTATAAATAATTATCTGATGTTAGTAAACATCATTTTCAAATGTCAAATACAACATTTTTTTTAAGTTGACAGCAATGTTTTTATTAAGACGATAATTATTAACACCAAATGGTTTGCCCATCACCCACTCATCCATATCATCCACTATCGTCAATAATGTTGAATCTCAGCTGTACTAGTGAGGATGTCATCTCATAGGAAGTGCAGAATTTAGTTCAGTAATAATATTAGTAAAATGTGGTTATCAACTAAACAAATGTTGTTAAAATAAATCTGACCATAAAATTCTATGAAATAAAATATAAAAGTTATGCCTTTATAAACAAACTATTAAATTTTAGTGACAGTGCTTAAGAATTGTAGGGACATGTCTAATTAATTATATAAAACATGTGAAATCATTTATTCATAAAGAACTAATATAAACTATTCTGATATAGAACACATGTATTTTAGGTAAACATTAAAAAATTTTTACCTTATTGTCTGAACTAGCTTTTGCTCATTTCGAGCTTCATCATTAAAAAATCTTGTGTCCCACATCAGAATAGTGTGTATTAGTTCTTAATAATACCTGGACATTTCTTGTTTGTTACTTTTAGATTGACTTTGGATGTTGGTATCAAAACTGTTATATGCAGAATGGACCACTTTACTGAAAAAGACAAAACTGAAGAGGATGGAACTGTGAATATTATGTCCAGAAGTATCCCATTTTTGACTGAGGACATGATAGATGCAGCTATGAATAAACATCTTAATTATCAGGTATTTTAATGTCAGAACTTTTTAATACTGTTTTACAGAAATTATTGTTGTTACTTTCTGATTAATTTGTAACATGATGTCACAAATGTTTCTTTGAACTTATTGAATTGTTACACAACCTAGAAAAAACAGATATTGGTATCATATTATTGTATTTTGGTTCTTACGACTTTTGTCATTATTTAAGGTTACCTTTGGTGACTTCAGAGATTCAATGCAAATTTTCTACATATGTATAAAAAAATAGTGACACAGGTGTACGTATATTGTTGTATAGTTCAGTATTTAGACTACTATATTCAGCCTACATACAATTGCAAATACCTATGCCTATACCTATACCTAAACCTGTCATAAAAAAATTTAAAATCACATGCTATTTATATGATTAAAACTCAAAACCCATGTCACCTCCCATGTGTGAATCACAGTGACACGTCAGCCTTTTGAATATGCAACTTTAATTGCACCAGGATTTCTTTCTATGTTTAACCAGCTTTTAGAACGCTTGTGGTTACTGTAAATGTAAGTTTTGTCAGTGAAGGAAGTTGGCTGGCCTTTTCCCATGTATTTTTGAATTTGTAAAAAAAAAAATATAAGCCTGGTATATTGTATGTATTAATGTTCAACCACAAGCGATCTGTTTATTTAAGTTTGTTTATATTAAAGTCCAATCGATTTTAAAATTTCATGAAAACGTCTTTTCTGCCTTAAAACAATCCCTCTTTGAATAGCATTTCAACTAGTGCATAGTGAGTTTGAACTCATCTGATGACATTTTTTTGACAACTTTCCATTTGACCTGTTCCTTTATGATCATTAGCATTTGAGCTATAGTTATTCTAGTGAATATAGCATGAATACTAATGCTCTAGAATGGACCAAATGGCAATTATAAAAATTGTCATTAGGTACCTGTGTGTATGTCAGTTATAAGGTTGTGTGTATGATATTCATAAGGTTAAATCTTTTTGATAATACCTTGTATTAATAATTATAAGAATAAATGCTTTGGGTTTAGGGGCACTTGAACAGATTGATTAAAAAAAAAAAATGGTAATGTATAGATTAAGAGACTTCACGATCAATTATCTTCTAACCTGTCAGTAAAAAGACTGGGAGAACACTAGTAAAAGAATGAAAACTGATTTAGTGAAGGAGGAAAGTAATATAATCAATAACATAAATATACTCAGTCAGTAAAAAAAGTAAAGTAAATTAAATTTAAATTAGAAAAAATGTAAAAGATTTCAGTCTTGTGTTATTAAAAATGGAGGACAATTTTTTTTTTGTCTTATTGAAAAACCACTGCTTGTAGTAGTCTGCTGACCACTGTCTAACTTACTTAAACAGCTTCTGTACATTAAAGTGGGGACATTTAAATTTGGTATATAGGCTTAAATGTAACCTGATGTTCTTAAGAAACTTCTTGCTGGCCAGTCTCGTATGTTTACCCTGCAAGCCAATCTCTGCCCTACCTCACTTCCCTTGGTATCTTCCATATACTCGTGTTTCTGATGCTTCATGTTGCTGACTTGCCTTCATTGTTTCACCTATTGTTGCTGCAAACCTGATGTTAGCGTTGATGTTAGTGCTCATACACTAATATATTTAATATATATATTCTTACCATTGTGCTCTATTAGAGATATTTACATCATTTGATGTAATTACACCATTGTGGTGTTACAGCGTTTGAGCCAGGCAGGATCTCAACAGATCAGGTTTTCTGTCTGGCATAACTGCTCTAGAACATCGTTGGGAAAAGAAGTGTATCAAGCTAACTGGAGATTATGTTGTTAAATAAAAGCAAATTAATAAAAATTTAAACCTGGTAGTCGTGGGACTACCGGTAGACATGGAATCATGGGCAGACTTGTGCTTTGGGAAGGAATGAAGGGTTGGTTAAATAAACAGCTCTCATCGTCTGTTTTCTTGCTAGCTAGCCGTACGCTCGATCTGAGTCGCTTTGGGGGCATGCCGGATGACCCAGGTATCGGAGATGCGGGCCGCTTGGGCACTGACGGGGTTTCGTCAATCTTCAAATGGTTGCCATTTTCTAAGTTCTCGGCTGATTTCTTTGATTTTAGTCTCAAACGATAGGCCTGTTGACGCTCTGCATAGGATTTGCCGGTTTTCGGTTTGAAATTTTTGGTTCGAGTTTTATCACGATTTTTAGGTCGAGGCATTTCAAATTTTCGAGTTCAAATGTTGTTATTATTTTCTGTGAGTGCTTTTGGTACTCGGAATTGGTGTTATTGAAGAGATTTAGTTCTGAGGATCACAACGCACTTTGTATTTCGCGATCGGACTTGTAGTTCCCGAGATATTTAAGTTTTAGTGGAGCAATTTAGAAATTTTTGGCGCAAAAACACCCTCACGCAGACAAAGCCTAGAGGCGACTGAAGTCAGTTGTCAAAATTCTCAGTACTATTGGTGGAAGGGGGCCGAGTGACTCGATCACCTGACACCTGGTTTGCTGGGATTGGTTGAGCGGTTCGTGAGATAGTGGTATGCCGAAAGTACATTTGAAACATAACGGTCGATTTTTGCGAAACGTGCGAGTAAGACATTACATACCTATGGATTCCATGTCAAAAAAATTCTTATTGTTTTTTTATTCAGGCCCGGAACTTTTCACCCCACCGTCGTATCTTTTAGATTTTGGGCCACAATGTTTATAGTCAACTTAAATGTAGTGTGAGCATAGATTTATGACTCTGTAATTGTCTGAATCTGTTCAGTTATCTTTTGTAATTATTGTCATTAAAATTCTTGTTTTCTATTCTTGTAGGAGTCACATTATTTATCTATTAATATGACCAGTTCCTTTACCTAATTGCTGCCCCTATACTTCAGTTGCTTTGTTCAATACGGCAACCTGTCCTGGTGATTTCTGGTTCTGAAGCAAACTCAACAGTCCTCCCAACAATTACTTTTGTTATTTGTTCATGTTTCTCCTAGGTAATTCTCAGCCATGACAGTAACGTGATGGTTCTGTGTTACACATTGTGAGATCCACGAGTTATTACATGATTATGTGAAAGCCAAAAATATCTGTCCACTGAGATCTGGTCATGTTGATGCATTCCTTCAATTTGCTGTTTTCTGCTCTGCTCTGCTGTACTTTTTGTGCTCTGTAGAAATCATGCTCCACATTTATTAAGAAAGCATCTCATTATGTATTTTTGATCTCTGAAATTTTGGCATTCACTATATTTTTAATGTGCTTGTACCTCATATAGTCACTTGTAACCCTCTTGTAACTTCTGAATGCTTTTTTCTCAAACAAAATTAACACTGTTCCACACCACTATAGAAAAGTTATTACGATTAGCACTTTCAAGCTTCACAGCTCATCATCAGATCGGAAAAAATCTCATTTCTATAGTGGTGTGCAACAGTGTTAATTCTGTTTGTGATTACAACCACTAAGACAACTTCATTAATTAAATATGCTTTTTTCTCATCAGCTGGGTCTATCACTTCCTGTATGAGTCATGGTATTTTGTTCACACTTGTTCTGTTGGTGAGAGACATATTATAACCTTTAAGGGTTGTAAATTTATGTATATTGTTATAGTTAAGTGCATAGAAGTAGTACCGTCAAGGTCACATCGCTTACTTAATAGCATTGCCACTAAGCAACAGTTTCCCTTTCTTCCAAAAAATGCTACATTTGTAAGTAGGTCTACTTAATGTAAAGAATATTACGAAGTGATTTTTAAGTTAAATCTTTACTTTGTTGTTGTCAATAAGGCTTCCATTAAAATCACAATCAAAATAATTTTTTGTACTTTTAAACTGTTGAAAATTCTAAAATCAATGACAATAGAAGACTGAAAAACCAATGACACATTTTGAAGGTTCATAGATGCCTACAGCAGAGATTTTGTAGATAAAATTTAATGTTATTTAAAGTAAAAAAACATGTTAAACCTTATGAGTATCACACAGTTGTTGTGATTTTGCAAGATAGTGTAATGTAAGATATTTTCGCTGTTCAACTTGCGTTTTACTGTATTTTTTTTACATAACATTTGTCAGTGAAAAAGTTTCTAATACATACATTACAATACATTGTTACATTGTTAATAATTGTTTATAACAATTACATCACAATTAATACATTGTTAATCATTGTTAATAATTAATTAACAATTAATTTTCATAATTTATATGTAACATTCAATGCAACGTGTCAGCTATAGTTTGTTTGAACGAATTTTCGTACGCATCCTGTGTCTTATGCTTGCCTCGTTTAATTATAGAAGAAACACCGCACTATTCATGATTCCGAAAAATATTCTATTTTTATTTCCTGTGCTGCTGTCACGAATAATTAAGTAAAAAAATCAGCACTATAGTATAAGACGTTACATGCACAAGTAGCCTAAAAATAATAGTATGTATAAACGCAAAAACAAATTGAATTTCTTAAGAAAATAAGGATAATTTTATAGAAAACAAATGAATTCCTTATGAAATAAATTATTAATTCCTTATTCATGTATTAATATATTATAAATATTTAAATATAGAATTTAATTTATAATTCTATATTTTAAAAATTTTCCTTACAAATTTTATAATTAAAATTTTCCTTATTTTATAAACCATAGAATTCCTTATGACTATTATAAATAAGCAGTATGTTAAAAAAACCCACCTCAGATAGGGTTAGTCACACAATTATCACTTTGAAAAGTGATAGCACCGAGCACATTCATAATACTCCTGGAGAAAACACACGCACACAGTTTTTTGTGTTTCAGTAAAAATTAGAAATACTATGCTTCGCTATAGACACGTTTACCACCTATATATACACTTTTTAACACTCCTGTAGTAATTCGTCTGTGGATTCACTGGACTCATGTATGTTCCATTTCATTTGCCAGTTCATCCAATTCGTACGTCTTTTTGGGTGTTCGGATCTCTTCTTTAGAAAGAAGTTTATCCCTGGTTTCAGCTGGGGAAAATGAAATTCCCTTCTTATGCAGCCACTCCATGATATCCGCTTTACGCCAGTTTGAACATGGTGGCTTATCTATTTGTACAGAATGATAGCTGGCAATGACAGCCTTCTTCCAAGGAGCGCAACATACCAACAGACCAGGTTGTAAAAACTTCAGCATTCATTTGTGTGTGGTAATCAGATTCAGCTGAATACTTACTGACACGAAAGACAAATTTGGCACCTGTTATGAAACCTGTACTTGTGGATCCAGCATGTGCAATAATCAGCCGGCCACTTCTACCAGTAGGTATTTTCAGCCCACCGCTCCCTCTGGAATCTTGCCAGATGTATTTATTCATATGATTCTGTGATATCCAGGTTTCATCAAAATAAATTATAGGCCTGTTGTCCTCCGTACGTAGTATATGCATGTTTTTCAAAAACTTCGCTCTCAAGGCAGCAATGTCTCTGCGCTCCATTAAAAATTTTTGTCCATCGTTGCACATCTTAAACTTAAAACTGGTTTGGTCAAGCACTTTCAGAAGGCGGAGTACGAGTCTTCTGAACCAGAATAATTGATTTTCTGACAGAGATCAGCTCGAATTTTGCTTGAAGTTGGGTTTTCCCCTTGATTGTAATATTCTAGTACGCTCCTGGTGACTATTTGTTTATTAAAATCGTGAATTTCAGTGTTTTTGTGTTCCCGTTTATTCCATTTCCTTAGAGAATTGAACACAGTGCTCACACCTTGATCATCTGCCGAAGTAATGGTATTGCTAATACGTTGCACCGACTTTTCAGAAATGCCACAAGCTTCTGCTGTCAATTTTCGAACTTGTACAAAGTTTATGTTCCTCCTGGCTTCTTCATTATATGCAAGATTTTTAAAAAACTTGTAAACATTAGCTACGATGACTTTACTTTGTTTTTTAATGTCCTCTCGGCCTGCACGTACACCACCGTTGCTTTTACCCGAACAAAATGTAGGATACTGTTCCTCAGTATCACTCATAATAAATACAAATTATCAAAATAAACTGATACACTCTGTCTAAACTAAAGACGTCAACCATTGACATGAAACACACAAAATGTCTGTCAACAGTACTAAGGATTATAAATATGTTGGATGTGTTTGTTGCTAATTCGTCTCTTCCTCACCTTGTCCACCCAACTACTTGGAATGGGGTACTGTAAGTGAAATGGGATTGGCTTTTGCTACAACAGCGACAATTTTGTTTACATAAATTGCTCAGTCCTATTTACCTTTGTGCTACAGAAGAAAAGTAGTAGCGTGGCCAGTAAACATACACAGTTTTGAGGCGAGTGTAAAAATAACAAAGGCATTCATAAAAGTGTCAGACAGCAATATTTACCGAAAAGACAGGGTATACGCAATTTGCATACCAAAAGTGTACATATAATTAATAGAACTTCCAAACCATATGGCTTAGGAACGACCATGCAGAGAACAAAAACAGGTTCATTTACAAAAGGGAAAAGACCGTGAGTATGAAAAAATTAAAGCGACAACAGCAGGCAAGATCAGCGTTCTCAGACAAGTGTCAGTCTGTAGGATAACCGCTATGAAGAAAACAATAAAAGTTTAAATAAGTAAATTTTTCAGTGAAGGGTTTGTGAGGATCGGTCAAAATATAAACACAAATTTTAACTTACTTGTGTCGACGTTTTGACAGTGTTTGGCGTCAGCAACAAACAATATTGTCCTGATGATGACAATAAACATTGTCAAAACATGAACACAAATAAGTTAAAATTTGTGTTTATATTTTTACCGATCCTCACAAACCCTTCACTGAAAAATTCATTGATTGACGGTCACTACGAATTTAAGGATTTAAATAAGTTCACTGTACAGAAGACATAAAGTAATTGACCTAATGGTACTTCATAAAGTTAGGGCGTGTATTGCTAAAACCTTAAGATTCTAACATAAGAAAAACCAACGCAGTATAAATCGTAGTTTCAGAGAAGTGCAAATCGTAACAAAAGAAGCCAATGGAAAAGGAGAAATGCAAAGATAGAAATTCTGTAGATATTTATGCGATAACAAAAAATATGTTGGCCAACTCATAGAAATTTTTATAGCTCAAATATTAGCCCCCAGCATTTAACTGAGTTATGTTACCCACAACTAATTATTCCTGATAAAAAAAAATTCGTGTACCCGATACGCATATATAAATTTGAAACGAGCCATATAAGGTGGATGTTTGAAATTTGCTTACATATCACTGCTAAAACACTACACAATGTAGTAGCCGGCAACAATATTGGGCAAGGAGCGTGGAGGTGACAGGGTGAAGCAGTGAAAGTGAATGACCTTGACGGGACTACTTCTGTGCAGGGTACTCTAGTAATATACTAATATTATGTTATCGCTATGTTGAGCTGAAAAATAACCAAAGTGCGTACATGAATCTTAACATGTGGCGATGCATGAGGCTGTTCCAGACTGTTTGGAGATCATTCTGGATGGCAGAATTATGTAATAATGCTCTAGATAATTCAAGATGCCACTTCCACACGTTTCTTGACTGTACTACTGGCATCCAGGCCCGCTGTGTACAGTGCAAGGCATCTGAGATATAAATACTGGATTAGAAGCAGCTCAGTTCTTTTTAAACCTGGAAATATTATTAATGTGGTTCAGAATAATTGTTATGATTTAGTGGAAAGTGATTATTGCGATAATTAATGAGAAAACTGTAATATGGCGATATTGACTGGGACATTAATGTGTGTTGGACAAATTTAACTTGACTTATTGTAGAAGAGTGCCTTTGTTGATTTACCTTTTTTTCTTTGAGCTTGTAATTAGTGACTTTATTGGTGTCATTTATTGTGTTTCCATTGTACAACATGACAATCTGTGTGGCCGTCACAACATTGGTGTCAGTAGTGGGTTAGGATGGAGATAATTGATCAAAAAAAAAAGGATTCTAGTTAGACGATGGAAACTTTCAAAGTGCTGTGATTGCAAATGGAGGAAATATGATGACAGGAGGTAGAAGAAGCAGAGAACCAAAGTTATCACAGGATGTGAAGCAGAGGAAACAATGTGAAGCAGAAAGACAGCACAGAAGAAGCAGAGAAATGGCAAAAAGCAGTTTTGCTTGAGTTGGAAGAATGACAAAAAGAAGAACTTAAGTAGGAGGCAGAAGAATGTAAGCATGAAACAGAATACATAAAAAGCACTGATAGAGAAGCAAAAGCAATTGCAACAGTGTACTACTGCAGATTTGGGTCTCCTACAGGTGACTTGGCTGCAGGTTATGATTGGCACCCACATTTTTGCCTGTATTGATGCATTCACATATTTTGGCATGTTAGTGACTGCCAACAACGAAATTCAACTGGAGGTTGGGCAAAGAATATTGGCCGCCAACAGATGCTATTTTGGGCTCAGAGACACTTGAGAAGCAGATATATCTCTGAAACCATGAAGATACAATTTTACAAAACTTTGATAAGACCTGTCGTGACATATGGATCTGAGTGTTGGATGCTGACAAAGCATGATGAAATGTCCTTGTTGAGATTTGAGAGGCAAATCTTGCGAAGAATTTTTGGAGAAGTACGAGAAGGACAAAACTGGAGGCAGTGTACGAACTATGATATATGTACAAGGATATGAATGTGGTTCATACTATTAAAGTGAGCTGACTCCTCTGGGCTGGTCATGTGTCAAGGATGTCAGAAGAGGAGATTCTAAGGAAGGTTCTATGAATGAGGATTTATAGAGGGAGAAGGACTGGCAGACCAAGACTGCAGTGGGTTGATGGAGTGGTGGTTGATGTCCGGACTGTGTTGGGAGTGCATGACTGGCAGATGGTGGCACTGGATAGAGTTGGATGGCGATCAGTGTTGAAAGAGGCCATGATCCCTCAACATCCCTCAGGGAAGTAAGTTTTAAGTAAGTAAGTACATGTTGACTTGGATGAATTATGGGTGATCTCAACCGGCAAGAGTTAAGATTATCTTCAGTAGAAAAATCTGGGTCAAAGATAGAACAAACAATGTTAACACAAATATCTGTAGTAGAGATTCAGTTGCAACCATAGGAGAACAGATTAAAAGTTGAGTTGAGCACTTAATGAAAATACAACCATGTGTTTCAAACCAAATTGCTGAACAGACTGTACTAATGATAGGACATAAGAAGACGTACAAAATAAGATAATATTGAGAGTTACTTTGCCTGCAATTGGACCAGTTCACGTCAAGGCCCCAGCATTTGATGGAAGCACTCATTAGGTGATGTATTTTTGGCAATCTGAAGCCACTGCAAGCGCAAATCATTAAATGGAAAAAGAGAAAGCAAATTCACTCATTTTCACTTTAAAAGGACCTGCCGCAGAGATACTACAGAAAGTAAACATTTGTGTGATACTGCGCCCAGTTGAGAACAAGGCAGCAGCGTTCCAGGGAGAGTCTTCAAGAGTTTGAAGCAAGAATTGATAGACCAATTAGACAAGACGGGCCTGGCCTATCCTGAAGGATTTTCAAATGAGGTTTACAATGCAGATATTTATTAATGGCATCAGTGATTGTAAACTTCAGCAACTGTTACAATTGGCAAGACATTGAAATAGCTCAGAAGGTCATGTTCAGTTATGAGCTTGGAGATCATTCTGGACGGCAGAATTATATAATAACGCTCTAGATAATTCGAGATGCCGCTTCCACACGTTTCTTGACTATACTATGGCATCCAGCCCGCTGTGTACAGTGCAAGGCATCTAAGATATAAATACTGGATTAGAAGCAGCTCAGTTCTTTTAAAACCGGGAAATATTATATTTAATAACATTAGTCATCCTTAGAATCTGTATTCAGCTATAACAAATTTTTGCCTCGAGTTTGAAGCTGCCAAGTCATGGACCCCTACATTAATGAGTTTAAGTCATCACACTGTAGTCAGAAGATCCCCAGTATCACGTTGCCATACATTGGGGGTAGAAAGGAAATGACAGAAACAATTCAAAGGGGCAATTCAAAGTGCGACAATCATTATACAGTGGGAAAAAGACAGAAGACTAAAGTGTTACAAATGTGAGAAATGTGGACATCTTCAGGTGGTTTGTTGGGAGAATAAAATGCAGAGAGAAGGGCGTGAACATACAAATTAGAGAAATCAAGCTCCATAACAGCACACAGTTTCTACGCTTCTTAAGACCAGTGGAAACTTGATTGTTAATAGATTTGCTGGAGGTAAACCAACATCACTTACAATCAAAATGGGCATTGCATTATCCATTGCCATGTCCTGACTTAATCAGCCACTGCCAGCTTTAATTTAGTTTTATACAGACTGTGACTGGAACGCAGTCAAAGTGTTAGTAAAGGTAGACATACATATACGACTGGGTCTCCTCTAGTTTAGCCACCGAATGCTTGTTGCAGACTGTGTCGATAAAGTGATTCTTGTCATGGTTATTATGAATGCCTATGGGTTGAATTGATTTAAGAGAGAATCTCCCGATGGTTGCCCAAGGGTAGAAAATGTTTCCCATGGCTGAAGTAGTATCAACCAACCATTTGATAAAGCAAGTGAAAGTGACCAAACAGGAGTCAACAGGTGTGGAGAAGAGGAACCCTTGGTGTTGGATGGGGAACTAGAAGATGAAGTACTAATTTGTACAGCGACAGAAGAGGTGATTGGAAAACCAGCTATGGTAATTGAGAACAGGCTCTTGTTTGTTCCCGAGTGAAAGGAGGTACCTGGGAGAGAAGGCACTGAAGAGGATGTTATACAAGAGGTTGTTGATAAGAACCAAACAGCCTGGGACCATACACCATACTATTATTCCTAATGGTGTATAGGTCACCAGTACACAAAACGACCAGCGTGACTACAACAAAACTAGTGTTTGGGCAGGAGATTCGTCTTCCTGGGTACTTGATGTTCGGATCACCCGAGACTCAGTTCCAAGAGCAACATAATTATTGTTCGCAGTTACAGAACCAACTGCAAGAAATGAATTGTTTGTTAAGAGAACAGCTGGAGATAGCCAGTAATGAAATGAAAAATGCTGTGTGAGATTCACAACAATAGTGTGGGTTTAATATAGAAGGAGAAAAGGTTTGGTTGTACAACCCAAAGTACCATCATGGTCGCTCCCCGTAACTTGAAACTAACTGGGAAGATGCTTCACTGTAAAAAGGAGAATCAATGATGTTTTTTATTGGATACAACAAGAAGGACAGTGGAAATTTAAAGTCATCTACCTAGACTGACTAGCAAAGTAACACTGCTGAGATGGTTTGGAATTCAAGATGAACTGGCTTAAGGAGGGGGCAGTGCTGTGTTGAGCAGAAAAATAACTAAAGTGCCTGCATGGTACAATTATGTAAAGCTCTAGATAATTCGAGATGCCCCTTCCATAAGTTCTCAATTATTCTGCTGGTATCCAGGCCCACTGTATCACTACAATCTTTCACAAGGCATCTGAGATATAAATTCTGGAATTCAAGCAGCTCAGTTCAGTTTATACCTGGTGTAGTTGAGTCATTGTTGCGATTTAGTGGAAAATAATTACTGTGTTAATTAGTGAAAAAACTGTGATATGGTGATATTTATTGTCTGTAAATATTTATTGTCAGTGATATTACTGTGTTGGACAAATTTAACTTAACTTATTGTTATTGCCTTTGTTGATTTGTAACTTTTTTTAAAATTTTTTATTGACTTCATTGGTGTCAGTTAATCTGTTTCTATTGTACAACACAACAATCTGTGTGCCCATCGTAACATTATTATATTAATTTGCAATCACGTTTTCAAAGAAGTTACTTTATTTTTTGGAGAACACGTGGGAACTAGTCATAACTCGTTTGTAAGTGCTTGGTAATCTCTTGGTAACCTATCACTTTATTGTTGACATGTGTTTGCGGGTGCAGGGCATGTGTGTGCTAATATTGTTATATCATTAAACTATTATTACTTTGAATTAGTATAGTATATTTCTACAGTAGTATACATTGTGTATATATTCTACAGAAGAGTAGTGTATATTTCTATTTGTTACGCTATTTGGTAGTGTAAATTAGTATATTGTTTATATAATTTCTGTGTCTTTAAATATTTTCTGAGATGTCAATTTTTTACCTTTTGCTTTTCATTTTATGAGTTTTACATTTTATATATTAGGAAATGGGTGTTATATGTTGGTAGTGCGAGATGCTAGATGCTAGATTTCTGTTTTATATTATTGCCTTGTGAAAGACTTTTCGGTCGGGATATCAATAAATGCATCATTTTCTTGTCTCATTTAAACACACACACACACGCGCGATCGCGCGCTTGTGTTCAGCATTACAGTAGAATTTTTACAGCAGAGAGATTGACAGTTGCATCACTGTGTTGCCACTTTGCAATCACATCTTTCTGTTATTCACCCAAGTGTATTCAGCTAGCATCAAGAGGATTACGGTTGTGTGCCGGATGAGACTAACAGTGTGATGTGGTGGGGACC
Source organism: Magicicada septendecula (assembly GCA_034769895.1). Classification (NCBI taxonomy): domain Eukaryota; kingdom Metazoa; phylum Arthropoda; class Insecta; order Hemiptera; family Cicadidae; genus Magicicada; species Magicicada septendecula. The sequence continues at coordinate 989,114,750 of CM068367.1, read as the reverse complement.
AGGTGTGAGTTGGATGAACACAACACTGGTGTCTGAGGAAGAGTCGGATTTTTAGATTGCTTTTAGTACAAATAACTTGGTAATTTTTTTAAGCGGTACTTTTTACACCTTAAAAAACATTAACTGAAACATCATTTTAAAGAAGAAAACATGAAAACATGATGACTGTGTTTTATCGCACATAACATGGAAAGTAAAAAATAACTTTCATGAAACATAACAAAAGGAAATGATTACTACAGTTTTATGATGTGCCTAATTTTAAAGAAACATGTTAAGAATTTAACTATAATGTGAAATTTTAATTGTTAATTCGATTTACCTCTGTTTATTGAAGTACATCAGTGGTGATTTTCATCTTTCTTCTCCTGTTACCTTCTGTGTTACTTTATTTTTTTTTTTACTTATGAATAACATTTAGTTTAAACATGTGAGTAATTCATTTGAATTAGTTTCAAACTCAATGAAGTTACCATTTACGTTATGCATACTTTATGCTTACATGAAAAGAGAATATATGTATACACCTATGCATAAACCTCATTCCCCCCCCCCCCCACACACTGACACAAATATATTCACTCAGTTAATTGATATGGGTAAGCTTGTTCAATAACCAGTAGGGATGAAAAATAATAATAACTTTTAATTTGAACATCCTTACAATCTGTATTCAGCTATAACAAATTTTTGTCTATGGTATATATAGACATGTATTGCCATCTGTAACAATTGTAATATACATTCTAAGATTAGTGCATCTATAATGGTTAGAAATATAATTAAGTGATTGTTGCATTATCAATATTTTATTTTATATTGTGTTTGGAGTATTATAATTTTATCTATGTACAAGGGCAGATTGAAAAGTTTGCGGCCTACCATAGAATCGAATGTGTGGCGTTTTTGTTTTTTACCGCATCGTGGCACCACATTTGCCCCATGAACAGCTGTGAAGTGTCAAGTCATTACCCCATCACTTACCCCGTTAAGGAAGTCAGATTCTTCTAGGTCCTCAAAATAACTGTTTACTGCCGCTTTCAACTCGTCATCTGAGGAAAATCACTTGCCCCCGAAAATGTTTTGAGGGTTGGGAATAGATGAAAGTCAGATGGCGCTAAACCAGGTGTAAGGTGGATGGTGCAACAGATCGTACTTCAGCTTGGCGATTTTTGCCATAGACACAATGCGTATGTGAGAACTTGCATTATCCTGATGGAAAATGATCTTCTTTGCTAAACCTGGTCTTTCTTCTCGAATTTTTACATTTAATTGGTTCAAAAGGTTAGCATAATACTCTCCATTTATCATTTGACACTGTTCAAGGCAATCTAGTAACAATATTCCCTTAGCATCCCAGAAAAATGGATTCATACACTTTCAAGCCGGCAAAATTGATTTTACCGTTTTTGGAGTTGGCAAATCACTATGCATCTTTTGTTTCGACTTGTGAAGTCATGGACCCAATTTTCATTAGTTGTTACAAATCTACGAATAAAATCTTTCTGATTTTTCTTAAAACGGTCCAAACATTCCTGAGAAGCTTGCGTTCGCATGCGTTGTTGGTCACTTGTCAACAAACGCGGCACCCATCTTGCAGACAGCTTTTTCTTATCTAATTCCTCGGTAATTTCAGACGGCTTCAAACACCAATCTTCCAAAACAATATCGTGCACTTTATTGATGATTTCTGGTGTTGTGGCACTTTTCGGACGCCTAGTACGCGGGTTGTCTTCCAAACTTGCACGACCATGTTTAAATTCAGTAACCCATTTTTTCACTATAGTAAATGAAGGTCCAGCATCACCCAACACATTTCTTCATCTCATTAAAAATTTCTGTTGGCTTTAAACCTTTCTTAACAAAAAATTTGATGTTCAGTTTTATCCATTTTCAGCGTTGCTGTGAGATAACCTTATTTATACTGCTATTTCTCCGCAACAATGACTCGATCCGACTTGATGCTTCACAGCTGGTTCATTGGCGAACGTGGTGCCACGTTGCGGTAAAAAACAGAAATGCCACACATTCGTTTCTATGGTAGGCTGCAAACTTTTCAATCCACCCTCATATTTAAGTAAAACAATATGTAAGGGATGTAATTATTTTGCTGACATAAAGCAACCTGTCTCAACTCCCCCCCACACACACACTCACTCACTTACTTACTTGATCATGTTATGTTTGATATTTTCTCTTGTATCCCGTACACAGGACCTGATGATAACAATAAATATTGTCAAAACGTCAACAGAAATAATGTAAAATTTGTGTTATACTTATTGATCAATCCTTCCTAAACTTGCATCATTAAAATTTATTGATCAATGGTCACTACTAAAATAAGGGACACCTTAAGTGTTATCTACAAATTGTGTTAAAATAAATTTAAACTTCATTTAATTATGAACAGTATTTTGTAAAGAAAAAGCTTATAGACCAGTATATTCATGTAAACTGTTGTCAACATAAAAAAAAAACATTAAAAATTCCTGTTACACATAAACGAAACAAAACAAAATTTAACACTTGGATGCATGAAAAGAGAACTATTATTGAATTACCGTAGTCTGCACAGAACTTAGTAGGCGCAGCCTGACAATAAATATTGTCAAAACGTCAACAGAAATAATGTAAAATTTGTGTTATACTTATTGATCAATCCTTCCTAAACCTTGCATTGTTAAAATTTATTGGTCAGTGGTCACTACTAAATTAAGGGACACCTTAAGTGTTATCTACAAATTGTGTTAAAATAAATTTAAACTTCATTTAATTATGAACAGTATTTTGAAAAGAAAAAGCTTATATACCAGTATATTCATGTAAACTGTAGTCAACATAAAAAAAAAAATCAGTTGCACAGTCAACATTAAAAATTCCAGTTGCACGTAAACGAAACAAAACAAAATTTAACTCTTGGATGCATGAAAAGAGAACTATTATTGAATTACCGTAGTCTGCACAGAACTTAGTAGGCGCAGCCTGTTTAGACGAACAGTTGCTTATCAGAATGTTGAGAAAAGAAATTTAATAAGATTTTGTAGTAAAATGTGTGTATTACCGTATTTTCGTGTGTACCACGTGCCCTCGTGTAACACGTGGACTCCTTATTTTTAGGTCCAACCAAAAAAAAAAAAAATAGCGTATTCAAAAATGTGAAAAAAAATCATATACCGGTATTTGGAATAGTATTACCATATCTATTGTAAGAGAAAAACTGTAATAACTAATGAAATAAATGTCAAGTTACTTTTTTTGGTACACTAACTTATGGATTTATTTTTTATTACAATGATAATTAATATTTATTACAATTAAATACAGTAATTAGAGGCGAAGGTTACAGCAATGTAAATTCGGGTTTGCCAACCTAAAGAAAATTAAGTGTGCATTAGAACAGTAAATCAATGAAAACGAACACAGTTATAAACCCAAGGGATACCGGTATGTTTGATGTAGTTTATGAAATTTTTTACTAGTGTCTTACCTGATTTTCATTCGTCGTTGCTACTGTCGAATGGGGAATCTTCATCAGAAGCAGACGCTGCCTCATCTTCACTAATGAACAGTTTATCGTCTTCACTGCCATCCAAGGCATTGAAAATGCCAGTTTTTTTGAAACTTTTCTTTATTAAGTCTTCTGGTATACTGTCCCATGCTTTGATGATCCAACTGGTGATCAGCGTATGTGATGGCCTTCGGAGTCTTCCTGTCGGTGTCAGCTCGTGTGGTGCAGTACTCACCCACTGGGTGTACATTTTTTTTTAACTGGCACTTGAAGGGCTTATTTATGCACACATCAAGTGGCTGGAGCATCGAAGTCATTCCACCTGGAATAATCACTCGTTCAGTCTTTGTTTCTGATAAAACTTTCTTAACATCAGCAGTCGGATGACCACGAAAACTATCCATAACAAGCATCCCTGGGCGTTTTAATAATGCTCCAGGTCGCCGATTCCAAACGCACTTTATCCAATAGCACTAACTCATTGTCCATCCACCCTTTTTCTTGAGCTTTCATTATCAAACCTGGTGGGAAACTTTCATTTTTTGGAAGGTTTTTCCGCTTCAAGATTACATAAGGAGGCAGTTTCTTTCCATCGGCTAACACAGTAAGCATTACAGTGCACTGTTGTTTCTCGCAACCAGCTGTACGAATTTTTACTGTTTTGTCACCAACTTTATTTACTGTCATATCCACAGGCATCTCGAAATAAACTGGAGTTTGATCCGCGTTGCCGATCTGGCATAGTGGATAATTGTTCAGTTTTTTTAACTGAATTACATAACGCTGAAAACACAAGAGTTTATCAGTGTACGCCTCTGATAAACGTTGAGATATCGTTGTTTTCCGTCGAACAGAAAGGTTACTTCTTTTAAAAATCCTCTGAAGCCATCCCCTGCTTGCTTTAAACTCATTTATGTTAATATTCAGCTCCTTTGCAATCTTAATTGCCTCTATTTGGCACATTTCTGTGGAAACAACATAACCATATTGACGCTTATCATCTATAAAGGCTGTAAGTTTAACTTCTAGTTGAGGATATTTTTCAGCTTTACCTCGAAAAGCTCCTTTCTTTAAAGGAGCTTCCGTTAGTTTTTCTTTTTTCTTATGCCAGTCTCTGATACACGATTCCGGCACATTGTATATTCGACCCGCTGCTCTATTTCCTATTACCTCTGCTTCGTTTATAATTTTTAACTTCTCTCGGCAGTAAACGAACGCAATCTTTTCCCACATTCCATTGTAAAATGAAACACCTTGATAAATAAAAAGAACACAAAACACAAACGAAGATAAATTGTTTAAAATGATATGATACAGTACGATATACCATAGTAATTACAATTGCCGTAAATTCGATATTAAATAACGTAAATACCGTAACACAATAAACATTTGGTTAATACCGTAAAACACAGCTTACGTTTTCACAAACCGGTACAGAACGAACTGAATTTTAACAGTAGACTGTTAGAAACACTATGAAATGCTACTTGCTATTTTGCAGTGGGGGTTGAAAGTGTTGTCTGTGCAATGCTTTAGTCAAGGTCAATATCTGCCCGATGTACGGTACATAGTAGTGACTGAGGTTTGAATAGGAATTGCAGTAGGATAAGGTCAATGACCACTCTGATGAAGACTGGCAAGTTAGTTTCCTTGTGTAACACTTGCACCCCATTTCTACAAAATATTTTTTGGTAAAAAAGGTGCATGTGGTACACGCAAAAATACGGTATCTTGTACAATATAAATTTCTGTATCATATTCATACTGTTCAGCCGAATATTTTATGAGTAAAATAAATTGCTTTAAAGTGTAAGTCAAAGTCTTATTGTATTTGGTAGTTATACATTTAATTTTTCACTTGAAACAAATTTGTTGTATTAGCATACACTAATAAAGCAACTTATTCTCGTCTAACGTTAATATATTAGTGTACACGCTCTTATCACACACAAAGTATTCGAATGGGAAATGTTCGGTTATCTTAGTCGTAATCACTTGGTCCCCACCACATCACACTGTTAGGTTAGGCTTGTACGGCTCAGTCGCAATCCTCTAGACACTAGTTAAGTAGTTTCATTACTGCATTCACTCAAAACATACTTCACACAGACAAAACAAATCTAAATGCGGAGACTAAATATGTATTGGCCTGCTTAAAAATGAATACGTATTGTTGCGACGGTCTACTGATCGTCGTATGGTACAGTGGAAAACAAAATACAAGACACCAATTAAGTCACTCATCGCTAGGTTTAATTATCACAATTAAACAGTTTGTAATCAACAAGGAAGTCTCTTACAGCAAATCAAATAAAAATTGTTCACACGCAATAAAAATGTCAACTAATAGAGTTCCGCACAGTTATAAAACACATAACACTTCGCCACGATGCTTCGAACCGCACTGGAATAAATCACCACCTAAACTCAACTGAGTAATCGCCGACGTAAGACTAAACTAGCTCTCGCTGAATGCCTATATTTATAGCCTGCTGATATTCCAGAATAATCTGTAATATGTGTCAACACTAGAGTGTAATTGCTTGCGGCCTTGAACACAGTGTGCACCTGGACCAGTGAGTCTGAAACAATCTCGTTAACGCCTGTTAAGAATCACGTACGCATACAACATTACAGCTGGTTCCACTAGAATAGCCGAGAAACACGTAGAATGTTCTGTAATGTCGTAACAGTATTTATCCAGTTGTAACTAAAGGATAAGTCATAAACTAAAAATTTGAATTCTTATGAGAATAATAAACCAGAACTTAACTAACTTCAAATGTTTAGTATCTTTAATGTTTTTATTTAACCAGACAAATGGTTATTTGCAACCAGATGTGATAAGTGGCAATCATCAACTTAGTGTATAAATATCTGTAAATAAAATAAAAATTAACAATAATACAAAAATATAAGACAGCAAAATATGAGGCAATGTTTTGTTTTTGTTTAGTTTTATCATAGAACCAAAACTAAAAATAAAATTATTATTACCTGTCTCTAGTTTTCTGCTTATGCCGTTAATCTGAAGGTGTTATGCTACTTGTGTAACTATCAGAGTCACTGGTATCACAGGATTATGTACCCAAATTTAATACCAGTTCTTCCACGGCATCTTAGAATATTCCTTCATTGCTCCATGCTTCATCAATCACTTTCTTTGTGTGCATCATTGGTTTTCCCTGGTTGTCTGCAGTAACATTCATAATACCTTCACCATCAATTTTTCTACTTTTGTTCCTATAACATTCTTATTATTTCTTACTACATATCCCTTTATTTGTGCCCAAATTAACTAAATCAGGTTAAAGTGCCGTATGGTTGCAATAATAATATGGCCATGTTCTTCTGCTACTTTGTCAGTTATGTATTTCGGACATTGGGGTTTACAATCTGATACCAGCTTCAACAGCTCTGAATTTTTCATGGTAACAGTGGTAGAAACATTATGTGGTGAAGCCAGTGAATAGTGTCTTCTTTACATGTAGCCAATGTGAGCTCTTTGTCGTATATAACCAAGTGATAAGGGGGCCATCATCCAGTACAATAATTGACTGCACTGTGAGGTTTTTAATAACGAGTCTATGAACCACTTGATAAAGTTTTCAGAGTGCATTTGGCATCAAAACACTTAGGTATGAAACCTTCGGACGTCCCAGCATGTACAATAATATATCTAGCCCCTCATCCTAAAGGTACTTTCATTGTTTCTTTTGCAGTATCATCTGTCCAACCTTTTCATAAACTGTGACCTATATTTACCCATGTTTTGTCTAACCAGACTATATGTTCAGTAGATTTAGTTTTGAATTTTTCATAGAAATCTGCAATGTAAAGCAACTACATTTTCACTTTCTATTAGAACTGTTTTGCCCAAAATGTTTGTGAATTTAAAACTGATATTTTGTATTACTTTTCTAACAGATTATTGATTACCAGTAAAAGATCAGCTGCTGCCATTGACTTATGAAGTTTATTTATTATTGTTGAGAGCTCTTTTCTACAATAGTAGCTGTAAATGTGCTGTTGAATTTAATTTTCTTGGAAAGAATTTAACTTCGTAACTTTTTTGTGTATATTTTTGTAAGAGGTTTGAAAGTTGGGCTCTGTATCACTAAAATCAGTGAGATCATATTTCTCTTTTCTTAAACATACTATAAGCCTCTTCTCTACTTTGCATGTGGCAGCTGTGTGCTTCGTGGAAGTTAACCCCTCCCCCTGTTAGCTTTTTCTTTTTCAAAATATTCATGCACTGAACAGATAAGTTCTCTTGTGCCTGTCCATTAAGTACTTTTCTTTTTCTTGTCTTGCATATAGCTGAAGCACTTGTACTGGCGTTGGACATAACCAAATGGATAATATTAACTGTCACTAGCACTTAATACACAAAATATTTATAAATTTTACCACAAAATAACTTCTAAATATCAGACTAATAATTACTAAATTTAAAAAATATCACTAAATCATACAACACACACTAGAGTATTATAATATTGCAAATTTTAAAACTGTTAACTTCCAACCACATCAGACAAAAGTAAACACACTACTATTTAATTTAATAAGCATATTTACTAATTAAATAAAGCATGCTTTAATTTAGTAAACAACAGAACAACAAGTACGAGTTGACAATGCTGCCATAGATACTTTTGGCCAATCAGACCACATTAAACAGCACTTCCCACTTGCTTGCAGTGAACTGTCAATCCCTCTCCTGTAGAAATTGTGGTATAGTAAGTTAGGTAAGCCAGAAAGAGAAAAGACAGAGATTGTAAAATGGTTACAGACAAAATGAAAATTTAGTGAAATGTGTGATATGTTATATATAACATTATACAATATTAATATAATGTTATGATTAATTTTAATTTGACTAATGTTCAGTTAAATCAAAATCAGTGTGTATGGATTTACCTGTGTTTTGTTTTTAGACAAAAAATTGCAACGAACATCGAATAAGTATTGAAGAAGAAAGCTTAGACAGTGAAGAATGTTGGTTATCTAACAAGAGAAGTAGTAATGAAACCAAAGATTTGAATCATTGTGATATAAATAAGTCTTCAGATATGTGTAGTATTAAAAAACATGGAAGTGATCATGAAGTCATTACTAACAAAAATAATTCTCATTCAATATTAAAGTTAAATAACATTCAGCGTAGTTGTAGTACATTTGAAATAGATGAAATGGATGTGTCTAAGTTGCATCAGAATAACTGTGGAACTGAAAAAGAATATCAACAAGTGCAGAAAAATATGCAGAGTAATGCACCAGAGACTATAAAAGCTCCTTCAGAATGTACAAAAAGTAAAGAATTAAAGATGGGTGAATATCAAGTGACTGACAGTGAGTCATGTGATAATGTTAATAAACAATGTGAAAATAAAAGTGTAGATGAAGTAAATTGTAATGGGCTTGTAACATCAGAGGAAGAATTACCTATGTGTAGTTCAGGAAACAATTATAGGACTAACTGTGAAAATACTTTGGCTGGAGATAGAAGTGAAAGTCAGTTTATTTATGATGTAAGTGCTAGTGCTGATGATTCAGATGAAGATGATGAAGATAGTTATTCCATGAGAATTGATGATGAACTAAAGAAAGCAATAGAAAACAATTTAATAAAAGAAATTGGTTCAGCCTTTAATATAAATTCTTCAATTAGAATTTGTAATGAGATGTTAAATAAAGATAATGAAAAATCTGTAAGTGTTAGTGCTAATAAACAGCAATGTGCAACTTTGACTTCTTGTAATAGTGTGAAGACTAATGTAGAATGTGAGAATAAAATTACTATACATGGACTTGGAAGTAACAACACTTTCAGTAAACACTTGTGTTCTGATAAACAAGACAATGTAAACATTCATAATATAGAAATAAAAAAAACAGTTCCAAAATCTACTGTACATTCAACAAGAAATTCTCAGATATGTGATGTAAGTAAACTAGTTAGCAAGACATCACATTTCAGAAACAAGCAAGATAACTTTGAAGAGAACAGATTTTATGATAAAAATGATTCTACTGTACTCATTAGCAAAACTACATCATTTGAGAGCAATGAAAATGGTGGTATAGATCATGAAGATAATGAGCCATCATGTTCCTATAGGAAAGAAAACAATGCTAAAAATTGTAAAGAGAAAACACTTGTTGCTAGTGTCACTAAAGCTTCTTTTGAGAAATATAGAACATCAATATTTATTAATAAAAACACCAAATCAAAAGTTATAGTAATAAAAAAAAATAATTTGCCAGGAGATAATAGTAGATTACATGATAATTCTCAGAGTCTAAAAGGTAACAATTTCAAGCTGTTGGTGTCTCCAAGTTTTCAAACCACTTCACAGAAAGTCTTAGATGAAAGCACTTCTTCAACAGTAAAAAATTCTTCTAGAGCTGTTCCTCTTCAAAAAAAATCAGCTGTTGTAATACAGGCTCCTGCAAGTGAAAATTTTATTGAAACAGTTTTCCAGAGACAGATACTTGTATCTCAGATACCTGCTTATTCAACACCAGGACTTGCTTATTCAACCAAGGCATTCAAGTGTGACCATTGCGGAGACAGGTATGTTACACTGATTACAGTATCTAATTATAATTGATTTTGTGATAGACCTTTGTGTCTCATTAAACTTATGTATAACATTGTCTGAATGTTTGAAAAGTGATGCATAGATGTATACTTGAATCACATCCAGTTTATGCACATCCAGCAAACAGCATATATAGTAACAAATAAGCTGAGTAAGATAATGAGGCTGAGTTTGACATATGAGCTTAGTGGTTGACATATATGTGTTTTATGGTTGTAGAAGCGTACTTCGTATTTCAGGTTTATAATACACTTGGAGAGATGTAGAATGTACAGAGTGATTCAAAAAAGGACTTTACAACTTTAAAAGCATATAGAAATTTATTCAAATGACTTACAGAGTCAGCTGAGGTGTCATTTTAAAGCAAAACATATAAAGTTTGATTCATGAAGTGCTACAATTCCAAATACAGCCACCAGAAGCACTAGCACTATTGTTGTTCAAAATGTTTACTTTCACTGGTGCGGAATGTGCTCTTGTGTGTTTTGGTTTCATGAAATGAAGTCAGCTACAACAGTCCACCATAATTTTCGTACTGAGTCTGGTAAAGATCCTCCAGGTAGGCCTACAATTTACGTTTGGCACCAAACCTTTGTTGAGACTGATTGTTTGGTTGTTCTGTATGACATGCAAAATCAACATGCAAGTTTCTGATGCCGCTGTGGAACAACTTAGAGAGAGCTTTGCCCATAGCCCTAAGAAATCAGTACAACATGTTTCTCATGAGACTGGCATACCACAGCCAACCGCTTCGTGTGTATTACAGAAACGTTTGCACTTGAAAGCGTACAAACTTTCTGTGTTACAAAAAATTAATGAAGCAGATAAAGTCACTCGTCAGCATTTCTGTCCAAAATTGTTAGATTGAATAGGAGCCGATGAGGCATTCCTGGACAATGTAATCTTTAGCAGTGAATCACCATTTCACAGTGGCAAGGTGAACACCCACAACTGCAGAATCTGGAGTAGCAAAAATCCTCATGAACCATTGCAGCATGAGCGTGACAGTTTTTTGTGCCCTCAGCATATTTAAAGTGTATGGCCTGTTCTTTTTTATTCAGAGAAACATAAATGGTATCGTGTATCTGGATACGCTTCAAAATTTCTTCGTTCCACAGTTAGACAAAGATGACCATGATCGCCGGCTTCACTACCAGCAAGACGGGAGACTGCCTCACTTTAGTTACACGTCGAGGATTTTCTTGATAACCGATTCCCAGGTTGTTGGATTGATTGTGTAGGGCCTATTGCATGGCCACCGTGCTCTCCAGATTTGACCGTCTTGACTTTTTCTTTTGGGGTTTCATTAAAGATAGAGTGTTTTTCCACCTTCACCTCCTGATCTCACTAAGCTGAGAAATCCCATTTACACTGCAGTTTCAGAAGTGACACCCGATGTACTGGCTTGAATTTGGAATGAAACACTTCAGGTGGGATATCTGCCACATTGTAAATGGTGCTTACATTAAACCAAAATGACTGTCTGTTGAAAAACTTGATGTGTTATGCTTTAAAATGGCACCTCTACTGACTCTCTAAGTCATCTGAATAAATTTCTATATGCTTTAAAAGTTGTAAAGTTCTTTTTGAATAACCGTGTATTTGTATACGAATATGTGTTCATCATCTGATGCAGTTAACTTATTATGGAGCATATTCATTAATATCAGATTGTGAACTGGTGTTTATGTGTTAAGTGTTTGTGTTTAGGGTTGGTTGCATGGTCAAATTGGAAGTTGTCTACTTAATATTAAAAAGAACACTTTGTAATATAAGAGGCTCATTGATTATAGTGCTGACAAAAAGTAATGCTGGTAAGATAATAATATTATTTACACATTTTACTGTATTTTGTTATGACTCAAGAAATTAAACTATATTTATGAAGACACACACACTTTTTAAATAATGTATTAACAAATTATTATGTGCAGATTATTATATGAATAATCGAGATAAGAGTAATACATGAGTTTTCCTAGTTTTGTATATCCAGTCATACTCCCTCCTCAAAATAATGTGGTAAATAAATTTTGTGGTGGTGTGTGTGTGTGTGTGTGTGTGTGTGTGTGTGAGAGAGAGAGAGAGAGAGAGAGAAATATTTTTATAGAAGAACATATTTTTTTATTTTATTTGTATTACATTTGTTTAAACATTTTTGAATACGGCCATCTTCCATCTTAAGATAACAAAGGAGTAATTAAGTATAATTTAAAATCAGTTACTACCAGCTGTTAAACATACATGGAATAAATATTAGTGTATATTATTTTATCACATTAATAATTTTGGAATTATAATTTTTTATGTTAATTTGAGTTTGTTCCTCTATTAATTTATTATTTATTTTGCTTTTGTATATTTCTAAATTTTCCAAAGGTTCATTCTTTGGACTTTGCACGTATATTTTAATAAAATAACATTTTCTAAATTTTGAAATCTATAATTACTTTTAAGTGAATAGGTAGATACAGTTGACTTATACATTTCTAGTCTTGAATATGAATTTTGATGTTGAATAACTCTGCCTTTTAAACATTTTTTAGTTTGGTCTACATATAATTTATTACACTCAGGGCATTCAGTTTTATACACACTATTTAAATTATGAATTATTAGCTATTGGTTCTTTCAAAATCTGTTTTATTACTATTATTATATGAAATTTTTATATTTTTATTTTGTAATAATTTTAAAATTTTATGATTAAAGGAAATTTCAACCCATATCTGAATATAGCCTTTATTATAAAAATTTATTAACTTTAGGCCATTATGAGACAAAAATGGAACGGAAAATTTTAAGAAAATAATAAAAGTCTATTGGGGGGTCAAAGTCATGAAGAATTGTATTCAAAATACATAGTTGGTGTCTTTAATAATATGTCAGAATTAACATCTCTCAACAGTTATTGCCTTGTATATTTGTCAAAAAGTAGATATAGGCCTTTACATGTTTCTGTAAACATACCTAAACTTAATAGGTAAGACTAAATTATTTGTCATTTGAACATTGTGGTAACAATTTTAACTAAAACACCAATGTAGTAGTTCAGAACTTTTAGTATTTATTGTATGATTGTCTGCTTTACAATTGTTATTTTACATGAAAAAACAGAGTAATTGGCTTTTTGTATTTTTTTTTTATAATTGAAAAATTATCTAATATTGAAATTTATGTAATAATAAATGCATTTTCTTCTAGTTTTACTCTAATAGTAAGAGAGTTCTAGTTCAGTAAGTTACTAGTATTCTTCAGTGTTGAAAAAGTAATAACAGTGGTTTGACTGAACGAATTCACGGCTGATTCAGTCAACATATTTTTGAGACCCTGTACACCTGATGTATGAACACATGAAAATTTTATAAAAGTATAACATTCATTCTGTTTACTGCCATTAAATTTCTTACCACGATTTTGGATTCATAAAATTTGTTCATAAAAATGTATGATCCTAGTTGTTTTAACATTACAGTTGCACTTTTATAATATGTATATTATCAAATTATAATTACTTTTGTGAAATGTGGGTTAGGTTAAAATAAAACAATAAAAAATAACACATTCTACTTGCAGAAGTAACTATAATTTGATTTTATAAAATATATAGTGCAACGTTACAAGTATTATAAAATATTACACAGATACAATACCATGTACTCAACGCAACTATAAAGTGTATCACACCTGCCGGTCGCAGGATTTTTTTTATTCTCGTTGCGTCAAGTATATGTCATCATCATTCATCATTATTCCTGCATCTCCTAAGTGGAGCATAGGGCATCAATGAACTTCCGCCACCGGACTCTGTTCCGCGCCATCGTCTTGATCTCGGGCCAGGTCTTCCCTCCTTTCTCCATCCCTTCCGCTATTACACTCCTCCTCCATGTGTTCCTTGGTCTGCCTCTTCTCCTGCTACCTTGTGGGTTCCATTCCAGGGCTTGTCTTGCTATGTTGTCTCCATCTCGTCGTAATGTATGCCCAATCCACTTCCATTTCCTACGACGCATCTCAATGTCAATGGGTGTTTGATGGGTTCTTCTCCACAGCTCTTCATTGGAGATAACTTGTGGCCACCATATCCTCAGGATATTCCGCAAACTTCTGTTCACGAATGTTTGGAGTCTGCTAATCAGTTGTTTGTTAGTCTTCCAAGTTTCACACCCATAGAGCAGTACCGACTTGACATTTGTATTGAAGATGCGTAGTTTGGTATTGGTGTTAAGTTCCCTTGATTTCCAGATTGGTCTCAGCATTGCAAATGCTCCTTTAGCCTTATTTATTCTATTTCCTATATCCTATATGGTTCCTCCCTCCGTGGTGACCATACTTCCCAGGTAACAAAACTGTTTGACTTGTTCGATCTCTTGGTTTCCTAAAAATAATAGTGCCTTATTGCGGTTATTATAACTCATCTCCTTGGTTTTCTTTCCATTAATCTTCAATCCTACCTCTGATGCTTCGGTTTTTAAATCGTTCAGCTTTGCTTCCATATCCTTAAAACTGTTGGTTAGCAAGCACAGGTCATCCGCGAAGTCCAAGTCCTCCAACCTATCTGTCAGTCCCCACTGAATTCCTCTTCGGCGATTCATTGCCTTCTTCATCATGAGATCCAGCACCATAATAAATAATATTGGTGACAGCAAACATCCTTGCTTCACTCCTTTATCTACTGGGATGGGCTCGGACAACATCCCCTGGTGTAAAACTTGACATGTGTAGTTCTCATACATTTCTTGAGTTAACTTAATAATTTTCTTTGGAATCCCAAACTCTTTCATGGCTTTCCACATCTTCTTCCTCATTACACTATCAAACGCCTTTTCAAAGTCTACAAATAGTATATACAGTGACGACTGCAGCTCCGTGGATTGTTCTATAATTATACGCAGTGTATTGATCTGGTCCGTACAGGAATAACCTTCTCTAAATCCTGCTTGTGTCAAGTATATGTAGTTGCACAATAAAAAAATAATTTTCAAAGAGGAGTGAGATGTTGATGACATGAAATAATTAATTAAAACTGTTTCAAAATAATCATTCTATGATTTATTAATATTAATACAAAATATGCAAATATTAAAATTTCAAATTATAAAAATTAAAAAATTTTCTCTTTTATAAGTTTACAAAAATACAATATAACCTTCTATGCTGTTCATGACATATAAATATAAACAACCATATAATCTTACTAGCTAAACAGACATGTTAAACAAATTATCTATACACTTTTTATTTCAGTGTGTCTGACTTTGAATCAAATTTTAAATAATAATAGCAACTCATTTACAAACAAAAATAATATTAAATCTCAAGAATAAAACTAATTGTTGCTATAAAAAAAAATAACATTTACTTCCAACCTATTAGTTATTGCTACTGACACACCCAATGTTTAACATACAACAGAAGATTAGTATTTTTAAATTTTCTTGTTAAATTAAATTATTTTCTTTAACTACCATTTAAATTTATGTACAGTGATTATATTTAAAAATTTAAGTCTTTACTGTTCATATATAAGTTTCTTTTTAAGAGTTCTTTTCACAAACAAAAAATATAATTGTTTATTCATCACCTGCGTACTGCCGATGTTACCGTTGCGTGCGTGTGTGTGTGTGTCCTGAATCCTGAGAATTTGATGATTATGCTGATGCTGTATTCTCTGTCTCTATGGTTTGTTGTTTGTGATGGTCCAGAGTTCCTCCATAAGTCTGGTGTGTGTGTGGTTCGATCGGTTGGCAGACCAGCAGCGTGACGTTGTGTGAAGATATCTTGAGTCTGAGCTCGCCCCAAAATTGCCGGTGGTATTTATACTGGATGGGGAGCTGACAAGTCCAGGACTGTTTTCGACCTGTTAGATATTGACACTTCGTGCAGAGCGTCCTTTTAGTTACAAATCACTTTTTGGTTCCTATTTCGTAAACATACTCGTAGCACGAGCGATGTCATCGTTTGCATAATTTTTTTCTGGTCACTCACATATAACACACTTATTAATTACTATTTAATTACACTAGTAATTAACATTAAATTACTTAGCATCTTTATTATTGCATATTTCTGCAATAATTTTTTTCATCACCATATTCGGTAAAAATTCCTTAATGTAATGGTGTCTTTATAATTGGGGTAAGTCTTTGTTCACAGGTTTAAAATGTATTAATTAGTTTATTTTTATCCGGTTAAAACCTAATTACAGACAAACCACTAATTCGTACGCATCACCCCATCTTTGCATGTCCGAGCTGGCTTCACTCACACAAACACACAAGCACTGTATTCACTCGCAGGGCAGGTGTACGCTTTCTGACAGTTCTTAGCCTGCATAATATTGTTAAAAACTGTTCATCATATATTTTGTATGCTAAATATTATAACGTACCGCTTTTTAGATGAGAGGCGTTAATGTTTCCGCCTCTCCGCAGTCGACACTTATGAATTATAATAACTGACATTTCTTAAAAAAAAAATAAATAAAGGATTTTCTAATGTGTTACTCAATCTAAATAGAAATCGAGAGTGTGTGATTTGGGGTCAAGGAGGGAAGTTGTTCAGCCTTATGAAGAAGAGAGTGTAAGTACCAATTATTTACACTTGGTTTAGACGATTTCGGATTTCCTCAAATTGTTCGCTGTAATTTAAATCAGCTGATGGTGAGATAAGTTTCTCCGTATAGTTCAACCAGCTTATACCGTAGCAAAATTTGATCCAAGGTTGATTTCTTCTGTTATTGTACTGAAAACTATTACAACTACCCACTACAAAAATTATAACACACTTTATTATTCAAGATTATTTTTCAATAATATGATTTATTTATATTATTGGTTTTTGTTTCCTGCCACCAAAATACAAGGATCACAATTGATCTTTCCTTAAGTAAAACATAAACTCGACTTCACAGAGCAAACATGGAATTATCTAAAGAGAAAGACATATATGGTTTTAATTACCAAATTTTACACTATTTAAAATTAAACATCAATTAATATATAATTCTTAATAATTCCCCAGGGTTCAGGGTAAGTTCTTTTTGTTACGAGAGTGTCAGAAATGGATAATTACTACGCTTTACAAATACCGAAAAAATTATTAAATAATTTGTTTATTTTTTCGTGTAGTATGTAGTTCCTGGAATGTCCGTAAGAGTGCAGCGTGCGTTTGTTTACTTTAAAAACATATGTTTAGATGACTATTTTATTTTCAATCTCAACGTTCGGAATGCTTTTCTTCTTGAATTATTACAAAAAAAATGTTTATATTACCTCGCTCCGTATGGTTCTTACTGGATTGAAGCTTTTTCTGTGGTGAGGTCCGTCTTGCGTTATAATTTCCTTACCGTCTGGCGAATTCTCGATCGTCAACTAGAACTAGGCCGAAACCATGTTGGATCATCAGAAGGTTTTCTTTCACTGTTTATAAAGGAGTAGAACCATCTAATTTTGATAAATCATGGATGATTTTGAAGTGATCATGCGGCTAGTTAATTTTGTATCAATTTGCACTCCTCTCAAGTTCCGAAAAGGTTATTTTTTATTATAATTGTAGTAGCATCTTTTCTTCAACTATACGGTTTTAGTTCAAAATTTTTCTTAACAATACTTGTTATTTTCATCACTCTTAGTAACACATAGTATTTTTATTATACAGGCAGTTTGTAATTATTATAAATTTATATTTTATTTATGGAAAAATAATTCCTTTCCATTCCGGTTTCTTTACCAATTTAGTTTACATAATAAGTTTTGGTTCATTTTCTTATGACATGGTATATAAGTATTTGATAATTTTATTATCTTTAAATAAATTTATATATTATTTATTTAGTCTCTCATAGTATTCCTACACGGCACTACTTCCTGTTGCCATTTCCCCCATAGTATTATTTTAATTTTTTATTATCTTTTGGTATTTAAATTTTTATGTCTTTTAAAACTAACCCTGGGTTATCCTATATTACAACACAAATATTTAAAAAAATATAACATTAACTTATGTATAACAATTGGTTATCCATACAATATAAATATTACAATAAATAAATAAAAATACAAAATCAGTTAGTAGTATTACAGCCTACTCTCATAGTTTTATAATTTCCAAACCTACAGCACAGTTTGGTAATATGTTCCTTTCACTTTTATTTTTCACCTAAATGGGTACACTATAACTCACTTTGCACCATATATCACTCGAATTGTTTATCATGTTGAGTGATATAATTTAATTTTGAGCGAGCCATAGGTTACCCATTTCTGACATTGATGTTATTATGATTTAGTTTATTGGGACAGGGTTATGTAACGTTACAATATTTACAAACATACCGCCCTGGGCAAATATATGTATTGTTGCATGTATTCCCCAGGTGGGTTTAAATAAAATTTGACTGTTGTTCAAATTTTATTTACACAGATATATATGTGTACTTGATAATTATAATTTCATCTTATTATCTGTAGTACAATTGGTTCTAAACTCCTTATAAAAGTAAATATTTTTATCGATATGTACGAACAGACCCCTTTGTGGTGGTCGACAAAATTCTTTCCCCCTACCTATACAAACATGCTTACATCCTGTTTTCTATTGTTGTATTGTTGTGTTTAAAGACACACTAACCTACCATACTGGTTGCGTATTGTGCAGTGCGGTCGGTATCTCTCTCTCACTCTCTCAGGACGTTGATTCTCCTCATCTCCATATACGTTCCTGCATGAAGAGAATCAATTATACTACACCAGTTATTTTTTGTACTGGAAATATTTCCTCATCGATGAAGCATGATATTTGCCAATTTCTTTTTGTCTTTCAGTGTCATATACCATAAAGACTTGTGCTCCCCATCTTGTTTGCAGAACTTAGGGACCTTCGTATAATCTAAAGAACTTTTTGGCGGTGTTGTCTATTCTCTTCCCTACTGGATTACTTCTTATCAATACCATATCTCCAACTTTAAATTTCACTAACTTGTGTGTTCGATTGAATCTCTCTACTCTCTTCATACCCTTATCTTTTATCCTATTTCTTGCGTTATCTAATTTTTGATTCATAGGTATAGCTAGATTCTGATTTTCAGGTTTACTAACGAAGTTCTTCCAAAATCTAGTTGGTTTCTGCCCTTTTCCCAATTCAATTGGTGGGTATCCAGTAGCTTCACTATAATTTTCATTAATAGATTTTTCAAAGAACAGCAAGTATTCAGCCCATTTGTTATGCTGATCATGGCAATATATACAGATATACTTGCCCAATTCTTTATTAACACGTTCGACAAGGTTACCCTGAGGATGCCTAATTGATGTGAGCATGGGTTTTATTCCTTGCTGCGTTAACGTTTCAGACCATAGCTTATTCCTAAATTGTTTGGCTTGATCCGTAATTATCTTCTTTACGTTACCATATGTGGGTACATACCTTTGCAGTATTATCTTCAGAACAGTATTTGTGGTGGGTCGCATAATAGCGTATAACTGGACAGTCTTGGTAAACACATCTACACATACATGAATGTGCCTAACGCCCATTGTGGTTAGTTAAGTGGGACTTGATCGTGGCAGCGGACCCAAGAAGTCCAGAGCTAACAACTCCCTTTTCTCCTTTTATCTGATGCTTTGCATAGATACATAGGTATGTAAATTTGGATATCTAGCGGTCTGGCAATCATGACACCTTTTTAAGACGGCTTTAATCCTCCTAAACATATTATTGATGGTGAAATCTTCTCTCAAAGTCTAGTAAGATTTTAATGCTGACGCATGGGCTAGACTTTCGTGACATGGTGTAATTAACTGTTGTAACATTTATGGTGATAACATTACTTTCCAGTCTTGGTCCATTAATTTAAATAGTATGTTATTTTTAACTGCATACTTATCATGAGATGGTTGTTTTAATTGCTGAAGCTTTGGATCTTTATCTTGCTCTCTTGCTAAGTTCTGGAGTAGCTGTTTTACTTCATCGTTTGCTTTATACTGCATATGCAGTAATTTCTAATCTTTATCATTGGAGAAATGAGTCTCTTCCTTCTTCTCCGTGACATATCGACTTAGTGTATCTGCTGTCTTGTTGTCGGTTCCACTGCAGTATTTAATGGTAAAAGAATATTTTTCTATGGCCAGAATCCATGTCATCAGTCTTGCATTTGTGATTCTGCACCTCAGTAGGAATGATAGAGCTTGGTGATCAGTGTGGATTTCAAAGTGCGTTCCATAGTATAATATCAGAATTGTTCAATGCACATATGATGGCCAATATTTCCTTCTCCGAAATACAGTAATGTTTCTCGGCACCTTTGAACACTCTGCTTGCATAGGCGATCACTTGAAGTTCTCCTTTTGAATCTTCTTGGTAGAGTACGCTCCCTATTGCATAGTCGCTGGCGTCCGAGTAGATGATGTATTTTCCTTCACGTTGTGGATAGTGTAGCATAATATTTTCCACAAACAGTGCCTTGACCTTGTTGAATGCATTGGTGTGATGTTGTTCCCACTTCCACTTCACTTTCTTCTTTGTGAGCTACAATAGTGGTTTGATTTCTTCTGCATATAATGGTGAAAATCGTCTATAGTATCCCATTAGACATAGGAATGCTCTTAACCCTTTCACATTTCTCAGTATTGGGAACTCAGTGATACTGCTTATTTTGCATGGATCTGGTCGTATACCTTCCTCAGATACAATATGACCCAGAAATTTTATAGACGATCGCATAAATTCACATTTATCTAAATTTAATGAGATGCGAGCTTGTCGAAACTTCTCAAAAATAGTGCGTAAATTGATTATATGTTCTTCTAACGTTTTCGATATGACCAATATGTCATCAACAAAAATCATGGTGTAAGGTTCTACTTCCGGACCTAATGTAATTTCTAAACATTTTACAATGGCTGCTAGGCTTGTGCTTAGACCAAAAGGTACTACCTTATGCTGGTAGCATTTATTTTTATACAGAAATGGAGTATATTTTCTGTCCCTTTCTCGAATGGGAATCTGCCAAAAACTAGAGGTTAAATCGAGTTTAGTTAAATACTTAGCTCCTTTGCAATTTGTGAACAACTCATCTGCCGTGGGTGCACAGTCAAAATCCTTTTCTATGACACTATTCAAATTCCTCATGTCCAAACATAGTCGAATTTCATCATTCTTCTTTTTCACCACAACCAACGGGTTTAAGAAGTTACTGTTCGATCGTTCTATGACGTCATTATCCAGCATTCTTTTGATTTCTTTCTCGACTTGCTCCTCATACTTCATTGGAATTGAATACGTCGTCCTCACGAATTTTGACGGATCTGTGACCTTGATGCAATGTTCATATATGTTTGTTTGTGTAGGCAGTTCGCTAAATATGTCTGCATACTCTTTAATTAAGGTGTCTATTTGTTCTACCCCTTGGTGTTCACCATTGTTTTCTTCGCTACAATGTTTATCATTTGCATAGGTTACTGAAGGTCTGGAGATAGTTACCGGTTCACTTATATTTGACGACTGATCTTCTTCAGTTACATTTAATTTAATATTTTGTGTGACATTATTCAGAGGGCACGTCATCGTTTGATCTGCTGTATTTATTTACAGCCTTCATTTTATTTAAAGCATCTATTCCTAATATACAGTGACGGACTAGTTTATTTACTACTAACATAGCTAATTCATATTGTACATTCCCACACGTTATATTTGCAAATATTTGTTGCTTAACTTGTTCCCTGGTACAATTAGCAGTGGTTATGTAAAATTCATTAACAGGTAGAGTGGGTGTTGATTTAAAACATTGTTTGTTGCTGTGAAGCCATATCTTACAAATAACAGATATTTCGTTTCCTGTGTCGATCGATGCCTGCACTTTACAGTTGTTGATGTGTACAGTAACGGTTGGGCAGTAGTTACATTCATTCACACGTCTTGCAGTTGTATCCGGTGCTATGATGTTGGCGTACAAATCAGGCGGAAATAGGCTGTTCATTTCTACTTCATGTGATGGTCAACTCTGATTTGAGGTAGATGGCATTTCCGGTGTTGGCTTCGTCGACTTCTGAGCTATTGTTTGTACATTCCGGGTATATGGTTTGGTAAATTTCTTATTCGAATTCGGCCAGGTGTATCCACCCTTCGTATTACTCCTCTGTTTTACTCTCGTGCAGTGTGTGTCGCCAACTTTCGACTAAAAACCGGACACGACTATCTCGCTTCACATCTGCACCGCCTCCACGTGCTGCCAACCCCTGAGTGCTAGCTGTGCAGCCACGCGACGATGGACACTGACCATCTGAGAGACTGCCCGGCCTTAGACCACACCCCATCCAATGAGGACACCGAGATCGCCGAAGCCCGACGCTACTGGTCAGCGCGTCGCCTAATGGCCCAACAGCCAAGGGTGGGCGTTGGCTAGTAAGTAAGTAAGTAAGTGTTTTACTCTCAACCTTGCACTCTTCTCTTCTAAATTCTCTCCGCCCGAAGTTTTCAGCGTACCTTCTCTCGTCTTGGAAATGAGTTTTATTTCTGTAATCGGTGTGAAACGTGAGTTCGGGCTGCGTGAGTAAAATTAATAAATCTTTAACGGTTTTAATTCGTAGTGTGTATATGGCTAATCTTATATCTCTGTGAAAGTGATGTGCTAATTTAAGTACCAATTCGTGTTGTGTAAATGTGGGTCTTAAGTGTTTACTTCTTTCCACGAGTTGTGTGACATACTCCTCTAAGGTTAGTCTACCATTATGTTGATATTTACCATATTTTAATTGGTCTCGTATTTGTCTTTTTGTGTGAATATTCCAATAGTGACCTTCAAACTATTCTTTAAGTTGTTCATATGTAGTTAAATTATCTCTGACAATGGTATACCATCGTGCAGCACAATCTTGAAAATGCTTACAAATAAAGTCAATTTTTTCTTTATCATGTAACGGGGCAGATCAGGGACGGGAATAGATTTTAATAATTGCAAATAAATTTTAAAGTAGTCAGTGTGCACCTTTGTGGAACCTCGTTTTAACCAACCATACATACAATGTTATTACTAAACACTCGTCTGTGTTTATGTCTAGACAGTCCGGCTAGACGAGTTACGTAACCGCCTGCAGCTTGTGCAGTCCGTAAATCACAGAAAACGCCAGTTTCAACGGTCAGTAAAAAATATAAGGATTCCCGGGCTTAGCGTCAGGACATGCCGGCCAATCAGAGAAGGCGAAGTACAAAAACACATACGTTGGCGTGCAGCTGGGCCAACGCCTAACACCACAGTTGTTGACTAACAGCAGAGTCATTAACCAACAGCAGAGCAGAATAGCCGTCTTCAAACAGAGCGGTCGTAAGTTAACGGTGGCCTCGGGCGTGTAAGATAGGCCGAAAATACTATAATCGGCCTATCTAGTAAAGTGCGCAATACAACAGTAAACTAACTACAGTGCCAGTTAAATGAAAAGCTTTAAACACAAACTTTGGTGTCGGAGTAAAACACAGACTTACTACGCAGTATGCGACCACGTGTTGATAAGTAACAGCAAAAACAATCAATTTAATAATAATCCATCATTTATTTTTTTTAATAGCAGGTGTACACAACTAAAGAATGAGATCTCAAACAGTGGGGTAATTAAAGAGAGTGAGAGAGCGAGTGTTTAAAAGAAAAGGGGAAAATAGTCAAAGACTGGTTGGCTATAGTATAATGTGTCCGAAGATTGTTAATTTTCATAAGGTCTGTATTATCAAGCTTCAGTGGACAACTTGGTGTCCAGTAAATTTTATTTGATACAATAGCTATTTGACTTAAAATAAACTCAGATTTTGTATGATGATAGCCATGCGTAGAGAGTAGTTATTACGCCCGTCTAACATAACCTGTCCTGTATGGTAAATCTCGCCTAAACGAACCTGGTAAGTAAGTAAAGTAAAAAAGGGAAAAATGTATTAAGGTTTCCATATTTGTCCTTTTGTTTAAAAATGTTGGTGGCGACCTATAAGTAATTTTGGAATCTTCTGTTTTGATAAGTCAGGGTAAAGGGTAATCAAGGTTAATGCGTAAAAAGATCGCACGAGGTAAGTAAAAAGTCATGTGGGAGGACAAAAGTAATAAAACGTTACAGTGGCGTTCCCTGCCAGGATTACTCATATGAATCTTCTGATATGGGTTTAGGCCTGATTGGAAGTACGAGACAGGTTGTGGTAATGGCGTATGTGTGAATAATTATCGTATATAATTACGTTGCGTAAACTAGGTTATGTTTTGGTAGCGTAACGTGCTTGTGAAATTATTGTGTTTACTTGTATATTTGGATAACGAGTTTATGTGTGGAATATTTTGATTGGGTATGTATAATTAGTGTATTATATAAAGGGTATTACAATAAAAAAGTGTGTTTAACATGGCAGGGGCACAATCCGTAATAATGAACGATGTTGCGAGTCAATCGACGCCGGTCCAGGCTAAAAAAGATGATAGTCATAAAATGTTTGAAAGATTACAAGCAATGTTAGAGGTAAATTTTAATGTAATAAATAGTCGTTTTGACATGAATGATACCAAGTTTAATGAGTTAAAGAGGGATATCAATGAGCAAAAAATCAAATGTGAAAGACATTTCGATAAAATAAATAGTCGTTTTGACACCAACGAGATTAAATTTGATGAATTAAAGGGGGAAGTAAGACAATATAAAGAACAAAATGTGAAATTTGAGAATAGTATAAATGTAAAATGTGATGAATTAATTAAACGATGTGATGAGATAAAAAACGACAAGGTAGGTGCTGTCAATACAAGTGATAATCAGAAAGCTGATATTTTAAATGTTAAACAGGTGGCAGTAAACAAGGTGAGTAATACTAATAACAAAGTAGTTGATGATGAGGTATTTATGCATGATATGGTAAACAGTAGAAATAATGAGGAGAGTAGAAAATTATTTGGGGTTAGTAACGGAGTAGCACTTAGTGTTTATGAGTTAGAAAGGGAGTACGAAGATAGTGTAGAGTGTGAACAGAGGGTAAATTTTTCCCGTAATGTGGTGAAGCAGAGACTTCATTAGTGTTTTTGGAGGACGAGAGTTCCTCGATAGTGTTAGTAGAAGATAAAAGATCTTCAAAATGTCGCTTGGTTTTTAGTGTATCTGGTAAGGCCAGATGGTGTTTTAATAATGTGGTGTTGCCCTCTGTGTGGAGTGAGAATGTGGAATTGGGCTGGGAAAGTGATTATAAAGAGAGAAATAGAATGATAGAGGTGTTTAATGCAAAGAAAGGTTATAGAGAATTTGTAGAGAGAATAAATATCATTAACTATTTACCCTATGAAGGAAATAGTGCAGTAGTATACAATAATTATAGCGATAATGATGATAAACGCTTATCTGTTGTAAGAATTTGCGCAATAGCAGCTGTTGACTATAGTAATGAAAGTATAAACTATTTAAATGTGACAGAAAATACTAACAGAGACTTAACCAACAATACTGAGGTAAACATGGCATATGATAAAATAATAATGGGGGAGAACCCTGGGAATTATTATTATGGTATAAGGGAAAAAACAAATTTTTATGTTTATTATATTAACAATAGTAATGTAATGAATTTAAATAAAAATGAATTATGCATATTCAACACAAGACTAATTTTCGATGACGGCGGTTAGATAAACAGTGAATGAACATTTAATTATTTGAGTCAACATACCAATTACAGTCATTATACCAATGACTTGGCTGATTTATGTAATGAAGTGTGATAAACAATGAAATGATATGACGAAAATTTGTAAATAAGTTTGTATGGGTGTTAGATGTATTGTATACTAGGTTCTATTGCTGGCATGTATATTGTTTGTTTGGTGTGACCAATGTTTACAGGTGGGATGGAATGGATAATAATAATATTTTATTGTGATGAATAATTGCCATAAATGTATTTCATGAATTGAGTGGGGTTAACTTTTTGTGAATAACCTAATGAAGTAACTTAGTGTTTTGATTGTAATGTAGTTAAAATTTATGTGGGAGGATTTTATTAATGTAGAATCATGTTGAATGATGCAATTACAGTAACTTAGTGTTTGAGAAAAGGAAGAAATTAAATTGGAGCAGGAATTAAATTAATTTGAAATGTGAATTTTGGGTAACGAACTTAAATTTATTTTGTTTTGGATTGTGTAATGTAGATGATCAACATGGTTAACTGAAAAGTAAAGGAAAAGTGATAATGAAAAGTAAACAGAATGTTCATTTAATTTCGGTGTTACCTGTAATATGTATTCCTACAGTAAGGTTGTTATGATTTATGTGTATTTTATGTAATCAATTTGCAATTTTTGCGGGGAATAATGTTTTGTCATGATTTGTATGGAATTTATATGTACTCGATGTAAGTAGACAGTAAGTTTATACTGCTATGTAGACATTGTAAGCTACAGGTTTATCTGAAACCAAGGTAAAATGTTTAAATCTTGGTAATTAATGTAATCAAATTAAGTTGAGGTATTAGATACACTCAAAGGGGAATATATGTTTCAATGTAGCCATGGGAATGTTTATTATGTTGCATCCTGTTTAAGAGTGATTACTGTAGAACAGAGGTAGTTGTATATTAACAAATTAGATAAGAATCCAGTACTTTGCAAAACATCAAACCAGTACTTTGTTAACGACATACCAGTACGACTAAGAGGAAACGAATCAGTTGGGGATATGGAATAATAGAAGGCCGTTTAATGATATTTTGATTGAATGTTTCAGAGTCAGGTGATACTGTGGTGACGTGCCTGTCTGATTTTATGGTGTTGGGATCTAGAGAGAGAAGTCCAGTAAGGTCGGATAGGTGCAGCCACAGCCACCGGACTAGGGGGGTAAGTACCCATGATTTTAGTAAAGAGTCAAGGGGGTTGCGGCGCTATATCCTCGCTGATCCTCTTAGGTTTAGGCAATGAGAGTTTTTATGCTTCGGCATAAAACCTCTCATTGGGGGGGGGGTATTGTAACGGTACAGAATTGTGTGTTACAAAATAATAATTCAAATCAGACTTAATTCAAAGCAGTCAGTGTTCACCTTTGGTGTGCCTCGTTTTAACCAACTACACATACAATCTTATTACAAAACACCACGTCTGTGTTTTGTCTCTGGAGTCAGCTAGTCCAGACATATTACGTAACTACATACAGTTGTGCAATCCGGGAATCACGGAAAAAATGAAGTCAACGTGCAGATTTCACCAGGCGGCAAAAGATTGCAGAATTCGCTGCCCCAGCTTCTAGAACTTTTTAAACCCACCAATCAGGGCTTGAATTGGTGATCACGTGACCAGCCTAAAACCCCGAGAACTGCACCCTAACGCAGATTAAGCGGCAGTCAACTCGTATCTTTCGACCGCGAGGTCATAACAAAGAAAACAACAAGTGCTCGAGCTTAATTAACGTCGGGCGACATAATGTTATAAAAATGTAATCTAAAATAGTAGTAAACTAGTACTAAATACTGATTGTACAGCTACAGTGGAAAACTTATAAACGTTTGAAACAACAGTTCGGAGTGATCAGTGAAACAGCGAATAACACGTGGCGGTGGTGAAACTGTTTGGAATGCCGTGGATTGGTTAAGTACCATTCATAAACTACCAAATAAATTTTATAAACATATGAAATAAATACAGATAAAGAGCTCTAATAATGGGGGTTAAATATAAAAATGTAAAAAGGGTGAGAGAGTGAGTGAAACAAAGTACTGGGTCATTAAGCATATTAAACACCTTGTAAGAATAGTAATCGTAAGAATTGTTTTATTCTCATTTTGTATACCGATAACGTTATACGTTATTTCCATTTAACAGAAAACTAAAAACTTATAATTGATGTATTAGTTGACAAGAAATGAGGAGAAGCTGAGCCTTTGTTATATAGGTGTAGGAAATAACATAATTTCATTAAATAAAAGAAAAATAATTTGTTTAGTCAGCACAAACTGTGTTAAGATCATTTTGCAACTCAAACCAAATAATCCCTCTGCAACTGTTTTCGTCTATAAGACCCTGGATTGAAACCCAAAGGTAAGAAAAACGAAGTTTTATAAATTTAATAGAATTTACCTATTAATTCTATTTCCTGTTC
Source organism: Magicicada septendecula (assembly GCA_034769895.1). Taxonomy (NCBI): domain Eukaryota; kingdom Metazoa; phylum Arthropoda; class Insecta; order Hemiptera; family Cicadidae; genus Magicicada; species Magicicada septendecula. The sequence goes on along the minus strand of CM068367.1, from coordinate 989,086,527 downwards.
ACAGTTTAATAAAAATTCAATTGGGTTATCTGTTTTTAAACCTTTGAATACTAGTTTGGTCTGTTCCTCTATCTGTGATGGTACATCATCATCTGTGCCGGTCGTCTCTTGATCTCCATTCTCAGACGTTCTACTTCTCCACGTAGATCTTCCTTAAGTGTGTTCATTTCACCTGAGTAGTTCTTGGTGGATTTTGCAGACTCTACTACAGCAGTTTCCAACATCGTCGTTCTGGCTTCCAATTCCTGCGTTTATATAATGTTTTCCTGGATTTGTTCACTAACTGTTCTTATCCTCACATCTTGTTCCTGCTTTGAAACTCTAAACTTTTCATTCCAATGTTCAGCTAATTGTTTAATACCTTCTTTTAATTCTTTCGACCATTCTGTTTTCTGTTCATTAAACCTATTCTCCATCTTTAAAGCTTGTTCCTTCATTGATTGTTCTACCCTAGCTCCTAATACTTCTATGTTGGTATTAGTTTCTTCGAGTTTTGTAATCAACTGTTCTTTAAAGTTATTGAATTCAGTTTTAAATTCGGCCCTAGTTTTTTCGCTATTCTTTTGTATTTGTTCATTATTTTTCGCGAATTCAGCTTTAAATTCGGCTTTAACTTCGTCTTTATTTTTCGCTAATTCAGCTTTAACTTCCTTCCTATTCTTTTTTAATTTTTCATTATTCTTTTGCATTTTTTCCTCGAGACTTCTAAACACAGCCTCAATATCAACTCCTTTCTGCGGTGTAGCAATTTTTATATTAGAATTAAATTTAAATTCGTTTTTTTTAATATTAATTATTATTGGTAAACCGCAACTCTATTGGTTTTCATTTAATATTATTTATTTATGTTTATTATTATTATAAATTATCTCATGCCAACAATTACTCTCCTCTTTCAGTTTTGTTGAGCGCCAGTTGTGAAATACACAACAATATTACAATTACAATACAATAATATTAATAACAATAATAATAGTACAGTTATTAATTATGAACATATACGATAATTAACAAATATCGAGCCACACGTTGGGCACGCCAGATTATTATGCAACGTTACAAGTATTATAAAATATTACACAAATACAATACCATGTACTCAAGGCAACTATGAAGTGTATCATACCGGCCAGGTCGCAGAATTTTTTTTATTCACGTTGTGTCAAGTATATGTAGTTGCACAATACAAAAATAATTTTCAAAGAGGAGTGAGATGTTGATGACATGAAATAATTAATTAAAACTGTTTCAAAATAATCATTCTATGATTTATTAATATTAATAGAAAATATGCAAATATTAAAATTTCAAATTATAAAAATTAAAAAATTTTCTCTTTTATAAGCTTACAAAAATACAATATAACCTTCTGTGCTGTTCATGACATATAAAAATAAACAACCATATGTAGCGGGGCAATTTTGGGCCTACCTGAGGCAATGTAAAGAAGTTTGTATTTTTCTTTTTAATAAATAACATTTTCGAATATTAGGGATAAAATTTTATAAAGAACGGTAAATTTATTATTTGCGACGGAAGTGAACGTGGCAGCACTGCTGTGTTAAAATTACTTATGAATATGTTCTCAAAACGAGAAACAACCGACAAACTGTACCAAGGTCAACAAATGACGAACACGAAACCAGTAAACACATTATGTAACAGCGTAAACAAGTTATATAACCAGCGTCAGGCGATCTGACGTCAGAGACGATCTTTGTTATGAAATGCCGTTACATAACGGTGACAGGCAGCTGGCGGAGTGATACAAACGCTAAGACAATAAGAATTGAACATCCAACAACAGCCGCTTCACAAATTAGCGCCTGTAGTTCTGCCCAGTCTAAATTCAACGCTCGCGCGAGCAACAGCTATGTAAAAGTTTCGGAACGTAAGTGCGGGCCCGCACCGTAAAGAATGTGAATACTATATTTCAAAACATGACTTAAAATCAAAATTTCTTATTAAAAGTGTGATTAACAGTTTTCATTATAATCTAACAGTTCGATAATCATGAAGTAAAGTAAAAGTGCGCACGGAAAGCGATGTGACGTCGTCTGGACTAGAATTCGGACTCGAGGCAGATAAGTTACCAGGATATACACAGAATTATTAAAATTTATTATATTTTTCAGAAATCCAAAAAACAGATGGGGTAAATTAAATAAAATGGGAGTTAAAGGGGAAAATCTAAACTGGTCAGTATGTGAGTGTGTGTGGGGTTTAGTTTAAATATATGTATAGATGTAAGGAAGTGCTGGTTTCCGTTTCAAACTAATCCTAGGAGTATAGAGATTATTTCTATGTAAAATCTTGATTCCTTTTTACACTAAAATTTTATTTTTATATTAAAAGTTTTTCTTTAAATTTCATTTTATGTGCGTCTTTTAGAAATGTTAATAAATTTTAATTAATGAGGAAACATATAAAGTTTTCTTTATTTGGAACAACCAGTTCTGATCTCCTGGGTTTGTCGAAAAGAACCCAAACATGGTAAGCACATATATTTTTTTTTTCTTATACGAAGTTGGCAGTACAAGATGGCTACCGAAAAATTAGATGTTCTGAATTTACTTTAACCATGTTTTTATCAATCATAATTTAATATCAGTATTATCAAACGTATCAATGGCGCCCGAACAGGGACAATTTATATAATATAATTATATAAATATAGGCCTACTTGGGAGAACAGAATGGTTGTTTGGAATTTGTATTTACGTATGTACGTAAAATAGACGTAAAAGGTTATGTTTAATATTGGTGAGTAGAATATTTTTTTTTAATGATAAGTATGCGTTACATATGGTAAGATTTTATAAAGAAATTTATATCTAGAAGATTTTATAAAAAATGGCAGATAATAGTGAGATCAGCCTCTCTGACAATCAGACCGACTCTGGTATACAAACAGAAGCGGGGTCAGTAATCGAGCAAAATGTGGGGATCTCTGTAATTAGTTCGCCGGGAGCGATTTCTACTCCCGTACCAAGTAAAATAAATACCAGAGAAAAAGAGTTATCATTACATGATTTATTTAAACTCATTAACAATAAATTTGAGGTACAGAACAATATTTTCAATGACAAATTTGATATTCAGAACAGTAAATTCGATGTTCAAAAGAATAGTTTGGATGAATTAAAAAACCAAATCTATAACAAATTAGATGAACAGAGAGACGAGTTGAAAAGTGAGATACAAGAAATTAATAAACATTGTGAAAATACCAAAGTAGAATTTACTAATAAAATTAACCAAGTAGAGACCAAGTTAGATGACTCAATACAAAAGATAGAGGTTAAATTTAATGAAATAGATAGCCAGATAGATAGAGTTGAGAAGCAAATCAATGAGAAAATATGAAATATTAATAAATTCAATGAATGAGTATAACAATGACATAGAATCAAAAATTAATAAATGTAATATTGAAACTGAATGTAAGTTGAGTAGCATAGTAATGACAGTTGAAAAATTTAGTCAAAATATTGATGAACACCAAAATAAGATAGACTCTAAAATAAATGAAATTGAAAGTAATTATAAGACAGAAATACAAGCAGTAAATGAATCTATTGAAGTAATATCAAAAAGTAATGTACAGTCTGAATGTAGTAATGACAAAAAATTATATTCACTTGAACAAAACATTAGTAGTATAAGAGACGAATTAAGTTTAGTAAAAAATCAAAATGTAAACAATGTTACTGAACGCATATTTATGACACGAGACACAAATAATGAAATAGACTTAGAAAGTTTTAATTGTGACAATCGTAGAGTGCATCCAATGCAATTTTTAAATAGAGTTAGGGAATTTAATCGGTTTAATAGTAGTAGCTGGGAGGTTAAATTGCTGAAGATTATCAAATGTTTTAAAGGTAGTGCCGAGATATGGTCGGAAGTACACCATACCGAATGGGATAGTTACGAAAATTTTGAGGTAGCTTTTCGAAACAAATATTGGTCAGAAGAAGACCAAGAAATCTTAAGAAGTAAAATAATGGGTACTGGGAATTTTGGTAGGATTAATAATCACCTAACCATATATGTAATGATGATATATAACGAAGCTAAGTATCTGGAACCACCGTTACCATTCCGATCATTTATAAGACATATTAGCAAACACCTGCCCAGAGAGGTGCAAATCACGTTAATGACTAGAGAGATTAACAATATTAATGAATTAGAGAGCATGCTAGACGTGCTACAGAATATAGGGGAACGCGACATAGGGCGACGTTCAAACACACCAGTAGTACCACACCATAATAATAATAATAATTACCATCAGAACAGGGGTACACAGAGTTTTCATAGAGGAGCGCGGGGAGGAAGTTTCGATAATAGGGGCGAGAGTTGGAGGTGTAGAGCATGTGAAACCGACAATTATGCTAATAGAACAAATTGTTTCAGATGTCATCGAAACAGGGAATGCGCCAGGAACGAGCGAGCAAACCCACCACCAAATCAACAGTCGAGAGGAGGAGAATTTCATAGTGGAGCGCCGAGAGGAGGAGGACATTATAACAGAGGGAGAGGGGGAAATCATCCAGCTGTGGCGGGTCCCTCCACGGAAAACTAGGGAGGACAATGGAGAAGCGGGCCGAACCATTGTCTATGGAAAACAGGAGGGTCCAAATAATCAACAGATACCATAATAACGTTATCAAGATGGACATGGCGAAGGAACTGTTAGAAGAAGAGGAGAACAAGGTGATGGAACGCAGAGCAGGATTGACTGAGGTGACAATTAACATTGAAGGTAAGAATTATAAAACTTTAATTGATACCGGTAGCGAGATCTCAGTAATTTCTGAAAATGTCATGGGTGAATTAAAAGAGTTAAACAAGAATATACCGTCATTACCAGTTGCCGGGGTTACAGTAGTGGGGGTAACTGGGGTGAGAAGTAAGAGAATAACCAGACAAGTACAATTAAATATTTTAATAAATGAAGTTGAATTTGAAAACACTTTCTTAGTAGTTAAAGGGTTGAGTCTAGATGTAATATTGGGAAATGATTTTTTGGAAAGAAACGGAGCAGTAATAGATTTCAATAAACAAATAGTAAAATTTGAAAAGGGGAATAAACCAGTCAGAATAGAGTTTAAGAAAGTAGTAAATGAAGCTAAAGTCACGGGAATAAAAATGTTACATAAGCAGATAAACGATAGAGAGATAGAGACTAAGATAAATATATGTTTAGAGAGTGATAGTATAGAGAATGAGGAGGGAGAGATGCATGAACGTAATGAGAGTGTGTGGGCAAACAGAGCCAACAAATTTTTCAATGAAAATACAGTTGTAGGAAATACTCAGCGACAGGAGCTGTGGGCAGTAGTGGAGCGGTACAGAGAGGTGTTTGATGAATCACCAGGGAAAGCGAAGGACTACATCTGCGAGCTGAAAGTTCGAGACCACGCACCATACATGCAGAGGAGCTACCCGATGCCGTTTTCGAAGCGAAGGGCTGTACAGGAGGAACTGGACCGGATGATGCAGGGAGGCATAATTGAACGCTCAGTATCACCCTATTCAAATCCTTTGGTGGTAGTGATAAAGAAGGATGGCAAGGTAAGGTTATGTTTAGATGCTCGGAAAATTAATCAAATTATTATACCTGACAGAGAATCTCCGGAACCCATAAATGAGATCTTACAGAAGTTTAGCGGAGTCAAATACATGACGTCTTTAGATCTGACCGCTGGATACTGGCAGGTACCATTAGCAACAGAGAGCAGGAAATACACAGCTTTTATTTTTAACGGTAAGAATTACCAGTTTAAACGCTTACCTTTTGGATTAAACACCAGTGTTGCCAGTTTTATCAAATGTTTAGATAATATTTTACAACCTAAGGACTTAGACTTTTTAACAGTATATGTCGATGATATTTTGATAGCCTCTAGAACATTCACTGAACATTTAGAACACATAGAATATGTATTAGATAAGCTACAAGTAGGGGGTTTGACAGTGAATTGGGACAAGTCTAAGTTTCTGCAGACAGAAATACATTTTTTAGGATTTATTATTACACAGGAGGGGATATTAGCCAACCCTGACAAAGTAGAAGCCATAATGCGATTCCCTGAACCAAAAAACATTAAGCAATTACAGAGTTTTTTAGGCCTATGCAATTTTTACAGGAAATTTCAGGAGAACTACGCACACACAACATCCAAACTGAGTGCTGTACTGCAGAAGAATAAACAGTGGAGATGGGGCGATAAGGAACGAGCTGCATTTAATGAAATTAAGAGAAAGTTCAGTCACATGATCATGATGAATCATCCTGATTTTAATAAGATTTTTTATTTGCAGACCGACGCCAGCAATGTAGCGCTAGGGGCGGAGTTATACCAGGAGAGCTGCGACAAGGAACACCTGACGATCGCCTTCGCCAGTAGATCGCTGTTATCGGCGGAAAAGAATTACACGACAACTGAAAAGGAACTTCTAAGTATTGTGTTCGCCGTGGGTAAATTCCGAACATACATCTTAGGGAATACCACGATCATCCGGACGGACCACAAGGCACTGTCATTTCTGAATTCATGTAAGCTAACACATAGCCGATTAACCAGGTGGGTATTAGCCTTACAAGAATATAACTTTTCATGGGAGTACATAAAGGGGTCAGATAATAAGGTACCAGATACACTTTCTAGAATAGATGTTATAGATAATAAAACTGGTAGGGATCTCAAAGAAATAGAAATTTTTAGACTAACTAGAGAAGATAGAATTTTTGGTGAGGAATTAAGTGACATTAAAAACTTACAAAGATCTGATAGTAAATTGGGTAGAATAATTGTTAGTTTAGAAACAGATGTAGAGGGATCTGAATATAATGAGCGATTTCAAGTATATCAAGGTATTTTGTTCAAAAAAGTAGATGGTGGGGAGCGTGATTGGAGGTTAGTTATACCTGAGGGGTTAATAGATAAAATTGTTTGGGATTGTCATATAAGGTATGGTCATTTTGGTGCGAGAAAGTGTGTTAATGTTTTGAAAGAGTCATGTATATTTAAGAATATGGAGAGGAGAGTGAGAAAAGTGTTGAGAGTGTGTGATTTATGTCAAAAATCAAAAGTAGTGAATTACAGAGTAGAAGGGGAGATGAATTACATAAAAGTAGATAAACCTTTCGATCTAGTTGCGGTAGATTTATATGGACCGTTACCCAGAGGTAGAGGGGGTGTGTTATATGTATTTGTAGTTCTAGACACCTTTTCAAAGTTTGTAAAGTTATATAGCATTAAGAGAGCAACAAGTAGAGTACTTAGTGAGAAAATAGTGAAAGACTACATGCTTAATGTTGGAAAACCGAAAGTTATATTATCTGACCATGGTCCACAGTTTATCAGCGGCAAGTGGCGGCAGACGCTTGGATGGGAAGGCATCATACCCAAGCATACGGCAGTGTACCATCCTCAGTCGAATCAAGCAGAACGGGTGATGAGAGAGATTGGCAGGATATTTTGGGCGTACTGTCACGCCAAAGACACAGAATGGCCATCCTACGTGAAAAAAGTAGAGGAGTGGCTGAATTGTACCACCCATGAGTCCACGGGATTTACGCCACATGAGTTGATCAGGGGAACAAGGCCGCCCAGGATATTGGAACAACTTTTCACATACCCACCTGAAGGTCAGGTTTTGGACAGGAACATGAAGATTAAATTGGCAAACGAGAACTTACTCACGAGAGGAGAGCGAAGAAAACAGAAACATGATGCCAAGGGTAAATGGACCAAGTATGAGGTAGGTCAGTTAGTGTTAGTAAAAAGACATGATTTGTCCAGTGCTCAAGATAGAGAAATAAAGAAGTTTTTCTTGTTGTATGAAGGACCTTATGAAATTGTTGAAATAAAAATGCAGAATGCATATGTGCTGAGGAACCCAGCGACGCAAGAGATAGTAGGTACTCAAAATGCGACGAATTTAAAATTATATAGGTCACTGTAACTGTGTTATGTTAATAAATAAGTTTTTAAATATTATTGTTTGTTTACAGAAGGGATCCTCCCCCATTTTCGGGCTGTCACGATCTTACCAGTCCTGGCCGTGGAATTCGGAACTCGGAGGCGGGCCATGGTTGGCAGATCTTCCTTTGGGCGGTGAAAGCAACGATGGTCCGGCTCCACCAAAATTGGTAGAAACTAGAAAACTTAACTACACATTTGAACGGGGAGGGGGACCCCAACAGGTACGTGACATAAATTATTTTTTATACACTCCAGGCGCAGCGGTTTCGGTGTACCTGTCACGTGCCTGCACTGCCTTAGAGTGTTTGTAAATAATGGAGGCTGCATTTAAGTAAAAGGCAGTGCATACAAATTTAAATATTTTAGTGTCAAGGGCAAAATTAAAATAGAGCCTTTGACAATAGTTTCTGATTGGCCCGAAACGACGAGTTTTGGGGCAAGACGGTTTGGCGCACGGTAGAAAGCGGGGTAGAAAAAATGGTAGAATAGGGGGAGTAGTGTGTTGCAGAGGGGGGACGTGAATTCACGTAGTATATCTACCGAGTGCCGATCCGTTTTGCAGCAAGACCCGGCATTTCAGGCGACTGCGACCTTCCTAGACGTGGTGAATGTCACGATAGAGTCAGCCTTCAATGTAAATAGCATAAAAAAAAAAAAAAAAAAAAAAAAAAAAAAAAAAAAAACTTTGGATGTGTATAATTTTAAATTTAAATAAATTTTTAGAAATAAGTGACCAAATATAATTGTCAAATCTTAGTATCAGTGAGTATAGGAACGTTTTGAAGAAATGTGTAGCAAAATAAAAACTTGTTATCAATACAAGATGTGGGGATAATTTTGGGGGGTAGTTTGGTGCTCAATGAAGTGATAGAACAGTGGAGTGTGGAACTGCAATGGTAGAAAGTTTAGTTTCAATTTTAATTAATTAGTTAGTAAGTTGCTGTTGCTGGGGTGGCATGTGCCCCAGTAGATAGCGGAAAGTGTTGGGGGTAACAGTGAGTGTTACCTCCATCAGAGGCCAACATGGCGAAAATGCACGGCACACCCTTTTGTATAATTTTATATTGTACTTTGATAAATTGCCGTGTCGTGCATAATAATGATGATTTGTACATGCCTGAAGGAAGAGATGATTTCCCCTACTTTTCGGACGATTACTGCCTTACCAGCACTAATCGTGGTTTTGGCTAGCGGTTAGCTATGGTCATACCAAGTCCCTTGACCATAGCTGGCTTGAAATTGGTTTATATTAGAAATTAATGGGGGGTGAAACTAGGGGAAATCCCGGAACTATGGAACAGCGGCTGCCACTCTGTTCGAGGAGGAACAGCAGAGCCAGGTGGTAGACCCGTATTAGGGGCGCATAATTATAGACAAAGATATGATGATATCTATACCTTTACAAATGTAACGCAGAAGCAAGGACACGGAGATGTAACATTCCTCCAAAACCTCAGTCCTTGTGGACGCAACTGGACGCCACAGTCCAGGGGGGGTCATAGTGTGTGTGGCTGGGCGGTTATCCAAGGGGATAACGTATTAGAAATTTGCTATATTTTAATTAATAATGATGATTTGCTACTCAATAATTTTGTTTTGATTTGAAAAATAGATGCACTAAATACTTCCTATAATGTGTTTATTATGTCTTATTGTGTCAATTGCATTTAGTATGTTAGGTATAAGGATTATAAAAATATGATAATATGTTTTCAATGTGTTTATAGATTTTAAAAATAAAATGCAAAATAGTTGTGATAGGTAAAATTTTCGAGGGGTTGATAAGATAGAAGTGGGTGATAGTAATTGTTTGAATAAAATGTTTGAATCAGTTCAAGTTGAATTTTTGTGGGACATATAGATCTGTCCAAATTGAAGCCAAAGTTAAAGAAATAGTAGAGATGAAAATAATGCAATGTTGTTTTGAGTTACTGTATGTTATAGAATTTTGAGAAGTATAAGTGGAGACACAGTAGTAATGGAGAATTTATGTAGAGTTTTGAGTGATATATTGTTGTTTATTTTGTTGATGTTATTTTGTTGTAGTTGTAGTGAGGTAATGAGATTGAGATTTTTTGGGGATGGCAATTTTGTAGTAGGGGTAGTGTAGTGTGGGAGTCCGCAACATAAGGGTTGGGACGGATTTGGTATAGAATTAGTGGGAAGGGGTTGCCTTAGGTAGAATCCAGGAACCAGAGAACGGGAATTGAGCTTTTTGGGGGGGGGAACACTTATCCTATGTACAAAGGGTCAGAGAGTATTTTTTTTATATATAGAGAGAAGGGGGCGAATTGAGTTAAAATAGTAAGTAGTTAGAGGTAGAGAAGGGTTGGTAGATTTTTATAGAGGGGTGTCATACTAGTTAAAGATTTTGTAAGGGAGCGTTAGAGTAATAAAAGGGGTAAGATTAGGAGTAAATGTCAAGTTGATAAAGTGAATTATAATGAATAACTGAGAATCACCCAAATGAATGAAATGGAATAATAATTGCAATGTTATGAAAAAAAAAAAAAAAAAATCTTGAGAAGCGAATTAATAAAAGTTAAATTGAGATTAAAAGGTAATTTTATGATTTTATATGCAAATTTAATGATGGTAAATGTGTAACATTTTAAATACAAGTTGTTTATTTTAAGATAATGATAACAATATGAATTATTAATGTACTATGTTTTCTTATGTTATGTTATGTTGTTAGGTATTTTGATATGTTAGAAATAAGTAAGTAAAAAACAAAACCAGTGCTTCTTAGCGCAAACCAGCACCGCTAGGGGGAACAGATCAGTTGGGGATATGGTGTTGTATAAGGCCACTATTTGATATTTTGATTTGTTGTTTCAGTGTTTGGTGGTGCTGTGGCGGCGGACCTGAGCTGGCCTGCGCGTCAGAGCAGGGGCGTTAAGTATCTGTCTGACTCTACGGTGTTGGGATCTCGAGAGAGAAGTCCAGTATTGTCATGCAGATGCGGTCACAGTCACCGGACCAAGGGTGAGTTGATTATATTTTTTTTTGTAAACCGTACAGGGGGTTGTGGCAACATATCCTGGCTGATCCCTCTAGCAAGTATGAATGTGTCAATGAGATTTTTTATGCTTCGGCATAAAATATCTCATTGAGGGGGTATTGTAGCGGGGCAATTTTGGGCCTACCTGAGGCAATGTAAAGAAGTTTGTATTTTTCTTTTTAATAAATAACATTTTCGAATATTAGGGATAAAATTTTATAAAGAACGGTAAATTTATTATTTGCGACGGAAGTGAACGTGGCAGCACTGCTGTGTTAAAATTACTTATGAATATGTTCTCAAAACGAGAAACAACCGACAAACTGTACCAAGATCAACAAATGACGAACACGAAACCAGTAAACACATTATGTAACAGCGTAAACAAGTTATATAACCAGCGTCAGGCGATCTGACGTCAGAGACGATCTTTGTTATGAAATGCCGTTACATAACGGTGACAGGCAGCTGGCGGAGTGATACAAACGCTAAGACAATAAGAATTGAACATCCAACAACAGCCTCTTCACAAATTAGCGCCTGTAGTTCTGCCCAGTCTAAATTCAACGCTCGCGCGAGCAACAGCTATGTAAAAGTTTCGGAACGTAAGTGCGGGCCCGCACCATAAAGAATGTGAATACTATATTTCAAAACATGACTTAAAATCAAAATTTCTTATTAAAAGTGTGATTAACAGTTTTCATTATAATCTAACAGTTCGATAATCATGAAGTAAAGTAAAAGTGCGCACGGAAAGCGATGTGACGTCGTCTGGACTAGAATTCGGACTCGAGGCAGATAAGTTACCAGGATATACACAGAATTATTAAAATTTATTATATTTTTCAGAAATCCAAAAAACAGATGGGGTAAATTAAATAAAATGGGAGTTAAAGGGGAAAATCTAAACTGGTCAGTATGTGAGTGTGTGTGGGGTTTAGTTTAAATATATGTATAGATGTAAGGAAGTGCTGGTTTCTGTTTCAAACTAATCCTAGGAGTATAGAGATTATTTCTATGTAAAATCTTGATTCCTTTTTACACTAAAATTTTATTTTTATATTAAAAGTTTTTCTTTAAATTTCATTTTATGTGCGTCTTTTAGAAGTGTTAATAAATTTTAATTAATGAGGAAACATAAAGTTTTCTTTATTTGGAACAACCAGTTCTGATCTCCTGGGTTCGTCGAAAGGAACCCAAACATGGTAAGCACATATATTTTTTTTTTTCTTATACGAAGTTGGCAGTACAAGATGGCTACCGAAAAATTAGATGTTCTGAATTTACTTTAACCATGTTTTTATCAATCATAATTTAATATCAATATTATCAAACGTATCACATATAATCTTACTAGCTAAACAGACATGTTAAACAATTATCTATACACTTTTTATTTCAGTGTGTCTGACTTTGAATCAAATTTTAAATAATAATAGCAACTCATTTACAAACAAAAATAATATTAAATCTCAAGAATAAAACTAATTGTTGCTATAAAAAAAATAACATTTACTTCCAACCTATTAGTTATTTCTACTGACACACCCAAATTTTAACATACAACAGAAGATTAGTATTTTTAAATTTTCTTGTTAAATTAAATTATTTTCTTTAACTACCATTTAAATTTATGTACAGTGATTATATTTAAAACTTTAAGTCTTTACTGTTCATATATAAGTTTCTTTTTAAGAGTTCTTTTCACAAACAAAAAATATAATTGTTTATTCATCACCTGCGTACTGCCGATGTTACCGTTGCGTGCGTGTGTGTGTGTGTCCTGAATCCTGAGAATTTGATGATTATGCTGATGCTGTATTCTCTGTCTCTACGGTTTGTTGTTTGTGATGGTCCAGAGTTCCTCCATAAGTCTGGTGTGTGTGTGTGGTTCGATCGGTTGGCAGACCAGCAGCGTGACGTTGTGTGAAGATATCTTGAGTCTGAGCTCGCTCCAAAATTGCCGGTGGTATTTATACTGGATGGCGATCTGACAAGTCCAGGACTGTTTTCGACCTGTTAGATATTGTCACTTCGTGCAAAGCGTCCTTTTAATTACAAATCACTTTTTGGTTAATTTTCGCAATTTCGTAAACATACTCGTAGCTCGAGCGATATCATCGTTTGCATAATTTTTTTCTGGTCACTCACATATAACACACTTATTAATTACTATTTAATTACACTAGTAATTAACATTAAATTACTTAGCATCTTTATTATTGCATATTTCTGCAATAATTTTTTTCATCACCATATTCGTTAAAAATTCCTTAATGTAATGGTATCTTTATAATTGGGGTAAGTCTTTGTTCACAGGTTTAAAATGTATTAATTAGTTTATTTTTATCCGGTTAAAACCTGATTACAGACAAACCACTAATTCGTACGTATCACCCCATCTTTGCATGTCCGAGCTGGCTTCACTCACACAAACACACTAGCGCTGTATTCACTCGCAGGGCAGGTGTACGTTTTCTGACAATTCTTAGCCTGCATAATATTGTTAAAAACTGTTCATCATATATTTTCTATGCTAAATATTTACAAACATACCGCCCTGGGGAAATATGCAAATATATGTATTGTTGCAATATATTATATAAACTATTTTGCATTTTATTTTATTTATATATTATACAGGACTCCTGCAAAAAACTTTTGAGTTATTTTCAAAGAAACTACACTTTTATACCAAGTTTTTTATGATTGTTCATAATATAGACTGTGGTCATTTTTGTGAATTGGCTGTGCTTAAATGAACATAAACTACCTCTCTGTCAAAATTGATGGAGGTTATGTTCACACAGATACAGGAGATCTACAATTTAATCCTAATTAAAAAAACATGTTCACCACTTGTAAAAAGTGAGTGGCCATATAAAAATCAGATTATTCTTTATCTGCAATGAAAATGAATTGACTAGATATATTGTTATGACAGTCTAACTGATCGTCGTATGGTATAGTGGAAAACAAAATACAAGACATCAATTAAGTCACTAATCACCAGCTTTAATTATCACAATTAAACAGTTTGTAATCAACAAGTTAGTCTCTTACAACAAATCAAATAAAAATTGTTCACATGCAATAAAATGTCAACTAAATTAAAAAACACAATTGTATTACAATTTTCCCGCAACACTTCGCCACAGTATTACGAACCGCACTCCAATTAATCACAACTCAAGCTGAACTGAGCGTTGCTGAGTATTTGTATTTATACCCCGCGGAAAATCCGGAAACATCCATATACTACGGATTAGCAATAATGGAAAACATTAGAGCGTAATTCATTGCACCTATGACACAGTGCGCGAGGCCGCTCGAATTATGCCACAGTCTAGCTAACACGTTGAGAATCTCGTACGCACACAACATTACAGCCGGTTCCACTGGAACATTTGAGAAACACGTAGATTGTTCTATAATGTCCTAACACTACCCCCTCGTTAAGCTTGTTCACCCCGAACTAGCAAACCATCTCTGAAGTATTACTCGGCCAGATGATGTACATAGCTAGTCTACTTGCTAAAGATAATTCTCTGATTCTTCGAATTCAGTCTCGTATAACCCGATCATCAAGTTCCCAGGAATATGAGTCTTCCGCTCAACCACTAGTTTTGTGGGAATCCCTCCCGTTGCATCATGCATTGATGACCTATACGCCATTAGCTGGTCCAAGTCTGATTGGTTCTCGTCAACAACCTCTTGCGTGACTTCATCTTCAGTAACGTTTTCCCCAGGTTCTTCCATTAACTCAGGAACAAACAAGAGTGTTGTCTCGACACTCATAGTTGGCTTTCCAATCACTTCTTTTGTCATTACACTTATTTGTACTTCCTCTGCTAGTTCTTCCTCCATTTCCGCTTGCAATAGGGAAGGTTCCTCTTGACCAGACCTGTTGACTTTTTCTTCGGCCAATGCCACTTGCTTAATCGAATTGTTGGTAGACCTTGTCATTTTAGCCATGCAAAGCTTTATCTTCTCTTGGCCAACCCTCAGGACATTCTCTCTTAAGTCCACAAGGAATCCGTAGGCATTCATAATGTCCTTGCCAAGAATCACTTCATCCACAATGTCTGCAATAAGCATTTGGTGGCTAAACTCGAGATGACCCAGGCGTTCATGTACGTCTGTATTTCGTAACACATTGACGGGGCTTCCAGTCACAGTCTGTATTGTACAAGAGCTAAATTGAGGCTGTCAGTAACTGATTAACTCAGGGCGCACAATAGACACTGTAGCGCCCGTGTCAACTGTAAATGATGTTTGTTTACATTCCGCAAATCCATTAACGATCAGGTTTCCACTAGTCTTATGTAGCGTGGAAACTGTGTGCTGTTCTGGAGCTTTACTTCTCCAATTGGTGTGATCTCTCCCTTCTCTTGGTATTTTATTCTTCCAACAGTCTACCTTAGATAACCACGTTTCCCACAGTTGTAACATTTTGGTCTTCTGTCTTTATCCTTTGGTTCGAAAGATCGTTGTGGCTTGGATGACTTCTTAAACTGTTGTTCTTGAATTATCTCTTTATTCTGTCTGTTATGACAGTACTGTGATATTGGATCCGTAACGTGATGGCATATTTTAATTAATGTAGGTCGCCGACTTGGCAGCTTCAAAACAGAGAGTATGAACAAGAGCGTCTGATTTATTATCATGCTGTGCCATTCTTAACACTTCTTGTAATTGACTATCTCTGATACCATCAATAAACATAATGACAGAAATCTACTTCCGGAGTCCTCCAATTCTTCGGAATAAGCCAATCGCGTCAGTCGGTCGACATCAAACTCTGTCGCTTCAAACTCTTGAAGGCTCTCCCATGAACGCTGTCGCCTCGCTTTAAGTTGAACATGGTATACTTCGCACAAATGCTGGTCACCGTACCATAATTCCAGAGCTTTTGTTAATTTGGCATAGATGTTCTGACTGTCAGATGGCACTTTCTATATTAGCTTTGCAGCAGGCCCTTTTAAAGCAAGATTTAGTGAAAGTCCTTTCTCCCCTTCCATCCAGTTATTTAAGCGAGCGGCAACTTCAAATTGGTGAGTATAAGTTTCCCAGTGAGTGTTTCCATCAAACGTTGGGGCCTTTGGGTAAACTGGCCCCAGTACAGATAATGGAACCGTTTTGTTACTCTTAGTTTTTGGATCTTCTTCAGTGTTTATTAACGGCCTTTCTTTATCAACTATTTCTTTCACTAAATGTTCGACTTCCTTTTTAATTTGTCTTATTGAATTTGTAATAGAAACTTCTAAACTTGAAATATTGGTTTTCACAGATTTTTCTATTTCAGATATTCTATCATCAACTTGTTTGTTCAGCTCACCTCATAACAGGATGAATTTAGCAGTGGTATCCTCTTGTACGAACGTCTTGACATTGTCTGCTTGACAACTAAATTCTTTTTTCCGCCTCTCTGGTGTTTCATTTTCACACTTAAGTTTTTCGTTTTGTCGTTTTTCTGCTTCTTCTCTTTCCTGTCTTCATTCTTCTTTTGTTGTTCCTGTCTTTGCTGTAGCATTGCTCAGAATGCTTCTATCATCTGACTGGTATCCATTTTATTTTTATCAACTATCCATTTTATTAACACCACTATTCTACAAAACGTCCTGTTTCCACTGTTAACCGTTCTATCCCACTTCTGACACCACTGTTACGATCGTCTAACTGATCGTCGTATGGTACAGTGGAGAACAAAATACAAGACACCAGTTAAGTCACTAATCACCAGCTTTAATTATTACAATTAACTATAAAACACAATTGTATTACAATTGTTCCGCAACACTTCGCCACATGTTAAATGGGGTATCCAAGTCACTTGTACGAATTAATAACTAAATTTACCTTATATTGTCCGCCTTGTGACTTCTTATAATTTTTCTATTACGCGTTGCTCGCCAGTAATAAGATAAGATAGCGACCGCTCAGTGGCAAATTGAATGTGAACGGGTGCGCACTCTACTTCCGTGCGCTGTTTGTATGCAAAAATTGTTGACATTTTATATCATGTGACGACCTCGGTAAGAGTGATTTTTTATTTTAATATATATCTGATGATGGAGCATAAGCTCTGAAACGCGTAATAGAAAAATTATAAGAAGTCACAAGGCGGACAAAATAAGGTAAATTTAGTTATTACTTCGCCACAATATTACGAACTGCACTCCAATAAATCGCAACTCAAGCTGAACTGAGCGTCGCTGAGTACTTGTATTTATACCCCGCTGAAAATCTAGAAACATCCACATACTACGGATTTAACAATAAAGGAAAACATTAGAGCATAATTCATTGCAGCCTTGACACAGTGTGCAAGACCACGCGTATTCTGGCACAGTCTAGCTAACGCATTGAGAATCATGTATGCGCACAACATTACAGCTGGTTCCACTGGAACATTCGAGAAACACGTAGATTGTTCTGTAATATCATAACAATATGATTGAATCAAGACATGATGTTGAAGCTAACACATTTTCCATTCCAAAACATTTAACCAAATGTTATTAGTGTTTTCTGTTTTGCCAATTTCAGATTAATAAAAAGGACAAATGTTATGTATTATACAAATTGAAGAAAATAAAAATACAATTCTCTGGCACTTCAGCTGTACTGGAAATGTTGAAAGCATTAGAAATCATAGCCAGTAGTACAGTGTGATTTGTTTGGTTGTTTTTGAACGTAATAAGATTATCTTCTTACTTTCAACCAAAGAGCGGTTTCATCTACATATCTCAAAATAGTGATTAATTTACCTCTGGTTTTTTACTGTCCTAAATCTTCTTTACTACGATTAATTACATGCTCATTATTTATTAACAACAGTAGAGGTAACAAGAAATAGCCCTGTCAGTTCTTTTCTCTGTGAACCAGTCTACTCCAGTGGCAGTGTTTCACCTTACTTCTCAAGTTCGCTTTATGTATCTTCTACTGTAGTCAAGTTGGATGATTTTGCTATACATATATTACAACTGAAATAGTGCATCCTCTTCCTTAGGATAATCTTCGTTAGATATAAGATATTAAAAAGATTAGACTTTTTTATTAAAAAATTAAAGTCTAGTGTTAGATATAGAAATTATTAAAAGTTTGATTTTGAAGTAGTATAGAAAAAGTGGAATTATAGAGATCGGACCGTCAATATCTCTCTGTCTAATCATTCTTAATAAAGAAACCAGTGATACTCATCTGGTCATCAGGAGGTGTTTCTGTTATGTTAGGATTGAATTAATAATTACTAAAAACTGACATGACACAGGTTTATTGAATACATGACAGTAGGCTTAATTAGAATATCAGATTTACAAAAAGGCAATAACTGCCACACCCACCAAGCTGTGGAACTCATAATATATGACATACCTTACATGGCCCTTTACCTCATTAACATATAATTCTCATTGAAAATTTATAAGACAATTGCAGATCATTTTTGGAAAAGGTAAATCATTTTGGTTTAAATATTTTGCAACCATACCTACTAATTCTAATATCACTATTATTGGAGGCCTATTATTTTCATTCATTAATCTGTTATTTTTCACTCATTTCCATACTATTTTCATTTATCTGACTATTACAGTGACTCAGATCTCATTATTATTTGTATTACCGCCTTTGTTAGTGTATACTCTGTTCCTAGACAATAGTTGACCATCAGGGGGTCTTGATGATGTATGATTTAGGAATATACTTTTCCAGAATAGTCTCAGTAGTTCTAGGTTGTCATATTTTCTGAGTTTTTTTGTTAATACACTTTTCATGTTTCCTCAGTTTAGGGAGACTTTTAATATTTCTGTTATAATGTAATTTCATTTTACTATTTTTGTCATTAAAATTGTGTTTATTATAACTTTTAAATGATCCAATTTTTGTGCTTGTTTATAATTCATTATAAACATAATTTTCGTCCTTAAATTACTTAAATTACACGACATTAATAGTTTGGGTAGTGAATCTTAAAAAGTTTTTGACATGTCACATAAATTAAGCTCAGCCAGATAAGGAACATACTTATTTTCTGAACATTTTATCATTGCTTTTTGACTGCTATATTTTAAATGTTTTGGTTCCATCCCTGTATAATTAAATTTAAGATGTAATAAAACTTTGATTGTTAATAAAAAAAAAACTTTTGCTCTAAGTGTATCTGTTGATTCTGTTGATATTTATGTTGCGTGTTTATTCCTTGTGTTGTTTAAATTTATTAAAATATAATTTTTATATCTGAATGATTCTTACTTATTTATTAATTCGAAGATGGACTGAAGAGAATTATTCAGTCCGTCTGTTCTAATTTGAATGTAATGGTTGGATTGTCCCAAAACAAATTCTCAACGTTTACATTCGATCTTCATCTTAACCCTATTCGTTGAGGTTAATTTTTGTTTTGTAGTTCTAATATTCTTGCGGCTCACAGACGTCTTCTAGATCTCCGTGAATATAGAACGAATCCTGATTGTACCTTACATTCAAGGAATAAAACACATGGATATGATATTTATAATTTTAATCTTTAATCTCTGCAAAATTAATTCAGTTTAAGAAAAATTGTCATTTTCGAGATACACGCTAGCAAGAATCGATTCTTTATCTCAGGGTCAATAGTAAAAATGAATTAAATATATAAAGTGTGAATTCTTTTGGCTGCTACGAAAGGTTCCATTAATTATTAACAAACAATATAGAGTACATTACAATATAATCTTAATACTTATGATCTAATGTGATATTATAAATAATTGTTAATGTTGATTAAAATGGCTGGCAATATTTTGTTTCGTTAGGTGCGCATTGCATGCTGGTTATGACATGACGTCATAAACATGGCCGCCTCGTGGTCGGTGAATGTGTGTGAAATCGTTCCCAATGTATTTTAAATAAATATGTTCATTTTGTATTCACTACTTCTTATATACTGTTTTTTTTTTCTTTATAAAACATCCATCAGTGATTAATTGTGGTGAGTTATTGATGTTACTAGTGATTGTTCATGTTGGATTACTAAAGTTGTTTGGTTAAAATATTTGTAGAATACGTTACAATTCTTAGTTAGTTTTAGTTAGGCTTCTTCTTGTTAATCACTTGATGTTTTCTTATTTTTCTTACTGGTAGTCGTTCATATTTTGTTAGATGACTTTTGTTAATAATTTCATTATTTTTCTGATTTTTTGTTTATAACTTATTCTTCTAATTTTGGTTCCTGGTTTTAAAATTTGTTACATAATATTCTTCTTTTTGTCATTGAAACTGACCAAAATTTCTGGGATTCTGATTGGCCCCTCAGATACACTTCATATGTTATATGACCAAGACCCCTCCATTACATTACATTACATTTTATAATTTGCCTTTAACTTATTATTTTATCATTATACAATAATAGTTAATACAATGCTTATGTGGTTAATAAGAATAAAATTACAAATCATTTGATACTAAACATGGCCTGGTTTAGTCCTGTAAAATTTAGTATTTAGTGGATTTTCCAGTTATCTTATTAAACAATTTATAATGGGGGATGACAGTTAACTATGACCCCTTGATATAACATTATTTTAAATTGATTTGCTGGTAACATGAAACTTTTATAATATAAAACAAAACCCTTAATGATACTCCTTAACAAACAAACAATTGTTTGTGTGATAAATCCTACATCACTACTGTCAATCATGATTGACCACTTCTTAATCTAAATAATAGTATGCTTTTCAACTGTAGTTTATGTGGCTATTATTATTAGGCCACCTTTTCTGTGTTCATTACCACTTATAGCACTATAAGGGGTTATGCCCTTTTTCCCAGTCTAGTTTATAATAAGACAGACTTTTATTGGCCTATTATACCTATAGTTCACACACATTTTACATTATAAAATAGTTGTACTCTTTATTGTTTTATTAGGTTTATTTATTGAATATTGATTATAGTTCTTTATTTTATTTTTATTGGTTTACTGCCCTATCCTACTGGGTAAAGTGTGGTTATATTGTTTTAGTCATAGTCAGGTCAATGGTTGGTGTTGTTGAGTTACAGTTGGTTCATTCATTATCTTCAAAATTTGATGGTTTCTGTTTATTAGTTGTTGATAATTGGTTTTGGTTCCATCCCTGAATAGGGTTTCATTATTATCATTTATAATTATTCTTACAGCATTCTGTTTCGTTACAAATTGCCCCCTTCAGAAGTAATTATTTCTGAACACTTCATTATGTGTGACGACATAATTACTTATGTTACATTTTCCTTTTCTTCTTCGTGATATCTCTTTATCGACTGTTGATTATAATTACCTTTTTAATGTTTGGATAATCGGACTTGCTTAGGTATATGAACTGCATTCCATTGTTTCTTGCTTCTTTTCTCTTATTTTCTGAATTTCTTTTCTTCCTTATGGTTTCAGGGATTGGGTTGTGATGAATTTTCTTGAGTTGGGTTATTATATAACAATTCACAAATAACTTCCTTGTCTTCTCTGGGCAAATTTGAAAATATATTATTTTTTCCTCATATTTCTTATACAGGTGGTTACCAACTGATTTTTCTTTTCTCAGGGGTTTCTTCTCTTCCTCTGCTTTATCTTCTGTTCAAGTTGATTCCTTTATTGGTGTTATTAATTCCCCCCCCTAAATTTAAATGGCACGGTGAATGCAAGCTGTGAGTGGTACTAGTCTGACCTATTCATCACCCGACCATTCTCCCATACATGGTTCAGTGCTCTTTGGCTCCTGCCCATAATAATAATTTTTGAGTGGCGCCGTAGCTTTCTACACTCTGTAAAATGGTAACTGTTGCGATACTTTGAACACCCTCAGAATCCTGTTGCCTTCTTAATATTTTTTCATTTCTATATTTTTTCCTACCATCAGCTCCCCTTATTTCTTATATTATTTATTATCAGTTTTAGTAAAATCCTTGGTATATTTTTCCTCTTATATTTAATTTCACTTCGTAGTTTAATGATTAATTTGCCACAGTGTCATTCAACTCCTTTTTCAATACCCCTTTTTAATTCAGCAGTTACAACTATGGTTTTTGTGATTCTATTTATTTCCAGACAGTGATGCTTCTTCTGCAAGTTCATCCTTTCATTTATTTGTTTTAAGTACTTACTCTCTTCACTCATTAATGATCCTCTTATTATCATTCCTAATAGTCATATGCTCTTCCAAAACCTGTATTAGTGGGCTATTTGTTTGTTTTCTTAAATCTTCATTTGTGTCGCTTGTTTTCTAAATTATAATTATTTTTTTTCTCAAGCTCTATAGTGTTTATTTATTTTATTTGTGTTTTAATTATTATTTTTTTTTTTCATTTCTCAATGGTTTGCCTTGTCGGTAATCAGAAAATCAGTCCCATTCCTCGGTGTTCATCTGCACTTAGTTTACCAATGGTCCATAATTTCATTTGCACTTGTAGTTCGGATCACTTTGGTGTGCAGAACTGGTTCCGTCCTTGTGATATAGGTCTCTTCTGCCTTGTACAGCAATTCTTCTAATACTACATGTTCATTAGTATCCATGCCTACATCAATCACTTTACCATTTTGCTTATTAAATAAATATGTTAATGGTATTTCAGTTATTGATGACATTATTGACACCTTACTATGTATTTTTACTTCTGGTGTATTCAATTTATCTATGGATTTTCTTAATGTTTTACTCTCTGTTTGGTTGTGAGTCCCTTTGAAAAGTTCTATTAAGCTCCTTCTCTTATTTTTAAAATTACCTATTTCTCTTGTTACAATTACTTTCCTTTTTTTAAAACACTTTATTATTTGTAACTTTGTTTACACAGTTTGTTTTCGACTATTTTTAGCCGCCATCTTTAATTACTACCAACATCGGAAATTTCATTTACCAGGTCCAGGATTCGGTTGGACGAGCTGAAAAGCAAAAATGGTTGTTTGAAATAAATAAAAATTCATTTACTTCAATCAAATTTATCTTGTTTTATTAGATCAGAATTCAGTTTTTTCCATAAAAGAAAACACTATGCATATCTTCATAAAATACAAATGGAACCATTAACTCCGCCCTCCTTTACACATTTAGTTTTAGTAATATTCTCATACATTAACAAAATAAAGAAAGTAGCTACAAACTTAAATTTATTTTTCTTCGCAAACCAGCGCTTCCAGAATATTAATTATAGACATTCTCTCTCTCTCTCTCTCTCTCTCTCTCTCTCTCTCTCTCTCTCTCTCTCTCTCTCTCTCTCTCTCTCTCTCTCTCTCTCTCTCTCTCTCTCCCTCTCCCTCTCCCTCCCCCTCTCTCTCTCTCTCTCTCTCCCTCCCCCCCCTCTCTCTCTCTCTACAACCCCCGTTTATTGAGCTCATTTTATTTTTTATTTATGTATAGTTATTTTAGGCTGCCATTTTTTTATAAAACGTTTTACAATTTTGAAAATCTCTTTGGGTTTACCCCTTGTTGGTTACTTATCTTGCCAGTCTTTAGCGATGCGACCCAGTGCAGCCTCCTTACGTAATTCTGTCCACTCCGCACAAGTCTATTGCTTATAATTTTTTACATATCGCCGAAACTGTCACTTCATTTTATTTCATGTCACTTAATGACTATTAAAATTATTAATTTAAATTAAAATCAAATTTTTATACTTTTGGTGTTGGGCGTGCGCCCGTAATTTGTTCCGGAACTTTTTAAAGCTGTACAGCACGAGAGTGTAAATTGCACTGGGCCGAATTGTACTGCGTTGATTTCTGAGATGGTGGGGGGTCACGTGGTCACATTGCACTGTTTTAATCGTGTTGTATAGCCAGATTTGAAAGTGTTGTTTAATTCGCTCGACAAAGGTTTGGCCCTGATGTCATATGGCGTGACTTTTAATGTGTATAGTTCAGAGTTCATGTAGCTAAAAATAGCTATCTCCTGCGCTCAGCTGACGACCTTGACATTAATACGTGCACGACGTTTATAATCCCAAATCAAATTTACAATTATTATTACAGAATTATCCCTGGGTATGTTAGTACCGTTACAAATACCCCCTCAATGAGAGGTTTTATGCCGAAGTATAAAAACTCTCATTGACACTCACATACTTCCTAAAGGGATCAGTCTGGATATGTTGCCACAACCCCCTTATGTTTTATTAAAAATCATGGGTAACTTACCCCCCGGATCCATTGACTGTGGCCGCACCTGAATGACCTTACTGGACTTCCCTCTCGAGATCCCAACACCGCAAGGCCAGACAGGCACTTGACGCCCCTGCTCTGACGCGCAGGCCAGAACAGGACCGCCCCGCCACAGCATCACCAGACACTGAAACATGAAATAAAAAATATCAAATAGTGGCCTTTGATAATACCATATCCCCAACTGATCTGGTTCCCCTTAGCTGTGGTGGTTTGCGTTAAGAAGCACTGGTTTTTCTTAACTTCTAACATATACATGTATATATATATATATATATTTAACCTAACATGAAACATTTTAAATTTCAATACCCACATTCTGTATGCCCTTCTCTCGTTAACTCTCATTCCAAATTCAAAATATTTCCCTGATTCCAATCAGAATTTAAATAACCACTTCCCATTACAACATTACAAATATCTGTCATTTCCCAAATTACATCTCAAAATAATTAAATTCATTATTAAAATTCTTATATAAAATAAAAACATATTTAAATCAACTACATAATATCAAATTATTTACTTATATCTTTCTCAAAAATCGTTAATCATCTTCATACTACTCCTCAAATCAACATAAAAATCATTTAATTTCATGATAAAATCAATTACACATTCTATATTATCAACATAATTCCCTGTAACCGGTTCATTTTATCCCATTTACAGTAATTATCAACTTCCTCCTTCCACACACACTATTGCCCCCCCCCCTGGACTGTAGCGCCCAGTTGCCCCACAAGGACTGAGTTGGAAGGGTGAACACTTTTTTCTTTTCTTTCACCCCCATCCTTGCTTTGGCATTACATAAATTTTAATGTACTAGACCCCTACTAATAAACTTATTGATATGCCCCTAATCGGTCTACCACCCATACTTAGGTATGTAGCCGTGTTCCAAAAACAAAATTCTTAGATTCCCCTTTGTTCCCCATTAAATTTCTATGTTAAACCAATTTTAAAAACAACCAACCATGGTCAGTGTACAATAAATCTGCCCACAACTGGTTGTCATCCAAAACCACGGTCTGGGCTGGTAAGGCCGGGACCGTCCGAAATGTGGGGAATTGCTTTTAAAACATACTACATGTTTTAGATTCCTATACAATTACATAATCAACATAATACACACTCAAATTGAACATAGCTATTATTACATCAGGACAAACATTTCAAATTTAGGTTTGACAAAAAATTACACACCTTACAGCTTTACTTTAGTTTCAAATTCTATTAAATCTTTCACTTGTTACATTATAATTTCAACTATGAATTTCTATTAAGCATTTTCATCATTAATTGGTTCGGGTGATTCCCAGTCATTAATAATGATTTGATTTATTGAACGGGCATTTAGATATAACCTTACTCACCTTCTTCCTTCTAACAACCCCTAACGGATTTGCATAGGGTGACTCCGATCTCAATAATATACCCCTCCAACCCTTTATCTAACTCTACTTAAATCCTTCTTCTCTTATAACAAAGCACCTGATACCCTCTTTGTACATAGGATGTGTGTTCCCTTCTCTCCAGCTCATTCCCTTATCAGTTCCTGGCCCTTCCAGGTAACTCCGCACCCTTTTTAAACTTTTCACCTCCTGCCACAATGCCTTGCGTTGAGGACTCCATACGCCTCTACCCTCAATACAAAATTTATGTACCCTGCTCTCACCTATTTACTCTCCACTTTCATCACTCCCTTTCTCTCTACACACATTCACTCTCGCTACTGTGTCCCTCCTACTACCCCGTTTCTGTATTTCTCTTATTCCAGAAATTCTTATTTTGTCTTAATACCCATTTAAAATCAACTCTGACTGTCTTAATGCCTTATTGAAATAATCATCACCCAAATTCCATCTTTTACAACATTTTACATTAAGTTAATCGTTGAAAATTACATTAGGAAATTCATAACTACGTCAAATTAATTTAATCACCTTAATTGTAACCTTTATTTATTCAAACTCATTTAATTTCATTATTAAAACATTTTACTTTACTTCCATTTCATTATAAAATTCCTACCTACATGTGGTCAATCATTCAATCAAATAAAACGTGATCACTTTCATAGACTCAAAAATATAATTACCTAACCATATGTAACTTCTGATACCTTATAATAACAATATAACTCAATACCTAAACACATCGTATGTTTAATCATTTACTATTTATTATAAATTCTAAATCTCAGAAAAATCATTTAAATTTATCACAAAAATTCCTCTGTACAACATTTTCAATTAATTAATTAATCTCCAATTATTTAATTCAATCAGTTTTTTAAAACACTAAGTTACTTTAATTACATTATAAAATTCACAATTACTCTCATTATTTATTTAGTCTGGTAAAATGTTATTGTTATTATAAAATCAATTCCTATTACCTACATACATTGTTTACATAAAATACAAAGTACACCATAACCTATTACACAAATACATTTGACATCACCACAAAAGTATATACAATCCACATTATTATCTGTTATAGTTTACCACAAATCATTTCATAATTCAGTCCATTTCAACACCCACTACTCACATAATTAAATGTTCATGAACAATAAATATTTACCCTCCATCATCAAACAATAATCTTGTCTTACGTCTACACAATTCATTTTTAATTAAATACATTTTGTTATTATTATTATAATAACCATCATCATCAATTTTATCCATTGTATCAAGATAGTATTTACCAACATTATTGCATACTATTAATTCAAAAAACCTGTCGACATTTGGTATGGTCAATTCTCT
Source organism: Magicicada septendecula (assembly GCA_034769895.1). Taxonomy (NCBI): domain Eukaryota; kingdom Metazoa; phylum Arthropoda; class Insecta; order Hemiptera; family Cicadidae; genus Magicicada; species Magicicada septendecula. The sequence goes on along the minus strand of CM068367.1, from coordinate 989,059,566 downwards.
TTTAGTATTATCTGTTACGATTAAATCCTTTATCACTTCTTCATTATAGTAATCATCTACTACCAGTAACCCCACTTCATATACAGGTAAGTTATCAACATTATTATCGCCTCTTGCTGCACTAACTACATCGTAAGGTAAGAATTCAATATCATCAATTCTCTCACTATTCATTCTCTCTCTTAATTCTTTATAACTTCTATTAACCTCAAACAACTCTATCTCCCCCTCTCTCTTAAAATACCTCTCATCATTACACCATTTCACTTTCTCTCTTATCATTCCATGCAGAGGGTACTACTACATAAAAACACCTCCTAGCTCTTCCAGGAACACCACCAAAACTCCAGGGACAATTATTTGTAGAACTTTCATCTACTAAATACACTCGTGAAGACTTTTCTTCACCCCCAACAACACCATGGGAAAAATTTACCCCCTGCAACCCCTCTACATGTAAACTCTCTTTCCACTCTTTCTCTAACTCATCAACACTCACTATCTTGTCATTTATTTCTACTTCCACTAAAACTTCATCACCACTATCGTTATTCACAACTTTACTCTCTAACACCACATTTTTAATTATATCACTATTATTCTCATCCCCACTTACCTTTTCAACTACTCCTTTATTTGTACTTATACTATCACCATTATTATTCGTAATTATCTGCTCATTATAATTATCACTTGATTTAAAATTATCACTTACCTTATTATATGTACCATTTCTACCCCCTCCTTTCTCTTTCTTTCGTTTACTTCGTCTTGTAATTGTTTTACAATAGCACTAAAATGTTCATCAACTTCTTCTAAACTTGTATTAATATTGACATTTTGTTGTTTTATTTCGTCTCTAATCTCATTCAACTTTTCACTAAAATTACTCTTTATTTCATTATTTTGTTCTTTCAACTTTTCATTGAAATCATTCTTTTGTTTATTCATGTTAGTGTTTACTTCATCAAAACGACTATTTATGTTTACATTCTGCTTATTAAAATTAGCTTTCATAAAATTAAACAGGTCATCTAATGACAACTCTTCTACTCTACTCACCGTAGGCGTTGATTGATTTTCAACGTTTTCCATTATTATCGACTCTGTTCCGCTTACTTCAATATTTAACTGACTTTCAGTATTAATGTCAGTTAGGCTGACTTCATTGTTAATATTTTCATTCATACTCGTTTTGACTATTTAATTCTTACAGTACATGTAAACAGACCATATCATATTATAACATAACCTTAATACATGCGTTTATTTATATTTCCTTAATTTACCTCAAACAACCATTTTGTTCTCTAAAACAGGCCCACATTTGCATAAATAATATTTATGCAAACGTCCCTGTTCGGGTGCCATTGTTACAGTTACTTTCCTTTTTGTAAAACACTTTATTATTTGTAACTTTGTTTACACAGTTCATTTTGGACTATTTTTAGCCGCCATCATTAATTACTACCAACATCGGAAATTTCACTTACCAGGTCCAGGATTCGGTTGGACGAGCTGAAAAGCAAAAATGGTTGTTTGAAATAAATAAAAATTCATTTACTTCAATCAAATTTATCTTGTTTTATTAGATCAGAATTCAGTTTTTTCCATAAAAGAAAACACTATGCATATCTTCATAAAATACAAATGGAACCATTAACTCCGCCCTCCTTTACACATTTAGTTTTAGTAATATTCTCATACATTAACAAAATAAAGAAAGTAGCTACAAACTTAAATTTATTTTTCTTCGCAAACCAGCGCTTCCAGAATATTAATTATAGACATTCTCTCTCTCTCTCTCTCTCTCTCTCTCTCTCTCTCTCTCTCTCTCTCTCTCTCTCTCTCTCTCTCTCTCTCTCTCTCTCTCTCTCTCTCTCTCTCTCTACAACCCCCGTTTATTGAGCTCATTTTATTTTTTATTTATGTATAGTTATTTTAGGCTGCCATTTTTTTATAAAAGGTTTTACAATTTTGAAAATCTCTTTGGGTTTACCCCTTGTTGGTTACTTATCTTGCCAGTCTTTAGCGATGCGACCCAGTGCAGCCTCCTTACGTAATTCTGTCCACTCCGCACAAGTCTATTGCTTATAATTTTTTACATATCGCCGAAACTGTCACTTCATTTTATTTCATGTCACTTAATGACTATTAAAATTATTAATTTAAATTAAAATCAAATTTTTATACTTTTGGTGTTGGGCGCGCGCCCGTAATTTGTTCCGGAACTTTTTACAGCTGTACAGCACGAGAGTGTAAATTGCACTGGGCTGAATTGTACTGCGTTGATTTCTGAGACGGTGGGGGGTCACGTGGTCACATTGCACTGTTTTAATCGTATTGTGTAGCCAGATTTGAAAGCGTTGTTTAATTCGCTCGACATTCCAAAATGACGTAAACAAAGGTTTGGCCCTGATGTCATATGGCGTGACTTTTAATGTGCATAGTTCAGAGCTCATGTAGCTAAAAATAGCTATCTCCTGCGCTCGACTGACGACCTTGACATTATTACGTGCACAATGTTTATAATCCCAAATCAAATTTACAATTATTATTACAGAATTATCCCTGGGTGGGTTAGTACCGTTACACTCTATGTTCAATACTTAGGATGTTAAGTACATTAATTAGTCCATTGTTCATCATTTCCCACTCTTCCCGTGTTTTATTAGTTCTTTCTTACATATTTTCTTCGTAGAGATATTAGTGATATTATTTGGTCTGGTTCTAATCAATTCAATTTCTTCCTGGTTTAGACGGACTTGACCTGTCAGATTATTCACTGTGGTGTTAATGTTATCACACCTTTCTCCGTTTTGTTTCTATAAATTTACCAAGTTTTCTTGTTCCTTCTGTATCCCTTCCATTTGAACACGATTATCTTCCTGGACCCGGTCTATTCTAGCATTTAACACTACTCTATTTTGCGTAATAAGTTCGTTAGCTTTTCTCAATCTCTCATTAGTGTCAGCTATTTATTGTTTCCTTTCCTCATCAATTTTATCCATCTTCTGGTTAATTGTATCATTTACCTGTTCAATCCTACCATTAATTCTTCTTAAATTCTCTTCATTTATTCGTCTGAACTCTTCCTTCATTTGGTTATTATTTTCATTTATAGTTTGCCTTAAAGTCTCACTAGTACTTTCCTTAATACTGGCTATTTTTTCATTTATTTGTTTTAAACTCTCATTAGTGTTCTCATTTGTTTCCTAAAATTTTCATTAGTTTCTTCTTTATTCTTGTCAAATCTTTCCTCAATTCGTTTTATTAAATTTTCGTTCAAAATCTCGTTTTGTTTCTGTGAGGTTTCCTTTATTTTTTCCTTCCATGTTGTCTATTTTCTCGTTCTGTTGTTTGTTTGTTTTGTTCCTCCATTAGTTTTAATAAGTTTTGACTCAAAATTTCATTTTGTTTCTTTGAGTTTTCTGTGATTTCTTCCTTCATCTGTTTAAAATGTTCACTATTGGCTTCAAATTTTTTGTTAATTTGTTTATTATTTTCGTTAATTTGACTTAAATCTTCCTTCATTTCTTCCTTCTGTTTCTTAAAATGATCATTCGTTTCTTCCTTAATGCTGTCAATTTTTCCATTGATTTCTTCCTTCTGTTTCTTAAAATTATCATTCGTTTCTTCCTTATTTCTGTCCATTTTTTGATTCATACTATTCATTAATTCCATTAATTTTATAAGATTCGGGTCTCCTCTAGCTTCCTCCCTTACTACCGTTTCCACATCCTCCACCAATGTTACTTCCTTTTCTTCCATTCTGACTTCTTTCTCGGCCTCCTTCGTCCGTCTCTGTGATGTCCCCTTCTTATGCATCCTTATTACTTTTTAGAACCTATAGCAGTCGCCAGCTAAAAATTAGGAAATTAATTTACTTATGTTTTTATTTCTTCACTTATTATCTCCCTAATTTGAGCCTCACTAGTTGGTGCGCCAATTTATATTTTAAACGTTTTGGTTCCATCCCTGTATAATTAAATTTAAGATGTAATAAAACTTTGGTTGTTAATAAAAAAAAATTTTGCTCTAAGTGTATCTGTTGATTCTGTTGATATTTATGTTGCGTGTTTATTCCTTGTGTTGTTTAAATTTATTAAAATATAATTTTTATATCTGAATGATTCTTCCTTATTTATTAATTCGAAGATGGACTGAAGAGAATTATTCAGTCCGTCTGTTCTAATTTGAATGTAACGGTTGGATTGTCCCAAAACAAATTCTCAACGTTTACATTCGATCTTCATTTTAACCCTATTCGTTGAGGTTAATTTTTGTTTGTAGTTTTAATATTCTTGCGGCCCACAGACGTCTTCTGGATCTCCATGAATATAGAACGAATCCTGATTGTACCTTACATCCAAGGAATAAAACACATGGATATGATTTTTATAATTTTAATCTTTAATCTCTGCAAATTTAATTCAGTTTAAGAAAAATTGTCATTTTCGAGATACACGCTAGCAAGAATCGATTCTTTATCTCAGGGTCAATAGTAAAAATGAATTAAATATATAAAGTGTGAATTCTTTTGGCTGCTACGAAAGGTTCCATTAATTATTAACAAACAATATAGAGTACATTACAATATAATCTTAATACTTATGATCTAATGTGATATTATAAATAATTGTTAATGTTGATTAAAATGGCTGGCAATATTTTGTTTCGTTAGGTGCGCATTGCATGCTGGTTATGACATGACGTCATAAACATGGCCGCCTCGTGGTCGGTGAATGTGTGTGAAATCGTTCCCAATGTATTTTAAATAAACATGTTCATTTTGTATTCACTACTTCTTATATACTGTTTTTTTTTTTCTTTATAAAACATCCATCAGTGATTAATTGTGGTGTGAGTTATTGGTGTTACTAGTGATTGTTCATGTTGGATTACTAAAGTTGTTTGGTTAAAATATTTGTAGAATACGTTACAATTCTTAGTTAGTTTTAGTTAGGCTTCTTCTTGTTAATAACTTGATGTTTTCTTATTTTTCTTATTGGTAGTCGTTCATATTTTGTTAGATGACTTTTGTTAATAATTTCATTATTTTTCTGATTTTTTGTTTATATTTTTGTTTATAACTTATTCTTCTAATTTTGGTTCCTGGTTTTAAAATTTGTTACATAATATTCTTCTGCGAACACTCCTCAACTGTATTACATCATGGTTAACAATCAAGTGTCTAATTTCTTCTTTTTGTCATTGAAACTGACCAAAATTTCTGGGATTCTGATTGGCCCCTCAGATACAGTTCAAATGTTATATGACCAAGACCCCTCCATTACATTGCATTTTATAATTTGCCTTTAACTTATTATTTTATCATTATACAATAATAGTTAATACAATGTTTATGTGGTTAATAAGAATAAAATTACAAATCATTTGATACTAAACATGGCCTGGTTTAGTCCTGTAAAATTTAGTATTTAGTGGATTTTCCAGTTATCTTATTAAACAATTTATAATGGTGGATGACAGTTAACTATGACCCCTTGATATAACATTATTTTAAATTGATTTGCTGGTAACATGAAACTTTTATAATATAAAACAAAACCCTTAATGATACTCCTTATGTTAACAATTATAATTTACTACCTTAACTAATTGTACACTGTTAAACAATTGTTTGTGTGATAAATCCTACATCACTACTGTCAATCATGATTGACCACTTCTTAATCTAAATAATAGCATGCTTTTCAACTGTAGTTTATGTGACTATTATTATTAGGCCACCTTTTTTGTGTTTATTACCACTTATAGCACTATAAGAGGTTGTGCCCTTTTTCCCACTCTAGTTTATAATAAGACAGACTTTTATTGGCCTATTATACCTATAGTTCACACACATTTTACATTTTGAAATAGTTGTACTCTTTATTGTTTTATTAGGTTTGTTTATTGAATATTGATTATAGTTCTTTATTTTATTTTTTTTGGTTTACTGCCCTATCCTACTGGGTAAAGTGTGGTTATATTGTTTTAGTCATAGTCAGGTCAATGGTTGGTGTTGTTGAGTTAAAGTTGGTTCATTCATTATCTTCAAAATTTGATGGTTTCTGTTTATTAGTTGTTGACAATTGGTTTTGGTTCCATCCCTGAATAGGGTTTCATTATTATCATTTATAATTATTCTTACAGCGTTCTGTTTCGTTACACTGCTCCAGTGTTTTTTCTACTAGACCGTCTGATTTAGACTACAGATGTGATGGTATTACATGGTTAATGCCCCAGTCATTGCAAAAATTTTTAAAAAGCTTGTGTTGGTTTTGACTCTTATACTTATGATAGGCATTGTCAAAGTTTTCAATCATTGACAGTGTTGTTATTTAGATTAGGCAACAACGTTCCTAGCAAAATTTTCAGTTTTCACAATGTATAAATGACTCGTATAATATGATTAATGCATATTTTCGTAGGCTACTAGGTACAAAATACAATTATTTTTGAAAAGTAAATCATCAGTTTCACAAATCTCATTCGTACATTTACAATATGATTTAACAATGCTAAATATCTTATCATTAGGTCAACCTCAAATATAATACTTTTTTAATAACTGTAAGGTTTTATCTTTGACAGTTCAGACTTCATTTCCTTTTACTTCTCATCACAAATAGCCAGACAACTGATGCCAAAACAAGTGTAAATTCTCAACTCGTATTCTAAGGATTTGTCACATTATAATCCTCATTCTCTGAGGAAGTTGCTTGTGAACAGAGTATTTGAAATATATAGATTATTTACATTTTTATATTGTATTACCAAATAATAAATGTGTTTTGCAAGTGAATATTTAACATTACTGTACATCTTTCATACATTTTACAGAGATCTGTTTGGCAAAGACATTTAAATATATATTTGTGTATTAACAAAAACAATATTTATTTAGATTTGAATAATTTTGATTGTTGTCATCTTTGTTTACAGCAGTTATATTGAAAATCTTCTAATGTTTGTTTTTGTTTATTTTTAGTAAATTTTAAATAAATCATTTTGTTTTATTTGAATTTGTTGATTAGTTAAATAATTATTGTTATTGTTTTTATATATATTGAGATTTTCCCACATAATAATTTTGTAATTTTGGGACGTTTATTAATATCTCTTATTAGTTTAACATTTTGAACATCGGGAAATATTATATATATAATATAATATGATATAATATCTGGATGTTTATTATGTAGGCAGTGTGTGGGTAAATTAGACTTGTAGATATTTGGCTTTAAAAATGCATTGTGATATTAAAGATATCAGTCATGTAGTGTTCCCTTTTCTGCCCTACATAAAATGTATTGCAATCTAAGTATTCTGTTTTGTATATCCCATTTTTGTTGTGAATGTCTCATTTAGTTTTAGGTTTTATTTTCCCAAAAACTGCATGATTTGTGATATATTTTTAGGTTTGTTTCTTTAAATAGTTTACTTAAATTTGTGTTACATTTCTGTAATAAGTGAAGGTTGTGTATTTTGTATATTATAATAATTGTGTAGATGTGTTAGGAATTTGTTCAGTAAATTCGTGTTTTATTTTATATTCTGATTTATTAATAGTTTTGTGTATTATCTATTACTATTTGTTTGATGTATCTTTCTTTGTCATTTAATGGAATTATAAGCAGTTGGTATATAAAGGAATGACTGCAGCCTTTTTATGTTAGGGTGGATGGTTGGATATCTAGAGTTATCAGATTATTTTGAGATGATTTCCTATATGTGTTTCCATTTTTATTTACTACAACTAAATCATATGACTACAAATGTATCATCATTCTTTGAAGTCTACCAGGTATGTCTGATAGACGCTTTTTTTTTAATTGGAAGTAATGATTGATGGTCTGTCTCAACAATAAGTTCGACCATAATTATTGGTAAAATGATATTAAAATACTGGTAATTGTAGAATAGCAAATAATTTTCACGTTTCAGTTAATGTTTCAGGTGCATATGCAACATTATTTTTATCATTCATAATAGCTGCACCAACAGCTTCTTGAGATGAATTTGCCGTAATTGTCAGTGGTGGAGGTATCATTGGAGATTTGGCGATGGCCAAAGAAATGAAGGGGAAGGATAAATATTAGTCTATATTGAGAGCAAACCATATTGAAAATCTTCGTGACTTGAGTAAACCAAGCCTATAACAAAATCAAATGCTAAAAGCAAAAGAGTTAGTCATTTGCTGAAGTTCGTGTTAACATCTGACTGCCCTTCACCTCTCCTTGCACCGGACTACTCCACCAGTTGAACACACACACACACACACACACACACACACACACACACACACAATTGAAATATGTGAGTCCAGTCATTGATGGCTTCAGCAAATTTCAGGGATGTCCGTTCACTCTTGTTTGTTTTCACAGGACACAATCTTGTGTGTTGTGCTAGAATAGTTACAGATTGCATCTGCTGGGTGTTCATTTTTTGAAAGAGTTTATTGTTTGTATTTATGGTTGTTTTAATTATGGCTGAGCTTTTATAAGTTATTGTTAAGCTCGACATAATTATGCAACTGAAAGTGGTGCTTTTTGTTATTTAACATTTGAGGAAAAATATTTAATTATTAAAAAATGGATAGCCTGCTCATCTTTGAAGAGATTGACTTCAAAAAGCACTGAAAAAAATAATTAATTTTAATCAGCACTTTATGTACTCTCTGTAATTAAAGTACATCTAATTAACTCAATTGAATATTATGTATTGTGATTTTAATGCTAATCTGCTCGGCAAAAAAAATCAAAATAAGAAAAGGTATTTACTGTTTGTATTTACATGGTGAACTTGTGAACTACCTTCCATGCATGTGGAAGTCATTATAAAATTGACACTTGGTGATGTGGGAAGTATAAATAATTTAAGCACTTTTGGTAAAACCCGTGATGAATACAGAAAAAAGTCACACCTTGTCAGTGTAATACTTTTATGTGGATATATAATAAATTAACGCTAACTGTTAAAATAAATTCTAATCAGTGGTTTTAAATTTATCATAAGGAGTATATATCCAAATCTGGAGCACATCTTTTTCAAGTAAACTTCTCCAGCTGGCCGTTTTCTGAGACAAATTATTAATGAATGAAGACATATTGTTAACCATGCCTAAGAATCTGTAAACTTTGTAAGTCAGTTTGGACATATTTTTAATTTCTTTAATCACCCTGGCTACTAAAAATATGACCAAAGAATGTAATTCTCTTTTGAAATACGTATTTAAATGAGACTTACATTTTTTCAAAATGTAACGTTAACCACTATTGTGTGCTTCTGTTTAATAACATTTTCCAGTCTTTTATCATTTCAGCTTAATTTCATATCATCTATATAAATTAAAGTAACCTCAATATCTGAAAACAGTTGTCATTTAAAAACAGTTCTACTGTGGAATATTTTTGATGCACAAGTTATACCATAAAATACCTTGAGAAAACAGTACCTTGCATGAACAGGCGGTCTTTAGCCATATACTATTTTCATCTAGTTTAAATAGCCATGATGCAGAATTAGTATCACACGCTAAATATATTGGTTATCATTTACCTGAGACTTAATTTTTCCAGTGTTGGGATTTGAAACCTAGAACTAATTAAGTCTTCATTCACTTCTCTTGAGTCTAAACAAAATCGTACAAGTTCGAGGGCTGTGCGGAACGAAGCCCATGCCCGTCATCCGCTCGTATACTACGTCCCAAGTTTCAAATAGAGCTCCTGCTGCAGGGACGATAGATGGGGCTGGATAAGGGTGTGGCCTGCTACCGGTCGTGGGTGTCAATTAAGTGTCAGTTAATTGAGGGTGAGAGTACGCCAAGGCCGGGTCCAAGATTCTCCTGGCACAGATTGGTAGCAACCGAGGGCGCTAATGAGGTGGTTGCCCTGGAATCGGGCGGAGCGGCAATAAAATTTGCAGGACAGTGTCTGTATAGTGGCGTCCAGGAAACGAACACGCAGGGCTTCATGTATGGTTCTATTTGATGTCAGATAGTGGGCTTAGCACGCCCAGCACAATCCTCGGTCAAGGAGAGACTGACGTTTTGCTTATCGGTCTTGGCCAAGTAGCCCTAAATAGGGATCGCGTAGGTAACCATCGGCACCACATAGGTGGAGATGATAAGTTTCCCTAGGCGGTGGGTCATGGTGTTGCTGCATAGCACGGGACGGAGTTGATATAGGCGATTGGCGGTCTTGCGGGCTATTTGTGCGGAGTGTGTCCGCCTGATAAGATGACGGTCAAGGTGGATCCCGAGGTACTTGACTTCTCGAGACCAGGGCAACAGAGTATCGCCTACGTATAGTCTGTCTGGGAGCCTTAAGCGTCTGGAGAAGACTATGGCTGTGCTCTTGGCCGCGTTGATGGCAACCCTCCATCTCTCTGCCCACTCAACGTATTCGTCCAATTGTTCCTGGAGACAGATAACTGCCGTTTCAGCTCGACGATCGACGGCATACACCGCCGTGTCATCAGCGAACATGGCCAACCTGGTGCCCGGCAACTTGGGCACGTCTTTGACGTACACAGTGAAAAGCAGACGTACACCCAATACGCTTCCCTGAGGTACACCAGCCGTAATAGCCCTTGCCAAAGAAAGGGTGTTACCAACTCTTACGCAAAAGGTTCTGTTCCGAAGAAAGCTAGCAATCAGATGAATGTAGCAATCCAGAAGCAGAATCTCCGTAAGTTTGGAAAGTAGGCCTGGATGCCAAACAGGATCGAATGCCTTCTCGACATCAAGGAAAATGGCAATGGTCTGCTCTCGCGAGCAACCGGCCTCGGTCACGGTCTCCACGAAGTGCATGAATTGATGCGTCGAGGAGTGCCCGACTCGAAAACCGTATTGCTCGGGGACCAGAATGTCGAACCGTTGAAGGTGATCCGCTAGTCGCCACTGGACTAGTCGTTCGAAGACTTTCAACGTGGATGACAGCAGACTGATAGGCCGGAGGTTCTCGGCAAACTTGGGGTATTTGCCCGGCTTCGGGATCATCGTGACCATAGCCAAACGCCATTTCTTAGCAAAGTAGCTGAAATGGAAGCAGGCATTGAACATGTCGACCAGGAAGCAAACTCTCCGGTCCGGAAGTCTCTGTAGGGCGGTGTTAGTAACACCGTCCGGTCCGGGGCGAAAGCGCTAAAAGCCTGTCCATAACCTCTTCCACTGAAGTGAGTTCGGGTTCGGAGGTGATCGGGCTGCTGAGGTAAGCCTCAACTTCGTCTTCAATCTCCTCATCAGAGTCTGGGTCCCCGGACGGGTTAGGAGCAAATTGAAGCTCCAGGTGCCCGGCCAGGAACTCAGATTTCTCATCCGGCTTGGCAAGGGGATGTTCCTCAGGTCCGTTAATGACCGGGAGTGGAGGACGGCGCCTCTTTCTGGTCAACGCGGAATGAATCCTGTAAACGGAGCTTTCCTCCAGTGAATCGTCAGCCATTTTGGCGACTGCAAATTCCCAGCAGCTTCGTTGGAAGGCCTGCATGTCATGATGTTACTTGCCGGCCGCCCGATTGAAGCTGGCCTTGTCGGCCGGATCATGCGTACTCTGTCACCGTCTCCGATGTCTGTTCTTCTCTAAAGCGAGAAGACGGACTTCATCAGGGATCCGGTGGTAATCGGGTGTAAGATTAGGCTTCATCCGCGAGCACAGCCCGACGGAAGAGACCACGGCATCATCGAACAAGGTGACCGCCTCGTCGATGTGCTGAGTAGTATCGAGCGGAACCTCCTCGGGAAGTCTGCGACAGAAAGCAGGCCCAAATCGGTCCCACTCGTCGTGCTGCTCTTCCAATCGTGTGTCGGGTAGGCACGTGCATCTCAATGGGACAATGGTCAGAGGACAGCTCCGTTAACACGGAAACGTTAATCTGGGTGGCAACTTCCTTGACAACAGCAATGTCAAGTATGTCAGGTCGGCGGGGAAAAACAAAATCGTAATGATTTACTTGTTTGGTTTCCCACTTAATAGTTAGAGTAACTTTCATAATTGTCTGTAAATTTTCCTTCTGTGTGTGTGTTTTAAAAATAGCTGATATTTTTTACATACTTATTAAAAGTGGCTGGTGTTACATGTTTTTAAAGAACCTCAAAATATACAGAAAGAAACAAAACAAATAAAAAAATAACTAAAATCAGACTCACTGGAGTATTATATCTTGTGATTTCAATGCAGATCTGCTTAATGATAAAAGTCTCAACATAATATATCGTAAAGTCCCCCATTATGCACCAACTGTTTGGGGTAATTGTGAGAACCACTGGGCAGAAGGAAGGTCTATAGAATCAGAGGTATATAAACAGAGAAAAGGGATTTAAGCAGCAGCAACACAGAAAAAAAAATTACAGGCATTGCACAAATGCAGTGCATAGAGAAGGGCATTGAAAATGCTTCAATAAACCTAAAAAATATATATATATATTTATTTTTCTTCATTTACCAATGTACAGATTATAAGTTAAATGTAGTCGCATTCATAAGCGCGCACGCATTCACCAATCATCCATGTTGATTTTGCGCTTTTTCTCAGACTGTTCATCACATTCCTCTTCCGAAGACGTCTGACCCTCTTGGATTGTAAATCGCAACAATACTTTACGAGGTCCTGCTTTATTAATCTTGTCCATTCATTCAAACTTATCGAAGACTAGCGTTTCGACGAACGTATCTAGAGTGATCCCCGATGATGTTAACTTAAAACTAGCAACTTTCAATAAGAGAACCGAATGCATGTAAGCAGCAGTCTTGAGTTCCTTCCATGTGCCGCAAGTTAATGTTTGTTGGTTCTTAATTTTATACAAAGGCGCTGTAATTTTACTTGGTGTTCTGAATGAATTATACAATCTTACTCCAAATACTGCAGGCGTAATTCTATCATTCTTACCAATTTTATTGGCCGTTAATATTTTTGCTTTCATATTCTGAAGTACCTTTGCAAAATCATGCAATTTATAGCGGTCAATGGCATCAATAAAGGCAGATGGATTGGCTATACATTTCATATTGGTAACAAACGTTTTGATAAACACTTCCATCAACTCTTTGCTCTACTGATTCCACCAATATTTGATAGTCGGTAACAACAAATTCACACGGTGTTTGGCTTGAAGATGATCTAAATCCTGTATTACTTTTCTGGAGGTGAAATTTTCAAAATCGTTGATAAACAACCCGTACGCACTAGTAGTTAGCAGGATGAGGCGCCTCCTTATATTGGAATTGAACGAAATGCTGGCGAACAATCACTTTTTTCGTCAACTTAAGATGAGTTTCTTTCAGTTTGTCTACAGTACTAATACAGATCTTATCCTTGCACGTATTAGTAAAATCATCATAGATATCTTTTAGATTTGTTGCTGTAAAGAAAGAATTTTTACCATCATTAGGACGTAACGTATATTCGCATGGTTCGACGATCGAAGTTGATACTCGAGGTTCGTCATCATCATCTGATTGATCAGCACTAACAAAACGACTTAAAGACATGATGGATAATTTGTTTGTTGATTCACAACACTAATTATACTCAGGAAAAACACAATGCGTCTGTAAATTTTGTTCGCTCTTCAATTTTGAACTATCGACTGTGCTTATTTGATCGATTAACGATGTAATGGCAGTTAAATCGTCATCTGTGATATTTTTACATGTTGGTGCATTATTTAACCATAGTAACATATGACAATGAGGGCTACCTCTATTTTGGAATTCGATGCGCTTGAAATAATCAACTACGTAATGATCTCCGAACACGCCATTTGGGTTTTTAAATGCATTAATAAAGGTCGACACCAATTTCTCGAAATACAAGCAGCACAAAACTGGGTCATTGTTTACCAATTCTGCTCGATTTGTGCTCGACATGCCGTCAAATATCGCTGGATCTATCAGCACGTCTACTGGTATATCTTCTTCAAAGCGATAAATAGATTCTAAGAGATGAGGCCAATGTATTTCTGAAACGCTCAATGTGAGAAATATGGTAGGTTTGCCTAATTGTCGCATCATACTGAATAATTCCGCTTTACGCTGATGCCAATATTGGATTGAGTTCGGTATGTTTCTCATGAACGCTTCATTTTTTAGCAGCAAGCTCTTAACAAACTCGGTATCTTCCAGATCTCGTCTTGATACGCTGTTGATTTGATTATTATTTGCTCAAAACGCTAAGTTTACATTCGCTATGATTCTCAAACGCAGCACTTTAGCAGCCATATATAAGATATGATCGGATTTTACACCTCTCCGATCCTGTCTTCGTATTTCGCTACTAGCTATCATGAATGGTGTGGCTCGACAAGTAAACTGCTGTTTCACACCATAATATATCACTGTTAATGATAACTTTTCTGCATCTTCATCGAATGCAAGCGATAATGGTTGATTATTTTGTCCAGGGGCTAGATGTAAAATCAAATCTTCACACCAGAATAAGGTATGCTGCTGCAATTTGAAGTACTCTTTGCCAGTTACATCTCACTGTATGCTTGTTATTTTGCTATTAGATTGATTGATGCGAGACAATAAGTCTTTCCATTCTACTTGCTGTCGTTCTTGATCCTCGTCTTCATCCTCACTAGACGCACTGCTTTCATTTTCAGGCTCATTATTGAAGAACTTGTCATTAATCGTGATCTGAATAGCTCAGTCGTCAACAGATGCCTTAACCAGAGCTTTAATTTACTTTTAGAAACCAGTCCTCGCATATAAGAACTTTTATTGATTATGTGCTTCTTAAGGCAAACGTTAAATGCCAAATCGTCATTCAACATACGAGCCAATTGCAGAGTAGTGGTATCAAGGTTTATGACTTGTCCAATTATACGTTTAGTGCCAGCAAATTATCATATGTTACGAGTGTGCATGAATGGAAGGCGCGGCGATATTAAACGTTCCTCTATTGGCATTTGTTCAGGTAAATTCTCTGGTATTTGTGGGTACTTAAAGCCATTGATTGTCGCATAAGGTGGCAACCTGTTCTTCTTTAGGCATCTGTAGCAATTGTGGCATACTTTGGATTTGTCAAGAATATTATAACCATGTTTATTAAGTATTTCTATAATGTCTGCGTGTCCAGTAACGTCTTTTAAGCTTTTAGTCCACCAAATTCGTTCACAAACAAAGCAGTAGTCATTCAAATTGTCATTATAAAAGTGCTTTTCGATATATCTTGCTAAATTACTCACTTGCTTCTCTTCACATTCTTCCTGTTCATTGCTCATCGTCTTTGCTTCTTTCTTATGTTCTCGATACTGTTTATCATTTTTGCGTTTTAGTTGCAGGCGTTCGGATTCAGTTAGTGGAGTTCTGACCAAACCTTCCTGTTCATTGCTCTTCCTCTTTGCTTCTTTCTTACGTTCTTGATAGTGTTTTTGATTTTCTCGTTTTCGTTGCAGACGTTCAGATTCAGTTAGTGGAGTTTTGACCAAACCTTGCTCAATTTTCTGTACTTTTTGCTTCTTTTTCCACTCTCGGCAATATTCGAGCTTTCGTTTTCGACGTTCTGCTTCCAATTGTAGCTTTTCCGCCAAATTATTTCCTTCTACACTCGAATCGGTGGAAGTCTGAGCCATACTTCTACTCGCTTACTCCTGATCCATCGCTCCGTAATAAATTCTTGTCTGATGTACTACCTTAAGATAAATTTAAGGGGATATGGCACTGAAACTCACCAAAAAATTCAACATTTTCTACGTTATTGACAACAAAGAAGTAGTTTCTATGGAAACTCACCGGTTCCTATTTTCGATCACGCACCAGCGATCAGCCGCAAATGTGCAAAACATCATAAACATTTTCAATGTTAAAATCTGAGCACATTTTGGTTTATACTGCCCAATAAAGAGATAAAGATTTATTACAACAAAATAAGTTGGAATAGTTGAGCATGAAAGTTCTACAAAAAACTTGTAGTACAGCACATCTTTTATATAACGCTTATCTATCTTTAAAGACAGGTTTAATGCCCTCAATAAACAATTATATGTTACAGTTTGATATAACTTTTCTAAGTTATGAAAAATTATTGTTAATCAATTGCTCATTTGTTATCAAAATACATTGTATATACACCTTTAGTATGAAGAAAAAAATCTTTATATTACATAATTTGCATGAAAACTCTAGGACATCTTTTTTGGTGAAAGTTCTGTTATCTCTGTATAGTATAAAATTCCTGTTAGGTATCTGTATATCTGTTCAGGCTAATCTCAAGGCCACTGGGTAGATTTTTATGAGGTTGTCACTCTTCTGTAGAACATTTTGAGATCTATACCCCTAATGAAAATAGTTACATGAACCCCATATAACTCCTCTAAATTGTAAAATGTCTGTGTGCATGCTCGTGCATGTAGGACTCGTGTTAGGTATTGACTAAACATATTAAACTATAGTTTTATTTTATAACGCCTGTACTTTTAATGTTGATTGTAGTAGTTCATGTAGAAAAAATTAAGTATTTTTAAAGTACTCAATTTTAAACAACAATAACTTTAATATTTTAAAAATATGTATTTTTTAAATAAAGGTACTGAAGAGCTTTTTTGTCTCTGAAGTTAAAGAAATGAGTTGTTAAGTGTTTTTGTATGTTATATGTTGTTATTGCTCTTGTTTTTTAACAAGCTTACAATGATCCCTGCAATTTCTCTCATGACCCCTGGGTAGGGGCGCACCTCCTGTATTGAGAACTGCTGATATGAAGCATGTGTTGCAGAAGGATCAAGAGTATGAAATATTGATCCATGACAAAGCAAGCCAGGTGGTGATAATGTTAGTGAAGCAAGTCTAGAGAAAAAGGGGGAAGCAAAATAACAAATATCCAAAGGAAAGCTTGTAAGGTCTTTATTATTGTCAGTACAAATTATATGATTCTTGAAGTTAGCCATTGTCTGTACACATTAAATCATGTTTCAACCTCTAACCAAATCAGACGTCTTCAGATTGAAACAGACTCTGTTGTTTCTTTGTGACTGGAAGTGGAATCCCTCCTGCCCTGTGGGGTGGCCTTCTTATTGAGTAGACTGTTCATTTTGTTACTATTATTTAAACGATAATGTTTTATGGTAACGATACCTGTTTCAGTTGATATTATCTTGTATTAATTTATTGTTTCACTTGAAGACAACCTCCGATTTGGTTAGGAGTCGAAACATTGTGATTCAGTGTGTATACAAGACATGTAATGTGTGGAATATTATCATTTGTAATAACAGTAATACCAATGAGTTGAATTATTTTGTAAAACCAGGTCACCATGTTTTTTTTTTTTATATTTAAGAATCATATTATAAGACCTTGATTAAGAAAGCCTGTCACCAGTAAATTGTCCATTAGCAATTCCAGAATAGGTTGTTAATGGTATAGTATACATATGTTTCCAGTTTTATATTTAAAACGGTAAATTATCTTCCTGTGTGTATGGAAAATACTACAAAATTTAAGAGGATGATGAGGGAAATTTATTGTTTTGTGATGATGGAGAGGTGTATTTTGAGTATTTTCAGTAAAACAAGTAATGAGTATAAACAACTCATGCCCCATGAACACGTTTTTTCTTTATTAGGTGTTACAGGTATTGTTAAATTAATATTTTATGTGTATATATCAACTGTAATAGAAATGTCTAATTTAAAATAAAATTATGAAAATGTTACACAAATGTATAAAACACGATGCATTTGCTGCATTTCCATTGGAGGAGGTCACTGAATAACTAAATGTTATAGACTAATGCCATTGCCATGAACTGTTCTTTTTATCCTCATGTTGCATATGTCGCTGATACTTTATTCGCGTTGGTCATTGTGTTACCTAGCTGATAAATGATACTGTCTCGCAAAAATTGTATTCTCACTAAAAGCTTGTAACACTGAAATTTTGTTTGTGTTATATGAGTGCTAAATTTTGTATAACATTTAACCAGTTTTATTGTTTGATAAATGACAGCGATGATACCTTATCTATTCTCACATCTATTCATTACAAATCACTGACAGTCTCCATTCCATAAAAGGGTTTTACATCTTTTCAGAAGCTTCAAGAAATCTTTTGTTTAAATCAACTAAACGCTATGCAACTCACCGTCTATGGCTTAAGTAAATGTCTTCACAATACAATTGACATGTTTCGGGACACTTGTCCCATCCTCAGAATTTTTAAAAATGTCTCTTCATACCATCATACGATGGCACAGTCGTCAATATATTTAAAAAAATATTAAAATCCACATAAACATAAAACACAATTACATTACACAAAGTACGCGCGCAACAGTTTTACGATGTACACCACACGGCAACCGACAGCGCACTGGTTCATATTTGACTCGTGTCGTAGCAGTATCGCAACGCAGTATCATACAGGACATTAGATTTAAAGTTCAGCTGATCATTTAAAACATGTGGCCTGGTAACAGGATTATTATACGCTCTTAGAGTATGATACTGCGTTGTCCTGTATGATACTGTGTTGCGATACTGCTACGACACGAGTCAAATATGAACCAGTGCTCTGTCGGTTGCCGTGCGGTGTACACTGTAAAACTGTTGCGCGCGTACTTTGTGTAATGTAATTGTGTTTCATGTTTATGTGGATTTTAATATTTTTTAAATATATTGACAACTGTGCCATCGTATGATGGTATGAAGAGACATTTTTAAAAATTCTGAGGATTGGACAAGTGTCCCGAAACATGTCAATTGTATTGTGAAGACATTTACTTAAGCCACAGACGGTGAGTTGCATAGCGTTTAGTTGATTATAAAATACGGGGCTTGGACTATAAGCGGATTTATTCCATTAACAATATGAATATTTTGTTTAAAGATGAGAAAATGATTGTTTTTAATAAAATAATTTTCTGTACCTGTAAAATATAATTTTAATTGAACCAATAGGAATTTTCAGGGCAAAATATGCTTACCATTCTGTAAGAATTATTTCTACTATAGGGTAGTGACAAGTAAATTAAGTAATATATTTAACCATTTATTAATACTTTGTAATATAATAAAATCTTACTCATTTATTTTATTTCAGATTTTCTGGAGAGTGTAGTCTGAAACACCATATAAATCGTCAGAGTGTGGAAATAATTTACTGGTGTAGAGTGTGCTCTCATAATATTCAGTTTTTTAACAGATGCAAACTGATAAACCATATTAAAATACATAGGCAGCATATAAGAAACATAGATTCATCATGTGTGACTGTAAAACCACTTGCAAAACATCTTATAGATTTAGGATTGTCAAAATATGTTTTTAAAGGTAATAGCAGTTCAGAAGCAACTGAAAGCATTTTAAAACAGCAGGATAAAACAAAATTACAAAATGATACTACGGAAACTCAGGACCATAGAGGGCAAATATTTGGAAAAAATTCTGTTACAAATGGAAAAGAACCAAGTACACATTCAAGTAATACTGTTAGTGTTAAAGAAAAAACTGATACTAACAAACAGGCACCAAAAGCAGTTGTTCTTACCATTCCAGCATATAAGCTTGTATCTCCAAAGTCATGTAATACAGTCCAAAATTCCAAAGTTATATTGTTAACAAAAATTCCTTCAGAGAAAACAGAGAGCACAATTGTAGAACAAAGGAGTGAAAATGTTCAAAGTACAAGTGCGGGTCCACTTACTCAGTCAGAAGTAAATGACTATTCTTCTTGTGTAATGCTAGCAAACAATGGCAAAGGAAATAGTGTTGAAAGAGCGCTTATTAATAAGAACGAAAATGAAATGAAAAACTTGAAAAATTCGAGTAAACAAACAGATTTGAAAAAAAATGTACTTCAGGAGAAAGAATCATATTGTAATAAATGTAAACGTTTCTTTACCGACATGGTAAAACATTTAAACAGTGGCAATGGTCCTGTAAACCCTGAATACACTTGTAGAACCTGTCAGTTAATTTTGCCTACAGAGTGTGCATTGTGGTTTCATCTGAAGATTCATACTAAAGTTCCACCATTCAAGTGTCCTGAGTGTGGAAAAGACTTCAGAAATTTTGGTCTGTTTAGTGTACACTTGAAATACATATGTGGTCATGTGTCTAAAATTGTAACTTATGTTTGTAGCTTATGTAAAACGTACTACACAGATGTTTCATTATTAAAAAGTCATATATACAATTTACATTCAGTAAATATGTATAAATGTAACTTGTGCTCATATGCGTTTTTCAGCCCAAGCGCTTTAACCTCTCATAAAAGACTGGGACACCCAAATGAAAGAAATGTTACATTTGCCTCATACAGACAATGTAAAATGTGCCCAGATAGACTTGTACCTAGAGCAAAAATCCATGATCATATTAATTATCACAGTAGACAATCAAAACATTGTACATATCAGTACAAGTGTGACATATGTCAGTTGATTATTTGTGGGAAAGAAGATTTCCTAACACACCAGTCAAAGTGCTTAAATAACGAACTAAAGCAGAAGAAAGTGCTTAAACAGAAGAAAACAAGCATAAGAGATAGTAACAAAGAAAAAGTTGTAGAGTTTGTGCACTCTGAAAGTGTTGATACTGACTGTACAATAATTGAAGACGAAATAATGTTAAACAAAGATGCATGTAGCGACATAACAATAGTGCCTGAGAAAGATCCCCTCAGTTTAGAGGATTGGGAAGGTTGTGAAGAAGACATTGTAGAGGAAATTGTTGAAACATGTATAGTTTGCAAAGAACAGCCAGTAATCTTTGTACCTGGCACTGATAGAAATTCTCAGTCTCTTTGTTGCAAACAGTGTGTACGTCCATGTTTTCCAAGTCCTGATTGTACAAGTCAGTCGATTGAAATAGTTGGAGATCAGCTAAACTATGATTATGCTGAAGGTGATGATGAAATGATATCAGATGAAGAGATAAACTCATACAACAAAAATTTTGGACAAAAAAGAAAAAATGATATACAAATTAGAAGTAGAAAAAAGCAGAAATTCATAAATAATATGTCTTTCTGTCGTAATGATAAAGAAAGAAAACTGGAAAGAGGAGTAGAAGATATTCAGTTCCAAAAATTAGATATTACAAAAAATAAAAAAAATAAAACACGGAAACAAGGGAAGCTTGATGCAAGAGGTGATGGGAAACCTTCAACATTTGCATGTGGTCAGGTTGTGGCAGTTAATGATAGCTCCTCTGGTTGGTCTTGCTGCAAGTGTCAGTTTGCAACTGATTCTGTAGAGGCTTTCCGTAGTCATGTTATTTTACATAGAACTGATCCAGATGATTTCCAGTGTTTAGAATGTGGTTTGTGTTTTGTTGTGCAACCTTCACTTGAGAAACATTTATTATTTCAACACCAGATCAAAGACATTAAAGAGTATATTGCAAAAAACAATGTATGTGATAGGATTAAGCAAGAATCGGACAGAGTGAATGAGAACCAATGTTGTGTTTGCTATGAAATATTTGATTCAAAATTAAATTTGGACTTACATTTCCGAACACACGGGATGGCGTTTTTAACAAAAAATAAACGAGACATATCATGTTGACATTTCTTTTTTTTTTTTTATGTACAAACACAGTTTCCTGAAATTATCTGGTAAGAGTGTCTTTAATAGGATAAGTATTTTCAAGCTCATTTTGGTCATTAAGAGTTCTGATCAACTAAAGACTGTAAACGTATAAATTGAAAGGTACTGACCTTATTGAAAATGTAAAAGTACAGTTACAAAAGTAAGGAATTCAATTATAGATAAAACATGGTGTTCAGATGTGGAGTGTATTGTGAGTATATTCAACTGGTGAATATTTAAATACTGAATTGTGTGTACATATTATGTATTCTGGCAAAGTAGAATTAAATATAACTTAGCTTCTATAAATCATATTCACCTAAGTAATTTTGTTTAAGTATCATGGATATTTTACATCAGATACTTTTTTCACAATCACATATTTGTAACATAGTTTTCAGATGGTAGAATGATCTCATTTATCTGTTGTTGGTATGATTTACAATAATAGTAATATAGTAAAAATTTTCATTTTTATTTTATTTTTTCTTTGACACACACACACACACACACACACACACACACACACACACACACACACACACACACACACACACACACACACACACACACACACACACAGTGTTTTTGCTATTTAACATTATTTTCTTTAGTGACTTTCACTTTTGTCATGTCGAATATGAATACATATACAGCTTAAAGTTTCTTCAAATTAAGAATCACTTCTTAGTAAAAAGTGTCTTGTAAATGGCATGAGAAGTAACGTTAGCAAAGAATTCTTAAAATATTTTTTCTAGTTATCTTTAGTATCTTCAAAGTATGCTTAATATATCTTTAGTTAATTCTTTTACATCTCTCTGTGATAAAAATTGACTGATTATAGTATTGTAAGGTCTGATATTTTACACTGTCTGTGAAAAATTCATTTGACATGTTGTTTTTTGCTAGAGTATTACTTGAACACTACCACTTATAAGCAGATATGACAAATACAAAACTGGGTTAATTTTTTCCAATTGTTGTATGATAAGAATTATTGACTAATAATATGGCGCAATCACTAAAGAACAAAATTTATAAAAATCTTAAAATTCCAGGATGAATGAAAATTTGCATTTAGCTTTTATTGTATGGCCACTAAATTAACTATGATAAAAAATAATGGATCTAAATTTTGCACAGTCCAAGTATGATAAAAATTAGTATGGGTTCTAATTTTCAGAGCATAAAAATTTATAAAAAAAGTTCTAACAAATATTTTGTGAGATACGACAGTTAATTCGTGATGTGATGTATCCGATTTCTGTTCATCTCAGAGAGTGGTAGGAAAGGAAACAGTTTACCATCTCAATCCACATATACCATTCCATACAAAGTTAAGTAACTTTGAAACACTGATCGCAATATGTGTAGACCCTGGTAGATAAAAACAGGGTGTGAGGCTCCTTTTATGTTGAGTGTCAAAGCTCCACTTACATTTTTGGATGCACAGTTTGCACTCCTTTGCTGCATTCCCACATGTTATTATAATGAAACAAGCAAATATGTTAACAAATACATGCCATGAAAGCTAAATTATTCTTACTTAAAATGATACATGTTTATTTAATTATAATAACTTGTAGGAATTATATTTACTCTGTATATGGATGTTGATGGACTATTTTGCGCGTCACCATGCATGATATGAATGGAAACCTGTTGAGTCATATTTTATATGAAAACTATTGCACTTGAAGAATATTTTTATCAGGACAATTTTTATGTAACATGTGCTCTGTGTATTAGAATCTCAATTTTTGTGATGTACTTAGTATATTTTTTTGGATATTTATGAAAACTTAATTGTTTTACAAATTGTTTTAACAAAATTCCACTATTGGTGGGATTGGAAAGTTTTTGTTAGCGTATTTAAGGTATATTAGTTGTGCAACATGTAAATTTTCACTTAGTCTGGAACACCTGTAAGGTTAAAACATGTAGAATCTAGACAGAGTAATTTATTATAACATGTTCAATATCAGATGGCTGAAAGTGCATGTGCAATTGAAAGAATAAGAAAAAGCTCTTCTTAAAACTCCTCGGAAAACTCTCAATGGGTGACCTTAAAACTCCTAGTAAACCCTGTACTCGGACTGCCTATGTCATAATATTTTTCACTTGACGTTCGATCCCTAGTGCCTGGTATCATCTTCACAAGCTATGAGTGGTGTTTGAAGGACTGTTGAAAAACCTTGTGGTCTTTCAGTCACCACTCACAACTTCTGAAGACAATCCCAAATTTTAGGTATCAAAATTCAAGTGAAAAATATTATGATGGAGGCTGTCTGAATAAGGGTTTACTTGAAATGAAAAAAACTAGTATAGAGATGGGAGAATGTGGTGTATCTTATTTAAAGGTATGTTGAAGTTGTTTATAGATGTTGTGGACCTAAGTATGTATTTTAGTAAATCAGTAGTATATACGAAAAATCCAAGAAGAAAAAATGGGAAAGTAATGCTTTCAATTTAACATCTGGAGGTACGTTTAAGTTTGCAGATCACTGCCTTTTCTCTTCAAAACTATACTGAATGTGTTAACAAAAGAAAAAAATATTTCATAAAATTTAACTCACCGAGTTTGTAAAACACAAGAGCAATCACTTTAGAAAAAGACAAATATGGGTCAGAAGTTTAGGGATATTATTTATTGTAACCATTTACCAGTAATGTGTACTGAATATCGCCATAAATGTTATAATTATGTTTAAAGATATTTTTAAAGATGTTGAAGAAAAATTTTAATTATTTAGCTGAAAAATACACTACCAAAGTCTTTTCAACCAATGAAAAACAAAAACTTTTTGAATGTAAAGAAATGCCAGATTACATAATTGGTATAACCAATAAAAACAGTTTCTACAGTATCTTTTAACAATATTAAATACAAATTTTAAGTAATAGTTTCAAGAAATAGTCCACAAGAAAATAAGAAAGAATTGAATGAATGAAAATGCAGCTGATTAAAAGATGATATTACAAGTATGATTTACAATAACAGTAGTGACACAAACAGCAATTAATTTTTAATGATGTAGAAGAAGAATATCTGTAAGAATCAGTAATTTTTTCATACAAGTGTAATGAGAGAAAAGTGCAGTTTAACTAAGCTGAAGAAAAATGTACGCTTATCAATTACCAGGCATTGTTTAATACAGCTAACTCTCAATTATCTGTGCTAATGACCAGGAAAGGTGTCGCTGATAAAATAAAAACAATTAGAATTGTGGTGAATCTAAAAATCTATGCAAATGTATTCAATTGATAAATATTAATTCATATTACATTGTTTGCTGAAAGATAATTCATACAAAAGAGATTATTACCTTAATAAACTGAAACCCAAGTGCGTACTGTGTTTTTCACTGTCACTTAACATGTACATGTTGTAATTTACCTGTACTTGCATATTACAAAAATACACTGCTGACTGAGAAAATGTAAAAGTAATTATGCTTTTCCTCTTCAAAAGCATGAAGTGATCAGATTTAATTTCTTCTCAATTAAACTCTTTCTTGACGATGATACGTAATTTATGTAACATCATTATATTGCATAACATACTGGCATGCTGACTTCTTAGGTAGTTGAGCGGTGCTTCTACATGGTTAAATGCCATGCAGTGGCATTACAACTGCAGTATTATCTACTTTCTCATAGGTGGTTCATTTTCTTCTCCTATTTTTTTTCATTTCCACTATTTGCTTATTGGTTATTGATTCAAAACGATTATCATCCTTGTCATATTTCAGCTATTCTTTTACTTTATCTTTGTCTGCTTCTTCACTGCCAGCAATTTTTCATATACTCGTAAATCTAGTCACCTGAGGAGAACGAATACTTTTACCAATGCATGCAGCTGTCTATTTCACTTCATTAATTTCTCGAATCAATTTTTCGATGGTTTTTATGAGAGTACAGGGTTTCACTTTTTCCAAGCTTCTGGGATCTTTGAATTTTTGAAATGCGAATGATTGATAGTTATGTTCAAAATTGGAAATCACTCCTTGATTCAGCAATAATTGAATCTGTGGAAATGAAAACCGCGGTAAGTGCCAAAAAGTAAAATTTGAGAAAAACAAATTTGTGTTTAAAATGGAAACCAACCAAAATATTCGAATAAAATAATTATGATTATATTACTACAGAAATTCACAGTCTATAGTTAGATGTATTGAGGACAACTTAAAGTCAGAAAATTGAGAAAAGTGCTAAGCCCACAGGCATAGAAATGAAAAGGGGGCTAAGTACCACTCCTTAAATCCTAAAAAAATGGTCTGAGTGCAGAGTTAGTAAACATCAGGTTTTAAATTAAATTTACAGAAAGTGATAAATTATAATAAAATAAAACCCAAATCACAAACCATAACTTTTGAAATGTATTCAATTTTAACACAAACTAAATAGAAAAAATACATGAATACTCAGAATAGTAAAAGCTCTTACTTTTAGTACTGTCTACTCAATCAGTTCTTTGTAGAAATCTTTGTTTTCTTCGTTTATGAATTCATCATTTTCTTTAGATCTTCCTTTTCTCCTGTTTTATATTGTTTGTGATTTCTAACGACTGTAAGTTGGTTTAATGTCTTCTGCCTTGATTCCTTTTTTAAAAACTTTTGTTTTTGTCCATTCTTCCAGTTCACTAAATGTCTGTTTAACGCTGATTTCACCTGACCTTTCTTTTGTTACTTTTATCCACTGAGCTTCAGAAATTTCTAGTTTTTTGGTATTCAGACATGATTTAGCTCCATTCTTAAAATTGAAAAAGTATTCTTTTTGCATTAACGTGGCCATAAAAGTGTTTTTGTGGCAGGCAGTAACAAGTAGTCGAATAATATCTGAAGGCACTTCACATTTCAATACCCTTTTCCTTTTTTCAATCTGTGCAAAATCACAGTCACATGTCAGATAAGAATGGCCAGATACTAGGTATTTTTGTTAAATCTCATGAAAAAATTAGTACAGACTAGATGAATCCACAAAAATAACAGCATTTGATTCTTGTGTTGGCCCTTGCAGTTATCACTCCAAACTATTAGTTGTTTCTTATGAGCCATTTTGCGTGTCAGCCCTTTCAATAAACAAGAAGACATTTCATTTCCCCCCTTTCCACTCAAACCTTCATGCCACATGAACATAAATGTTTAGTTGTTGTCACCCACATGTACGCCCAAATTGTATCATGAAACATGAAACTTGACCTAGTTAGTATATTTGTGAATGAGTGAGGATCGGAAGTAAAAATACTTGCTGAAGGTCAAATGAAATAGAGCAGGTATCATTATTTGGACTATGGGATTTTTCGTGGTCTGATTTCATGACAGAGCAAGCACGTTCCGCCTTTCGATAATGTATCTACAGTGACTTCTTGTGTTTATTCCTATTGTTTGATTCGTTTAGTATTTTGTTTTTCAATAAATTGCAAGTTCCACAAGTGTCCTTATGTGGTATTTGAAACTTAGTTTAGGAAAAGGCTTTTTTACAATATCTCTATAGCAATGAGCTTTTATTTTTTTTTTTATAGAATTGCTAAACTGCTATAATTGTTTTTATTATTTAGACAAAGCTTTTCGTCATTACTGACATCTTCAGGTCTTAAACAAGATGTCTTAAAATGAGCTTTTACATTCATGACAAGGTTTAGTTCATTAAATGCTTGAAACAATGGCTAAGATATTCTCTGTTCTTTTTAGCCCTTGTTTAATGACTGTACTTTGGGAAAACTGTTGACATAGTCGATAATAGGCTTTTCATCATCAGGAGAGTATGTCCTGTTTTTAATTTTGTTACCTCTCCTTTCAAAATAAACAACATCACCCCTTTTTTTAGCTTTTACCAAGGTTTCAATTGTCCTTCTAGTAATACCATGAGTTCTAGTTCCCACGAGTTAAATGTTTTTTTGCACAATTGAACAATGTCCCCTTTTCCATTTGGTATTGTGTAGTAAACCGTGGCTTGCCGGTGACTCGATTCTGTTTCTATATAAGTTCCATGCCTTTGACTGTTGACTACAGTTAGATTTATTAGACCCATTAAATAGGAATATTATTTCACATGATCAGGAATGTCATGAAAGTCTGAATATTTTGAGCCTTTGTTCAAAGGGAACTTCTTTGAATTTGTATTTACAGTTGCAGGGCACCTAAAAACAAAAAGGTTCAATTAATTTGTTAGAGGCTGACAACATATCTGCTACTAATAATCTTTCTGTTTGTTAACTCTGCAATGAAGCCTAATACCGTATGTTATAAGCTTAGGCCTAGGGAGACACCGAAAGAGACTGTCCAAATCTCTAATAACCTGTGTTCCGTAATATCAATAAGAAAATCATGTTATATTAATAAGAATAATTTTGTTATTACATGTTTTCTACAAATACATGTTATCTACAAAATAATTTTGACTATAAAATAAATAATTCAGAACGAAATAAATAAGTCACCTTATATGGTGGTTTTTGTTTCGCCTTTACAATTTCTTGTTGTTCGCATAAGCTTCCTTTCAGACAGCAATTTCTTTTGAAAGTTTTTTTTCACTTCTTCTCCACTTTTACACCTTTTCTTGTCATTTTGACTAACATCTATCAACTCTGAATCACTCATTTCTAAGTGTGTTTAAAAAGTATTAATATTAATTAACACCTGTCCAACACTCCACTTAAAAGCACGAGCACATTAACAATTTAACATAATATCTTCTAAGACATGAGGTGTCACTTGGCACTTAGCATGGTTTTCATTACACAGCCTGTTGAACTTGACCAATGCGCGTTCTTGTGAGTTAAATTTGAACTACTAATGGTGTGATATATTCAGATAACCCACTTTATGGCGTATTGGGTATGGCACTTAGCCTGGTTTTAATTTCCACTCTACAATTTTTGAATGTTGTTTAACTGATTCATTTTATCTGGCCCCAGACTTCGTATGTTAGCTAGTAGGCCCTAGAATATATTAAACTAAGTCCCTGGATGTTGTTGTCCATGACGTCTCAGTTGATTAACTAATTATAAATATATACCTACTGTCTGTAATCACTAATTTTTTATTGGTAAAAATGTTAAATTTTTACCTTATAGCCTGAACCAGTTTTCGCGTATTACAAGCTTCATCAGAGCCTGCCGCTAGTAGCGCTGTCCGTCATGTTTTTGGTGACGGCGCTGTACTTCGAAAAATCGAATCATATCATACACATTTGGTGTGTGTGATAAGTTCAAATATTATTTGTGATTTAAATTGTGTCTGTTCGTTTAGGATATATATTTCTGAACTAGAAATATACAAACACATAAAAGCAACATCCTATAAAGTGATATATTTATAATTAGTTAAACTGAGTCTTTAGCGACGAACATAATTCAGTACAGCGTTGCTGAGGATATCGGTTGTTTTAGGTGTTCGGAGCTGAAGAGATTGTCCCAGGATACGAGATGTACATCGAGAACTGCATCTAACCTGGTAATCTGTCATCAGGCGATTAATCGTGGAGAAAGAGAGAGAGAGATTAAGAGAAAGTGAGACAGACAGACAGATAGATGCAGAAAGATGTTGAAATAATGAGAGAGGCGCATATATATATTTTATTTTTCCAATTCTCAATTGCTTCTTTTCGTACTTATGTATACATACAGAAACGCGCGCGCAGTTAATAAATAAATCAAGTTTTGGTACGAAACATACGCCTTTGTAAATAAAATATTGATGTGTATAAAGAGGTAGGTTTAGCCTACTTTAACATTAACTATGTTTTAATTTTTCCTTTAAAAATGTGCTAATTACAGTACTCATACACGAGCACATGCGCATGTGTATGTGTGTGAATGCGAATCAGTCAGTAAAGCACGTACAGTAGAAGCAGACCCAATTTTCACTATTTGCTCTCCACAGTGAGGCGAGCTTCTTTCCAAAGAAATTTTTAAAATTCTAAAAGCAAAGTCAGACGTGAGACTCCGCTGGAAAAAAAGTGAAAGAAAGCTCAGCACTGAATTAGAGTTTTGTAGTCAAAAATACATGTACAAAACGTTTGGCATTTGTTTACGTATGTTTCAAATTAAAATAATCAGAAATTACACTTAAAATTGTAAATTATGGCGCATGTACTCCATAGGAATGTATTGTGATAAATGTAAATGAATAATTAAACAAGTCTTTAAAATGTATTTACATCTATATGCAATACAGAAAGTCATAAATTCTCACGTTAATAAAGTAATGCTCATTTTACTAGGTATACTGGATTTCAACGTTGTCCTCGCTTTATACAAATAAGAGATAGATTAATATATAATGGTAGAGCACATATTTTACACTTATAAATAATAACTAGGATGAGTTTTATTTATAAAACAGTAATCTGCTTTATCGCGTGAGCAACATCTCTACGTTAAATTCATACACCTATATTACATATTCATACACCTACACTATAGCCCAACATTCAATCTGCCTTATATTTAAAGATCTGATTTGTATTGACACGATAGATATTAGCAAACCAATCTCTGATTTAATAGTAATTTTCAGTCAACTGTCTGCTGCAGAGAACCGACCGGTCTTGAAACATGTCCTGTAGAGAATTCACTGACTAACATTGGCAAGAATCGATAACCTGCAAGAGTCTCCAGCAGCATTAAGTGGGATTATTCAATAGCAGACTAGCTTTTTCGAGAAGCCTTTCCAATCTTAGGTAACTAAAAACATTTGTGACAAATTCTTTAACAAATCATCTTTCAGAAATGTCTCCATTCTCCCAAGCCCCTTTTTGTTTTCAATAATATACTGGTAGTTTTAGCTACCATCCCTTTAAACAACCAAGTTTTTGTTTAGATTTTCCAATGATTGCTGGCTTTAATTTGTGATATCTGGAAGCATATGAGCAGGATTTATCAGTTAATCTTTATTTACTATCCTTGTGGGCTGATATATGCCCTTTGGTTTCAAAGGTTAGTGCTCATGTAAGCCACCACTTCCAGTAAAATCTGCTTTCAACTGTATTATAAATTTGATAGAAAGTTAACGTTTTCACTCATAATCGATTCTTCAGAATTTCAGAATGATTTTTAAGTTTCACTTGCTCTTCTCCTTATTGGTTCTCCCTGAATGCCAGTTTCACAATTCCCATCACAAATGCCAATTTATTCAGTTAATCACCCTGATGCTACATCAATTTCTTTATTATAAACCAAATTGAGTAACAGAATTTAGCCTGTTTGGCACAATTCCAGTTACTGGAGTATGCACTGCTCTTTGCTGAGTAAACTAGTCTACCATTGCTTTGTCTGATTCTTCATAAGAGGATTTCTTTATAGTCTTAACATTTCTTTAATCCACTAGAAAAATCTGAACATTAAGCAAAATAAGTTAGGTTGTCCTTTTTTGAATATCATGCATAAAACTATCTCTGATGTTATATTCTAATGAAAGCTGTTTCCATTAAATCTGTTGAACTGATAGCAAAAAGTTTTTGTTTTATATGTTTGCTGGGAAAATAAACATTGCGAAAGGAACTTATACTATATTAAAATGCATACATTGAAAAAAAACTTTACTTGAATGTATTTTATCGCTTACAACACAGATGGAAAAGTTACTCATAAAGTACAGTATGACTCGGTGATGCTGCATTACACTGGCTGTTTTGTTTATTCACTGCCAGTTTAAAAATGGATTCTACTAGAGGGATGTAACTTAATCAGCAGTACTTCAAGATGAAGGATTTTGCGTGTGTGTGTGTGTGTGTGTGTGTATTTTACATTAGGAATATATTGCAGTTAAGCCACAAAGTGGATATTCTGCTCATGGATAAATGAGAGTTGACTGTATGTACGTTTAAGCCATTAAATTTAAATTTTGTATTTGGTTCTCTTAAGTGTGAAATCAATATACTTTCCAAAAATTGTGGTTCAATAGTTAATTGGTTGCAGTTAGGAATTTGTACATCCTAACTCAATGTCAGAGTAATACAAATGTCTTTAATATTGTATCTTATGAAATTATATTGTTTCTATACAATTTATATTTTAAATTGTGATTTTAATGTGTGTGTGCGTGCGTGTTCAGTTGGTAAGTTAAATGTTATTAATTCTATGGCTGGCATCAGGTACATAATTCCTGAAGCTGAATAACTGAAATCCAACAGGTAAATTGTAAAATTCAGCGCTTGTTGATGCTGACTAGTATCAGGTTTAGTCAGTTGGAGATTGATTAAATCCTTTTCAAAAATTAATTTGTTTCAAGGCATAGAATAAGGTCATTATTTTATAATATTAAACGTTTTGTTTATGATATTTTTATTGGTTTTGTTTTATACCCAATTTTTCAAACTTTTTTTAATTAACTGTATATTTTATAACTAGTCCATAAATTAATGAATTATTTGCTGTTGTATTTCAGGAAATTTGATTTTCAAAGTTCATGTGAAATTGTGGAAACCCATTTCATTTTTCATATGTATATATTGCGATGTACAAGGGTCACATAGAATGAGTAGTCTGTTATATTGAATGGTTCAGATTTATTGATTTTTTCAAATTGGACTAATAATTTAATATTGTTTCTGATGACAAAATAAAATTAATTAACTGTCCCTGTTGACATTTTCTTACAAATTTAAAATAATTTTCTCTTATATTCTAATTGCATAAAGATTTAATTTATACGAGTTCTTTTGTCTTTACGTTTATAAGTGTTTTTCAATAAGTTTAAACAAGTAATTTCACTTCCCTTTATAATGGATGATGCTCCAGTCATGGTGAGTGGCTACAGTTGTTCCTTCTGGATAGACGTTCAGGATATCGTTGTGATCTCCTCCTGTTGTCCGGTGTTCAGAGTCGTTCTCAGGTTGGGTACTGCTACAATTTGTAGTGAATTAATTTTTAAAAGTGATTTATTCTGTGTATTAAAACTACACAATACTCCAGTAAACTTGAAGTGTTCTTATAAATGCCTATGCGGACAATCTTGTACTATACCATATTAGCACTATATTTAATCTACTCGTGAACTTTCTGACTTGTGCTCATGCACTGTTGTAGACCAATCATCTAAACGGGTAGCAATGACCATGCCATTCAGAGCGAGACTGAAAATCTTGAGTGTTCATTGGCTGAAAATTTTCTTTTCTCTGCATCTTCAGTAAAGATAACATTATTCCTGCAAAAGCCTGTCTATGGGCAAAGGTAAGGTTGCAAATAAAACCAGTCTAATTGTATTACTTTTCTTTAGGGCCATAAAACTTTCTTTTTAAAAATGTATATATTTAGTTCTTTAATTTATAAACAAATATTATCACTCTATAGATTTTTTTGTTTATGTGTATTTTGGTGTAAGCCTCATGTCAGAATTTTTATTTTCATGAAAGTTGTTTACTTTAATGTGGTTTTTATTATTATCCTGTAACATAGTTACACATACCCACACTCATCATATGCCTATGCACATTTTCGCACTACTTCACAAACGCTAATTTTTTTTTTTACTGTCAAAAATTAACTTAAACTTACAAATTTGACATGTATCTTATTGTATATTATACAATGTCTGAACTTGCAGTCTTTACTTTTTTCATTGCAATGTGCTGTCATATGCTAAGAGTTAAATTACTACTTTATATACAAATTCTACCTATTGCAATATATAGTGGAACCTCAAAAATTTGAATCAATTGGGACTGGACCTCATCTGGATTTTCAGTTTGAAATATACATGAAACTGCTAGAATTTTATGTCGGAAAACATAATCCATAATTTATTCTTTTTTAATGGGTGAGATATTGAAATTAAGTGCTTAGAAAGTAAAAAAGAACAGTTTTAAATTCGACAATGAACTCCGCACGTGTACTCAATAACCCTGATTTAGTGATTTAATAAAATAAACCAAATCACTAAAACAGCACCGGGAGTGTATGGAGGTGCATTTGCTGTGGCCGATCGGCAGGTTCCAATTTTTTTGTTCTGATTTTTCGATGCTGTTCACGTTTCAATTCTCTGCGAGTGGAGTGGGCCCTTCCCCGCAGCACGACCACCATTGACTCATCCTTTGTTTACGTATCAGAACAAAACACTGGGTCAGCTCCACCTGTATTCCTTCCTTTTGCATTCCATCCTGACATCTGCTCTGCTTCTGCATGCAATTACAAATCTTGCACTTTCCACACAAAAATTTTTAGTAAGTTAATGCTGATACACTAGTAAAAAACTCACATTTTATTATGTAATCAAAAATTATTTAATCGCTTTTCTACAGTAATGAAAGAGCTAAACAAACTCTTACAGAAGGAAAATAAAAGTCCCGTTTACTCTCCATCATAGTTAGTGTAGCAAAACCTTCGACGAAATTTATAAATAAGTGCTTTTAAATTCTAAATTGAAAATAAACTAAAACTCCACACCTTTTCTTTTAAAGAATAAAATAAAAACTTACTTAAAACATTGAAAAACAAAAGTTGTTGCTTTTTAAATGATCACGATTGAAAAAATCCTTGATTGAATTTTGAACGAAGTTAGGACATCTTGTTTTGGCAGCCGTATCTCTAAGCCTTTTCAAACGACATAGCTGTTTCTGATGCTTTAAAAGAATCACTGTGGAAACGTCCCTCTTCAATCATGACTTCCTTTTCATCACTTTCTTTGCACTCAGGGGCTTCACTTTCAACTACACCATCAGCTATCTTTTTATCATTTACAATCTGAAAATATTGATCATTAGCATCGCTTCTTTCACATTATTTAAAACCTGGAATGGAATTAAAAAATGATGTAACCTCTTCAACAATTCTGTCATTTTCATTTTCGACAGAATTCTATTCGTCGCTTTTTTATCCGGCCACAGTTTGTTCCACTCATTCTTCAAGTTTTCTTTGGTAAGGGTTTCCTAAGCATCAGCCAAAATATACACACAGTCCTTCATGTTGATTTTCTTAGTAAAATCAATAACCCTATCCTCGTCCCGTTCAGCTAACAAGAGACAGAGAAGCTGTTTCCAGTACATTCTTTTCATTTTTTCAATGTTGGTCTGGTCCATAAGTTGGAGAACAGCAGTCATATTTGGGGGAAGAAGTTGTAGAACAAAATTTTTGTCCATGCAGTTTAACACTTCAAGAGATGGGTGTGTTGGGGCATTGTCATTAATGAGAAGCACTTTTCCTGTTTTGTTTTATTGTTTGCGAATTTTTTTCACACTTAGCATGAAGTCATTTTCAAACCAGTCCTTATAAATATCATATGACATCCATGCATTCTTTTGGGACTTATAAATTACGGGAAGGGTCTTAACATTTTTGAAGCGATATGGCCGTGTACTTTTTCCTATTACTAACAGTTGTAGCGCATGAGAACCACTTGTATTAGTACAAACCAATGCACTCACTCTGTCTTTGGACTCTTAAAACCTGGGGCAGAGGTTACATGGCGGGAAGCAAGAGATTTTTTAGGTAGACAAAGCTAGTTTACACTAGTTTTGTCAGCATTGTACGCACAGTCTCTGCTGAAACAATTTTTAACAACCATATCAAGAAATTTGAGTTTGAGTGTTTGGGCAGCACCATGGTCTGAAAATAACTTTCCTCCTTGAATTTCTAATTCTCAGATCCCGTGCCGTTTTTCAACATTACATAACCACCCTGTACTAGCCTTGAAATCAGCAGGCCCATTCAAGGATTTATTGAATTCTAGTGCCTTTTCACACAACATAGGGCCTGAAATGGGTTCACCCTAGCTTCTTTTCTGTGTAAACCATATGTAAATGGCATTTTCCAAAGCTGTAATTGGCCTTCCACAATGTTTTTCTGTTTTGTGACCTTTCTTCAGAATCCAATTTTTGGCATATTTTTCTGGTTTATCTTTTTGTGCTTTAATGTCACTTATGGTTGAAGTCCCCACATTGTAGATTTTAGAAAGAGATGCCCCACTTTCACCTTTAGATAATCTTTTCAAAATATCTAACTTAGTTTCAGTTGTCAAAAACACACATTTTCGCTTTCCACTAGCATTACTAAAAGATGTACTCAAATATTTATGGTGTACTGAAATTAATAATGTAAACAAAAGTATAAACGTATACGTTTTCTATAAACATGTTCGTTTATAAAACGTACACAACACTGCATAATAACGAGATTGTGCAAAAGACTTGGAGGTGACTGACGAGTGTGTGGAGAGAAGCACCCGCTCCACTCCAGTAAATGCTGATGGGTAGTGTGACTCATTACCCCTCTCATGCCTATCAACGCCGCTGTGATGCTATGGTACCGGCGAGTGATGAAATTTACACTCAGTCCGGACTCTATAAAAAAAATGTATATTTGCTTTTTGACGTCCTGGAAGAATAGTCAAGACGACTTGCTAAAAAAAGAGCTGTACTTAAATTATGAAAAACGACTTAAATCATTACTTAGGACTGCTAAAAATAGGCATGAAGAAAAACAACTACAAAACGCTGATTCTAAAAAAATGTGGAGATATGTTTATCTAAAATTGGATCGTAATTCAAAAAATAGACAAATAAATGATATTTTGATTAATAATAAACTTAACAGCAATGACTGGACAAAGGCTAATTATTTTAATGAATTTTTCAGCACAATAGTATCTAGGCTGAATGAAAGTGCGACTCCTCCTATTCTGCAGCATGAAATACCAGATATATCAATTAATCAGCATACTATGTTTCTAACACCAACAAATGAGTCAGAAGTTTACCAAACTATTCGTGAACTCAAAAATAAACCTGGTGGGTGTGATGAAATTCATGCCTATACAGTTAAGCTAGCTGCTCCGTTCATAACTCCTGCTTTGACTCACATTATTAATACTGCTATGATACAAGGTACATGTCCATATCAATTTAAGAAAGCTGTAATTTGTCCTATATATAAGGAAGGTGTAAAAAGTTTGGTTAACAATTATCGACCGATCACACTGATATCAAATCTAGCTAAGATTTTTGAAAAAATTATTTTTACCAGATTATTTAAATTTGTAAAGAACCATAACCTGTTAAGTGCTAAACAATTTGGCTTTCTCAAGAAGAAAGGTACAGATGATGCTATAGCCCTACTTAGCAAATTTATTTATGAAAATCTAAGTATTAGCATACCAACTGTTGTAACTTTTTTGGACTACTCCAAAGCTTTTGACACTGTCGATCATGGCATACTTATATCCAAATTACAGAATATGGGAATAAGAGGTGTAAGCTTATCCCTGATAGCCAGTTATTTACATGACAGGACACAAGTTGTAAAGGTGAATGGGACTAGAAGTCAGCCTATTAAAACAAATGTTGGAGTGCCCCAGGGCTCTATATTAGGACCTTTATTGTTTATTTTATATATCAATGACTTACTAGTGTTACAAGATGTATTAATAGCATATGCTGATGATACAGCAGTACCAATGAAAGCAAAGACATGGCCTGAACTTGCTACAGATATGTCAACTAAATTAGATATTATATACTCTGGGCTCTATCACAATAATCTAGTACTCAACATAAGCAAGTCTGTTTTTATCACCTTTGGAAATTATAGAGACTCTGTTCCGCATGACTTTGAAATTAAGATAAATGGTCAAAAATTGAAAAGAGTTAAATCCAGTAAATATCTAGGAATAACATATGACTTTAACATGAAGTGGGATGTACATGTGGCTAACATTGTAAAAAAAAACAAATACTTAGTCTACGTTTTTTACAGACTTAAACAAATTTTATCAAAAAAGCAACTAATACAAATATACTATGGACTATTCCATAGTGTGGCAGGGTATGCTATCATAGGCTGGGGGGTCTATATAAATCATCTCTAGACGCATTGGATCGGCTGCAAAAGTGTATTCTTAAAATTATAGGAGTCAATGAACAAGATTCGAATAAACCATTAAATATTAAACAGGTGTTTGTAGTGAATTCTATAGTTTATCAATACAATGATCTAAAAAGTGAGTTTTTACAAAATCGAATCAACACACGGTATAAAAATATTATATTGCTGCGACACCTATTAAGTATTGGGCAAAGAAGCTATGTGTATTATGCCATAAAATATTTTAATGAATTACCTAATGAACTGAAAAATCTAAGTGTAAATATAAAAGTGCTTAAAAAAAAAATCAAAGAAAAAGTTAGGAACATTGTTATTGAATAATCAAAAAAACAGTCTATTATGATATGGACCTTTTTTTCTCTTTTTTTTTCATTTATTTATTGAATTGTGTTATAGTACAAACTAAAATTTTGTTAAAATTGAAAAATAATTTATTTTTAATATTTACTATGATCAGTGAGGTAAAACTCACAATTAGTATTAAGTATATAAATATTAATTCTAAGGACCAACCTATGTACGGGCATTTATGCCCCCTATAGGTCCTTTATTGTATAATTTTTATTATATATAAAGGAAAATTGGTAATAAATATTATTATTATTATTTTGCCGGATCTGGATTTTTGAGGTCCAAACTGTTGATGCTCCCCTGTATATATAGGATTATTTGTTAATTCATTTACAAAGCTCTGATGATACTGGTATATTCAGTGAAACGTGGCAGGTGAATTGAAACGATAAAATTATAATACAACTACTTGCAAAAGAAATTATATTTAATTATATACATAATATTTTTAATATGAATTGCTTTCTGCTTTAACTCATTTTGATTTTTTGCTTTAACTGAGTTGAATTCGAAAGGAAACAAGTTGAGCCAGTTTCTGTGTAGTCGAAATACATCAGGAGTGTCATATGTTTAAAACATACTGAAACTCGTAGAGGAGTCTTTCTGGTGGGTGCTACCCATAATTTGAAACCATATATTTCAAATATTTTAGAAAGTATCATGTTTTTTAAAAATCTTGCAGAGTATACGAATTGTAAGATTTCCTTATTTTTAGTCATTTGAGAAAATTTTTATTAAAATTAACACTTATTTTATTGGCAATTTTGACTTTTTGCAGAATTGCTATTTAAACTTGATACTTGATACAGTTTTTGCAAAAGTGTATGGTAATACACTGGGGAGGCTAGGCCAGCAAATGTGCAGGGGCCCACAAGGTAAAGGGGATCCATCTTTCTCTTTTATCTTATGTGTATTTATTGTGTTAAAAGATCTTAACAGAACATTGCCCGATTATATAGTATTTATTTCTGTACCATGCACTCTTCAAGTACTGTAATAACAAACTATTTAAATGGAACTGACTTCAGTGAGGTTAGAAGTATAGCAGAGCATTGTTTATCAGAACATCCATTCACTGATTGAACTATTATCCGAACTCAATTAAAAAAAAATATTGTATAGCAGTGTACTGGACATACAAAGGGATATTGGATATTTATTAAACATAAAAAATTGTATACTGTAAATTATTATTATCGTACAGTAATAAACAGACACCATAGCTACAAACAGAAAATCAACCTTGGGTTCCATCAGTAAATAGACTGAGTCACCAATGATATCATTCAACATAAGTTTACCACACTGGCTCTTGTTCAGTTTGTAAGTTGAGTTATGGCAGTGTACTCATTAATTGCTGCAGGTTTATTTTACTTTATTTCTTTTTATTTTTTGACTTTTTAAACATTTAGTAATTGTTGTGCTTTTTACTTTAACTACTTTACAGTATCTACAAAGAGGAAGAGTGTAGTGCTGTTAGTAAGAGATAATCTTGAAATTATTGATTGAAGAAAGGAGAAATGGCTACCGTACCGTGAAGAAAGGAGAAATGGCTACCGCATTGACTTTGACAAAAAGAATTACTGACGTTAAAAAAAAAGTAAACTTATTCTAATGTCTTGACACTGCTAAGCTAGAATCTTTAGAAGGTCCTCAAGCTATGAAAACAGCTGAAAATGACAAGTTAGATTGTGTAGTGTACACCTAGTTTATGCAACAAAGAACTACGGGCAAACCTGTATTGGCCTATCAGCTGTGAGAAGGTATTTATTTAAATGAAAAAACAGAGGCAATCCATACTTTCAAGCTGTGACAGGCAGGCTGGAAAAAACTTTCAATGCTGATGAGACCGGTCTTAACTGGGAAGCTCTTCCCAAAAAAATGTTAAAGAGTCCGGAAAGAAAAATCTTTGGGATTCAAAGTTGAGTAAGAACACATTACAGTGATGTCTTGTGCAAATGCAAGTCGTTCCCTCAGATTAAAATTAACCATTGTAAGTAAATGTCAGACACCTAGAGATTCAAAGGCAAATGAATAATTTTCCAGTTAATTACTTGTGTAAAAAAGTGGTTGGATGAATGTTGGAAATAAAAATTATTTTACTGAATGGTTCAATGATGTGTTTGCTCCTGCAGTAAAGAAAAGAAAAGCAGACAATAAAATTAGTGGTCCTATATTGTTGCTATTGGACTACAATAATTGCCCTACACATCTTTCAGCTGATTCTTTATCACAGCGTGAGGATATTCATGTAATGTTTATCCCACTGATTAACTTAGCCATGTAGCTGATAAGGTTACAAAGTTTTGACACTATCCTATTTATTATTTGTTTAAATAATATATAGATGAAAAACACACACTTTATTTTACTTGGAACACGTTGAAAGCACCATGTCTCACAGAGGAGCCTTGAAGTGCCAGATACAACCCTCCAACATCTGTACGAAAATCATCAGTTGACAGGTGGAGTGACAGATCTGATCTCGGGCAACTTTTGGCAGATGCTGCCCTCGTACCAAGAAGAACACATGCTGATGGTGTCAAGACATCTATGAAGAGCTCTCATCTTTAGTTCTCTGTTTAGACTCTCAAACTCACAATGAACACGAGCGTCCAAAAATCAGGAGACTGTGATGCACAAAAATTTGCTGACTTATTGGTGTAGCTAGGGAACAGAGATATCCCAGAGACCAACAGGAGATTGAGTTATTGACAGAACTGGGAAACAAGATGGGTGCAATGGAAGGATTCATTACTTCCAAAAAAGTGTATCCAGACATCAGCAACGTTCATTCAAAACCTTTGAAGTTGTTCTGCAATTGATCTGTCCTTGCTCCCAGGAATGAGATGATTGACAGCATCAACATTCAGTTTTTAAACTTTACCTTGACAGAAGAAAGAACTTGTTTGTCAATTGACCTAACCGCATAGTTAAAGAACTACCCTGTTGAGTTCCTCAATTCTTGACTCTTCTCAGGATGGCTCCAAATAAACTTACCCCGAGGGTTGGTGCTCCCATCATGTGCCAAGGTACCTCAAGCCCCCTTCTTTGTATAACGGAACAAGGCTGCAGATCACCAAGCTAATGGCCACAGTGGTTGAGGCAACAATAATAATAGGCACCAGTAGGGGTGAAAGTTTTTTCATTCCTCGCATCCCACTGGTACCTTTAGACTACCACATTCTTTAAGGATGAGGTAGTGCCGGTAAAACTGTGCTTTGCAATGACAACATATCACAAGGCCAGTCATTCAAAATCACAGGGGTTGATTTGACTTTGCTCTCGTTTTTCCCATGGTCAGCGCTTTATGCAAGAGTTTCCCATGTGACCAATCTACTCACACCCAACGTGGTTTACCGGGAGGTGCTCCACTGAAGTTATCCCTTTGGTTGGCAGTAGTAGTGTTCAAATGGTGCCTTCAATGTCTCAACTAACTTTTGCTCTAAATGCTTCATTCATGCATTCCATTCCATTGGTAACATGCACATACCATTGAACTCTTTTTATCTATAGGTACCTTTAGTTGAAATTGAAGGCTTTTTAATGATGTTGTCCAGTACACCACCATCTGAACCAATGATGTTTTTGGTTTTTTTGGATTTCATTTTTTACTGTTTCATCATGAATCATAACCAATAAAAAATACTCAGCATTATTTGGGTGCTTATAATGCTTTTCTTATACCTTTCGTTTCCTTTTCCATTTCTCTCACTTCCCCTGCATATTTTTTTGAAGACATCATAACACGTGTAAAGTGTTCACAATTGTATGTACCACATTTACAGGGACACTGACCCATTGAAACTGACTAGTTAGTTATTCATGAGTGTCTACAGTACACTTTGTGATAGCCATGTTGGTAAGTGAAGCTGTTAAGGTTACAAAATTTTGACACTATCCTAACAAGCATTGTCTTATTTTTTTAATATACTTTATTTTACTTGGAACATAATCCTCCTAGCACAGACTGAGTTCACAGAGCTTTGATACACTTGGACATGCTGCCATTATGCCATGTAGTTTACACAGTAGAGCACACGGAGTACGAATATGTATTATATATTTCTACGGTACAGTAGAGCATCAATTATCTGAAACTCTCAGGAAGGGGGTCCATTTGGATAATAGATCGTAAATTGCAAACTATTTCTCTGTACAAAAACAAAGGTTTCTGTTACAAAATTAGTTCTAACACATTGTTATATAATTACCACGACCTTTATACTGTAGGTATTGTAATGTGTTACTAAGGCTAAACATGAATTAAAATTGAGTTTCAGTAATAAAAAACAAAAATTAATTTAAGCAAAATTAAATGAGCTTAATGGGAAACACTGTACTTTAAAATTAAGTAAAAATTAAACAAAACATATGTACCAAGGATTCATACTTTTTTAAAGAACTGTTGTATCCATAGGCGTAACTTGGGAGGGGCACTCGGCCTCCCAATGTTCCGAGCATTATAAAATTTTGTTTCCAGTTGTTTGTAAATAAAAACTAACAAAGTTTTCAAACAGAAAACACTATTTATCAACGTCTGTACTGTTATCAGACGACTAGTTGCCATAAATTTATTATTCTTATTTCTTTCGAAGAAACTTGTAAGGGGAATGTTTGACATATTTGAATGATATACGTCAAAATAATATTTCTGTTCGAAAAAAAAAACAACCGCTAGAGACCTAATTAACTGGAATACAATGCGTGCCTTTTACACAAACAAGACTTGTTTTGGGACACCGCAAGACGTCGATGGCTTTGTTCACGAATCTTAAAAGACGGTCGTTTGGAACTCTTTTATTTGTTAATGATTACTGCTACAAGTGCAGTTGGTTACTCGGTCGTGTACATAGTCCGTTAAAGTACACATCGCTTGTCTCTTTCTTAATTCGTGATTGTTTTGGTTTTTTGTGTTGATAAGTGCTGGGAAATGGGAAATAAGAAACACAAAGGAGTAACACGGCTTAATTTCTTTGAAAATTGCCTGACTGCCAATTTGAAAATTTCTTTGTGTTGTGACCAGTGCCGGCTGGTGACTTTTCCCCCGGAGGGGCACAATCCTAAAAAATTTTAACAATGTAAAATCTTATTTGAAATGGAAAGTGGATTGAATGAAGCCAGCTATTTCTTAAAAGTACATTCCACCCTTCTATTTTTCATAGATAAGAACTTTTCCAACACTTTGTCATCGAAACTATCAATATCTTGCACTAAATTTTTATTTATGGACATCATCACCAATGCATTTAAACGATCATTACCCATAGTATTATGCAAAAATGTCTTGACTCTTTTAAGAGTTGAAAAACAACGCTCTGATTCTGCAGTTGTCATTGGCATTGTTAAAATTAGTTTTAGTATTTTTATTGTTTCCTGGAAAATATCAGTAAGATTATGTTGCAGCAGTAATGTAAGGAAGTTTGTGGCTCCAATTATTTGACTAAAGTCCGGTCGTGAGTAAATAACTTCTAATTCTGTTTTTAAATGAGTCTGGTCTAGAAGTGGATGTGAAGAACACACTGTATTCAAAATGCCCGCTGGAAATTCTTTTGAATATTTTGGTACTGATTCTGAATTAAACAACTGAGCTGCTTGCAGATGGCCACGATATGAGAATCTGTCTTCCATCTATAAAATAATTACATCACGCACTTCTTGGTAAATTATCTTCTTTTCTTCTCCTCTTTATTGAATAAAAATTTACTTCAATATTGCTTTGAATAGTGTCAGTCTCGTTTCTAATATTTTTAACACAAATCTCAAAATTTTTAATATCACTTTGAAGCAGGATACTATCCTTATTTCTTGACTGGATTTGATTATAAAGAATGTCAACATGAGACAAAAGTTTGTGAAAAAATGTAAGCCAAAACAAAAATTCTGGGTCTTCTAGAGCTCGTCTGAGACCAGAAGCTTCATTAGCAGTAGCGCTTCTTTGGCATTTATCTTCAAACACTTTTATGAACTTTTCTCGATTCTCGAACACAGTATTGACTGTCCTAATGTTATAGTTCCATCTGGTTGTTGCTACTTTTGGTAACTTGTGCTTGACTATTTCTTCTAATATATCGCACCTATTTGAAGAATTTGAAAAAAAGGTGGGAATTGCTGATAAATTATTAAAAAAGACTCGCGCTTTAGCATGCTGTGATGCTGCATTTTGGATCAAGAGATTAAGCTGGTGAGCATAACGATGTATGTAATGAGCGTAAGGATATTTCTTCTTAATAAAACTTTGAACACCACCTGTAGCACCACTCATTACATTTGCCCCATCGTATGTTTGAGTGATTAACTTTTGTGGTTTTCCATAATTATAGGATCAATTTCATCTTCTATACATTTTTGTATTCCTTCTGCTGATTTATCCTTGACTCTTCTAAAGCACCAAAAGCTCTCATGAACAGTTCCATCAAAAACGTATCTAAATATCACTATTACTTTAACGGACTCGAAAGCCTAAATA
The DNA here is from genome assembly GCA_034769895.1 of Magicicada septendecula. Lineage (NCBI taxonomy): Eukaryota > Metazoa > Arthropoda > Insecta > Hemiptera > Cicadidae > Magicicada > Magicicada septendecula. Next base: position 989,015,386 of record CM068367.1, on the reverse strand, counting down.
TTAGTAGGCTACAATTTGGCACCAATTCGTAACATCTGTAGTTTCGTCACATTGAGTAGCCAGAAATCGGAATTTTTAATGTGATTATAAATTTCTTCATTGCACACAGCCAACATGCTATGTAAAAAATCGTTCTGTATACTTTTAGAAGTCCCCTTAAACACTGTACCCCACTGTAGCGTTCTGCATTTGTTCTCGCAACACAACATCAAGTTCTGCAGAAAAATCAACTAATTCTCTAAATATTCCACAATTTACAGATTCTTCATTCTCGCGGTGACCTCTAAGTGCCAACTCAAAAGTACTGCAAAATTTTACGCAACAAATAATACGTTTCAAAATATAACGGTTCCTTCTAACCTGTTCATTATGTTCAAGAACATGTGTCCGATAAGCTGAATTAAGCTGTGTCAAAATATTTACTTCACCTAATAAAGCCAGTTATGTGCATGCACTAATATGGCTTTGAGATGATTCATGTTTTTTTTATTTTAGTAGGAAGATGATGCAAATCTTGTATGCCCTTTCTGGCCCAATTTGCATCCGTTTCTATTCCTGTAGGGTTGAAAAATAATACACACGGAAAACAGTACAACAAATTCGAAATTTCACACCCACATATCCAATTATTTCGATTATAAATGTCTCTTGAGAAACGCCGAGTAAATGTCCTATTTTGGGTTTTCCTTTCACTGGTCTGTGTTAAATTTATATCAGGTAATGTCCGGCCTAATTTTTTAATATTTATTTTATCCTCTAAAGAAAGTCCGGTAAAATTTGTTTTTATTAAGACACTGACTCTATTCATGTTTGCAGGCGACACGTGACACAAAACACAAAAACACGTATGATAAAAGTAAAGCGACGATCAACGAACGGCACACCAACACCATTGTTAAAAACTGGCAACAGGCCGCTCAGAAGACTAGCGTCTACATGTGCGTTTCTATAATGTGATGGGACACGGCACAATGGTGGGGGGAGTCAACACTGCCGCTCTCTCTATTGACGAGACGGTGAGAAATGACATAGGTCCAGCTGTTGTTGGCGCGTGATGCTTTTTCAAAACAAAATTTACATGATTCTTACATGTTCAAAATTGCGTTGAGCCCAAACGGTGGTTTAAAGCTTTGCGTTGAGCCCACCGCGAGTTTATTATTAGTAACCTCAGAGGCGCCGGAGACTAAAGCATGTGCGCAGGGCCGGCCTAAGAGCAAAATGCTGTGTGTGCAAGAATGAGTTTTGGCGCCCCTTACAATAAAAATGGGTATAGAAAACCCTCCAAAAAAAATAATAATTTTGTTTGAACCCAAAACAATTATGAATTAACTGACCTTTCTTTACTGTACTTTCAAGCAACATTTTATTTGTTGAACAAAAGTTATTAACATATTCAAATGGCTAATTTGCATTCAAAATTACATAAAAATTTAAATTTTTACCATATTATTTTTTTATATTTTTTCTCATTTCGGCGCCCCTCCCAAAATCGCATGTGTGCGACCGCACACGTCGCACACGCCTTAGGCCGGCCCTGCATGTGCGGTGAGCCAGCTACCCAAAATCACTCTCAGTGGTGGATACTGTAGGAAACTGATGAGCCGGCCACCCATGAGTCCGAACTAATGCTTTGCATTGTAGGCAATTGAATTACATTAATATATAATCTATTTGAACTTGACAGCACGGTGCGCTTACAACAATAGTGTATAGCTAAACCAAACTGACATCAAGGCGCTAGCGTCAGCAGATACAATGACAGTGTTGTCTCCCCCCCCCACCAATGTGCCATGTCCCATCACATATGGAAACGCACACGTAGACGCTAGTGCTCAGAAGTAGCGGCCCAAAAACATGGTTTATTAAACGGCGAATTCGCTATGACGTCATACGAACGTCACGTAGTCATGGCAACCAGGCCGCAAGTCTCTTCGTGGCCCTGTCTATTTGGTTTACGCTACTTACTACGCGCAAGACATATAAATACTTCCATTCTAATCTATATCAACGCTTAAAAACATTGCTCATCCTTTATCTTTAAAATAAACAAGAGACAAAGGACAGACAGTTAACTATGGTAATGTGATTTAATTTTTTTTTATGTTCTCTGTCAAGGGGGTCGCGCGGCCACAATAAGAAACCGCCACTGGTTGTGACTGATTCGGTTTACTGCTACTACTGCTGACCATTTTGTGACAGTGTGCTTAAGGGAGAGGATGCGTTTATGAAAACTAGGTATAAGAATTGGAAGAACTGAAATTGTTTATGTTTATAGGCGTACAGTATATTTTGTTCTACGTAAACATAACTGGAAGTACAACTTATGAAGAAAGGTTTGTTGATCATTAAAAGATGAAATTGTCTTTCGTTTACTAACTAAGAATTATTACTAAACTTTATAATTTTGTATATAATATATTTTATTATATAGATGGTCTCACTACACACTTGAATTTATGAAGCTTTACCCTGCCCCCCCCCAGTTATGCCCATCACTACCTGCTTCAAACCTTTAGGCCGGCCGCGCACTGGTAACTTTTTTGTCACGCAACTGTTTTGTCACTGTCACCCTCCTGTCACTTCGGCTTGAAGAGTCCGCACACGATGAGCGACTGTCATCTGTCACTCACTGTTTCTTCGTAGCTTCCTAGCAGTTTTAGTTTCAACAGCGAACGAGTCGATGCATTGTTATGGATTTCCGGGAGACAACCGTCCTATGTGCACTGTTGATACGGCATAGGAAAAATCAGAAAAAAAAACGGTACTGGGTTCATCCAATGTGGAGTGAAAGATTGCTGAAAGGAAAATTTAAATTGATGTTTGAAGATTTGCGATCCTATCCGGAAAAATTTTTCGGATATTTCCGCATGAGTGTGGAGGCTTTCGACGAATTGGTACAAATTTTGAGACCTGCTATTACCCACCAAGATACAAATATGCGATTGTCGATTCCACCGGAAGAGAGGCTCGCTGTGACAATAAGGTAAGTTATAATAAACAAATTAGATATTATGTAGCTAGCTACTAATTTAATAGTAAGATGTTAATTATAAAATTATAATTGTACAGATTTAAAGTTTACATTTTCAGTTTTCAGAATAATAGTTTTTCACTAGAACAAGATTTGTATTACAATAATAATGGAAGAAAAACAAAAAAAAAACAAAATTAAAAAAATTCCATGCTTTTTCTCATATTCATTAAAAGAATTGAAAAATACAAACGAGTTGAAAAACACACAAAAATTTAAAAAACGTTCTTCTTTTCTTTCTTTTATTTAAATTCATCAGGCGTTTTTTGAGCACATACATCGTATAGATTGTCTGATTCATCAGAACTGACAGAAAAATTGGCAACGTATGAGTGTACACTATTGGAATCTTGAGGTGATGTTAGGGTGGTGTACGAAGAGCATTGTGGACTTGGCGCGAGTGCCAGAGAAACAGATGGTGGATTTGTAATCCGTGCTGAAGTAGGTTCAGTGACTGATAGAGTATCAACTTCAAGGGATGCTGATCGGGGAAAAGTATCGGAAGCGAAAGAATTTCCAGCTGTTCTATTAAACTGAACTGCAGACGGCCCAGGTTGGTGATATTGTTGGTGTGAAGCGAAAGAATTACCAGTTGGTATATTAAACTACATTGCAGATGGCCAAGGTTGGTGATATTGTTGGTGTGAAGCGAAAATTTGTCTTGTCGATTGGGACTTGTTTATATTTTTGAAGATGTGTAGAATCTGGATTTGTACATCCAATTTCTGATGTTGAGGTAGTGCTTTCAACATAGGGACAAGGGATAGCGCAAAATGTGTGTCTTGATCATTAATTTCTATAGCGGGCTCCTTTTTTTCTTGAAGAATTTCTATAAGGCTTTCTTCGTAACTCTTTTTCTTGTTCATACGACGTGCCCTGTTTGTGGCTCGAGCTGTTGGTAGATCAGGCGTTTCTGACATCTCTACTTCTTCTCCTGCTATGTCTTCCTTATCGCTTCCAATTGTTGTAGCATTTCCACATGTTTCGCGAACTTCCATGGATGGCAGAAGAAACAGAAATTGATCATAATACAAATATTTCCGGCGCTTTGTGGCAGCTTGTCCTGATTTAGTAGATTTTTGCTCTCGTAGTTCTCTAGAGAAACAAGCCCTAATATTTTTCCATCTTCTTTGTAACAACTTTCCTGTAACAGAATAATATAGGCCTATGAAATTTCAGATGAACACGTATGTTATTTAGAATCAATTTTATGTAAATACTGAATTCGTTTCAGTGATTTAGATGAAGAATAAAACTATTTATTATGTTTTATTATTATTATTATTGGTACTACTCTACGTTTCCGATATTACGATTCAGTTCAACATATGCGATAGTATCAGTATGACCTGTGTATATTGCATATACGTTTAATATAATAAATTAAAACATAACGTATAAAACGAAATATAATGTTTACGTAAAAATACGAAATGTTTTTGTGCGCACGGTTAGGTATGGTAGTTTATGTTTTAATATGCTTACAATTATTATAATATAAACACAACCTAGGCTTAACACAGAAACAATAACATGTTAATTTAGTATATCAGTAACCAGTTATTAAATGTATTTGTAAAAGCCTCAGTCTACAACGTAACATGCTCAGAGCGATAATGGAAATGTACCAATTATTATTATTATACCCTATTATAATTATTATTATTATTTTATGTTGATTTTGTTTTAGGTATCTTGCTACAGGAGCAAGTTTCAACGCTCTGTCCTACGAGTATTTGATCGGTCGACCACACTTCGAGAGATAGTGAAATCTACATGCATTCAAGTGTGGAATGTTTTACAGCCTATGTTCATGCCTGAAAAAAGTGAAGACGACTGGCTTAAAATTACTGACCAATTTTATACACGTGCACACTTCCCGAACATTATAGGTGCTTTGGATGGTAAGCATATACGAAACATTCTGCCTCACAATAGTGGTTCAGAGTGTTTTAATTACAAAAAGTACTTCTCGGTAGTCTTAATGGCATGGGTTGATGCCGATTATCAATTCGTGTACATTGACGTTGGCGCGAATGGTGCAGCAAGTGACTCCACTATCTTCAGTAATTCGAATATGGGTAGAAGGCTACAACAGAATCTACTAAACATACCAGACGACCGTACTTACCAAATGAACCAGATGGCAAAAAAATGCCTTTTTGTTTAGTCGCTGATGTAGTTTGGTTTGTCAAGGCATATACTACGTCCATTTGCTAGAAAATCTCTGACACCTTTAAAGAAAATTTATAATTACAGACACTCAACGGCTCGTCGTTTGGTTGAATGCACTTTCAGCATATTAGCCAACAAGTGGCGCATTTTCCATAGACCCATCGATGTCAAGCTTGAGTTTTGTGATAAGATTGTCAGGCCTGTTGTGTGCTACACAATTTCGTACGGAGGAAAAATGGAATTAATTTTACGGAAGCAGCATATGAGTGTCCGCTAGAGAGCGTTTCAACTAGGCCAGAGACGAGGCTTGTATCTGCGACAAATGTATGGAATTATTTTGCAACATACTTCACTTCCCCCCAAGGATCTGTTCCATGGCAGTACGATAAAGTTTGATTTCATCCTATTTCGCAATGTAACATGCATATTTGTAATTTCAGTTCTATTAAAGTTATATTCAATTAATGTTACTGTGTGTTCACTGCTAGTTTGCCCTATCTGTCATTTCAGACAAGTGGTGGAGGCAAAGTCGTATTGGTTGTTGTAATTACGGGCGTTGTGAGATGCAGTGCCGACAGATTATATTCAAATTTGGTACCTAATCTATTCTCTGAAACTTGATAGTACTATACTGTACATGAATGGTGTGCATGCACACAATGAATTACTTTGCTATCAAGTCTAGTGACAGTAACCAATGGGATTTGTCTCAACCACGTGTTTGAGTTTACATGTTAAGCAAAGTAAGAATGAACAAATTATATATAAGTTCAATTCAGTTGAAGTTCAATGTTCATTATGCGCACGAGAATACTTGAAGACAGGAGAAAAAGGATTGTGTCTATATGAGAAAATAATATATGATTACTATATAATTAATAAATGATATATGATAATAATAATGAATACATACCTGCTTCTGTTTTCTGTTCTGGTGAGAGGTTCCCCCAACTGTTAATGAACACTTGCACGCACACTTCTTCCCATAATCTGGCTTTTATATTAATATCGGAATACTCTTTTAGAGATTTATTGTAGAGCGCTGGTCTCATTTCTATTCCCTGTATTAAAATTTCATTGTTTATATCTTCATCTCTAGGTGTTGTGGCCGCCATTTTCCGAAAACACGGTTTGCCGTTCACCACTATGTGTCACAAAGCACTGGCGGGGAGGCAACACTGACCACCCTGGTGACAAAAAGTTACCAGTGCGCGCGCACTCTTTGCAAACCCAAGACGAGGTGACAGTTTCGTCACCCACAAGTCACCGGCCGGCGGAACCAAAAAGTCACGTCGCTTCGTGCGCGCAGCTACATAAGAACATTCAGATTTGATGATGGTGACAAAACAGTTACGTGACAAAAAGTCACCAGTGCGCAGTCACCCTTACTCTGTTTTCTTGCTGCTAAAGACTTGAAGTCTTAAGATTTTTATGTTGAATCATAAACCTATCTCATCTTCTGTTTTAGAACAGTCTCAAGTGCATCGAAGGCTTTTGCTACCATTGGTGGTTTTGTAGTAGTAGATACTTGTCTTCATTTTTGTTTTTGCTTCTCGGTTAATAACTGAAACCAGATCAGCTTTATCCATCTTTAAATTCTTCATTCTTACAATATTTAAAATGAGGAATTTTCTGTACCATTTTTTTATGAGGGTAGGTGACAATCTCTATAGTTCCTAGTAGCGTGGGACTCTAACCCACTAAAAACACCTCTCTTAATGCTACAACTGAGCAAGATCATCTAGCAGCTTCTCCTTCATGGGTGATGGGGTGAAGCCCAGTGAGCTAATCCCAAGATTATTCTGTCTTTCTCATAGAGCTTTATGGATATATACATATTAATTGCTTTCTATTGCAATACCAGGTCATGTGTCTTTTGAGTTGCCTCAGGACGTGTGGAGCTTCTTCCACCACGTGTCGCATTATTGGGTTATCGTGGATCTGAACCCTCTGATCATGTTTGTCTGCATATTTTGTTATTATTTCACTGATATATTCTACATTGAGATCTCTATGTAGGTTGTCTTTCCATAAATACCAAGGAGCATTCACTATGCTTCTGAGTACTTTGTTCTGAAAGGTTTGTATTTTTTGAAGTTTGTTTTCTTTGTTCAGCCCCACAGCTGAATTCCGTAAGTCCACACTGGCTTCAGAACTTGTTTGTACAACAGCAGTTAGTTTTCAGCTGTTAGTTGCAAGTTTCTCTCTAACAGCCAGTACGTTTTTCTGTATTTTATGTTGAGCTCCTCATTCTTTTTTTTTACATGCTCTTTCCAATTAAGATTTGTATCCAGCGTCATACCTAGACAGTTTGCTGTGTTAGCATATGGCACTTCCAGCACATTAATATAAACCCTTACTGGATCTACTTTTCTGTTGGTGAAACTGATATGATCTGATTTGGATTTACTAAGTTTGATTCTCCACCACTTAGCCCATACACATATTCTGCGATATAGCTCTGGAGCTTGTTTGTTGCTGCTTCAATCTCGTTGCCCACTGTTAGGATCGCAGTATCGTCAGCAAATGTTGCCATGGTAACTTCCTCACGATTAGGCAAATCCCTCGTGTACAATAGATACAAGATGGGTCCCAGCATGCTGCCTTGCAGAACACCCATAGAAATCCTCTTAAGTTCTGAGTACTCGTTCCCACACTTAACACGAAAATATTGGTCTGCAATATATGACCCAAGTATGAGTTAGAATTCCTCCAGAAGATCTCTGTGTAACTTATATTCAAATCCACAGTGCCAGACTTTATCAAATGTCTGCGCTACATCCAGGAATACACCTGAGGAAATTTTTTCCCCTCCAGCGACTTCTTAATCATGTGTGTGATTTTATGCACTTGCTACTATGGAGTGCTTGTTTCAGAAACCAAATTGGTGGTGAGGTATAAGGTTTCTTTCCTCAATCAAAGGTTTGAGCCTCTTAGCAGTTTTTCAAACAGTTTTGAGATCACTGGCAACAGTGAAATTGGTCTGTAAGATTTATTATCACTTGGTGCCTTGTCGGGTTTCAGGATCATGATCACCTCAGCTACTGTAACTTTAGAAAAATTATAAAAATAAAACAGAAGAATTTGCACCCCGATTATTACAATTTTACTACTAACGACTTACCTTTAAACAGAAGATTCCTAAAGCCCTCAAGGTCGCCACCACATTTTAAGGAGTAAATGTGGAAACCATTTCACTCTCCTCACAGAAATAATTTAGTAAATAAAAAGATTTCCCGTATGTAAAAAACTCCAGGGTCGTCTAGACGAACTTATCGATACATAGATTAGGTTATGGGTACTGTGGCGTAATAATTATACTAACACATTATTAATAATACACAAACATATTTTATTTTAATTAAAATAATAATTATTGTCCTTATACCGTCCTTTTGACTGTGACAATACAAAAATTCTGAGATACAAAAAATTACAACACACAAAGGAATTATTTTCTACGCAAATCAGTACTTTATGTTCCCTCCCCCTTTTGTTTCTTTATACTCGCACTCTCTTTCTCTCACTCTCTCTCTCTCTCTCTCTCTCTCTCTCTCTCTCTCTCTCTCTCTCTCTCTCTCTCTCTCTTTCTCTCTGTCTACTCCCTTTTTTGAGATCTCATTTTTAGTTTAATACATTTTGTTTCAAAAATAAAAAAATTGACATCGAATTTTGGCCAATTATTTGGTTACTTATCTGGCACGTGGTCCCAGTTGTTGCACATTACGTTGAAAGTCCCTTTTTCGCTAAAACACCAAGATAAACGTTTTAAAACTTTTGTACCATAATCACTTTTGTTGTTTCCTCAATTTAAAAGTTTGTTATTGTTCCACTGTATTTTTAGACACAATTTTGGGTAGGCCCCGCATAATTGTAATGCGTAGGCCTATTTGCACTAATACAATACAACCGTACCATTCGGCTATGAGTTCGAGACTGCCGTCTCGGGACTGGGGCAAGCATAGCTAGTGTCGTTATGCTAATTCCGTTTTTACTGTGCCTTTGAAACTGGTTCCAGGCGGATTTCTACTTGCGCCCCGTCCTAGATACTGAAAATTCCGTTTTAACGGCTAACACCATTTCGCTTGGAGACTGACTGTGTCGTTGTGAACACGTGCCATTTGTATGATTCACTGGTTAACAACAGAATCACTTGTTACCTTATATGGACATCATATGCCCCCCACCTCTACAATCCTGGCCAGACCCGCTTCATTACAATAAAACATTAACTTGTTATATAATTTTGTTACCCAAATTTTGTCCCGTTACACTACTTTCCATTGGCTTCGAACATGCTTTAGCCTGAATGCAGCATTGAATAAAAATATTGTAACTTTTTCAGACCTTTTTCTGGTAGTTCCTTCAGTATTTTTTCTGTTATAAGATCATACCCTGGAGCTTTTTTCGCTTTCAGATTGTTTTTAATTTCATTCCTTTTTAGTTCTTGCAACGTTACTCTTTGTGTATCTTTGCTAACAATCTTGGGTACAAAGATAGTACTTTTCTCTGCTGTTTGTCTGGGCAGTGGGCGAAAAGTTTCCTCAAGGTGCCCCATGAAGAGATCTGCTTTCTTTTTTGGGCTCCTTGCCCAAGACCCATCCTCCTGCCTGAGTGGAGACGATTGGATCTTTGGTCTTTTCAGTCCTTTTGTCGCTTTCCACAGTGAGTAGTCCACCAAGAAATGTTTGAACACTCTCATTTTTAACTTTCTTCATCAGCTCTTTGAACTCATTACAGAGTAAATTTACTTTTCTTTAATTTTCTGGGGTGCGAACCCTCTGCCAGGATTTCCGAACTTTTCTCTTTTTCCTGATAAGCTCTTTTACCTCAGGTGGATAGTTGGCTCGATTTTGGCTTTTTCCTTGAAACTGAGGGGTGCTTTCCCAAGATGATTTCTATATGCATACATTTAGTTTCTCAACTTCTTCTTTCAGCTGGGATATATTGTTTAACGGGACTTGGAGGTCTATATATTCTCCCAGGAGCTGTCTAAATAGGGTCCAGTTTGTTTTGCTATTCATCAGCCTGGGTGGTTTTTTTGTGTTGCTGCCTGTGCATTAACTGTAAAGACCACCAGTGAGTGGTCTGATTAAATATCCTCGCTGTTTTCAACATATATATACAAAGGCACTATAATGAACATTTCGGAAAATTTACAACACGAAACAATTGTACCTGAACAAATACAAATCAATACAAAACATGACACAATTTTCAAAGCACTCAACATCGAAAATACACAAAATACTAATATATATGCACCACAATCACACACAATAATACCAATTTAAAATACCAAAAACCAACAGGAAACCATAACAACAACCAACCAACACACAAGTACTCCACAAGATTCAAAATTAAGAAGGCTGAGTATAGGAACAATAACTGTCCCGAAACATGTTCCAAATAAGAGAAAAACATCTTGAGGTAAAGTTTTGTAAATATTAATTATATGCATCAAGAAATAGACTGTAGCAAAACGTGTTTGAATATATATATTGTAACGTAACAAAGTTAAGGTCCCATACGTTACACAAAAACTTCATCACTATCAAAATAAAACAATACCCAATGTGTGCAATAATTAAGGTCAGGAAGGTAAACCTTCATATAATAAACAGATTAATAATACCTAGTAAGGTTACTAGGTAATAGAAAAATAAAATGTCTATAATCACAAACTATAAAGTGATCAGTGGAAGGTGTCAGCTATAAACAGTGTTAATCAATATAAAAATACTATCGACAGATTCATTAATTGTCCATAGATAATTGGTAGAATTATATACTAAAGAGGAGACTAATTAATTGTTATTTAAAATGTTATGATGATGTGCATGTTATTATATTTTGTCATGTTATTTTGTTTGCATGATATTTATTCTGTATTTTGTATGTAGCAGGGGTGAAGCAATTGCTTTAAGAAAGTATCAAGTAATTGATACTAATTTCATTCATGTTAAACTTTATAAGAATAACTATTTGTGTACTTACTTTGAGTAATTAATGGAGATATCGTTAGATAATATTTGTAAACTTGGCCAGGAAGGCAATGATTGTTGATTAGATGGCAAAGGGTCATTTATAAAAAGATGAAGGGTTCAATACTAAAATAAATAATAATAAATTGAAATCAGGATGAAATAAAATTAGAATAATTGGCCATAAGCCAGTGACTCATTGTACAGTAGGTCAGGTCAGAAAAGTTAAAATATAAAAACTATAACACATGTAATAAAACAAATAGGCCTAAAGCTAGTATTTTGTAAAGGGAAAATAATACCTTCTAAACTAAGTCGATCAAGAAGAAAATGTAGTAAAATGTATGTAGTTTAATAATGCACATTATGTGAACGTTTTATATGATGTAATGTAATTTTAATAAGGGAGTATTTTATTAAGTAAGTGCAAGAATATTTTCTAATTACGGCTCTAGGATAACAAATATTATCCAATAACAGAAGAAGAAATGGTTGCCAAGGACTACAAAATAGGAGATATGTTGTTGATTCAGACTCAGTTGTTATATGTGAATGGGTTGAGTTCAGTTGATACAAATTGAGAAAAAGAAACCAAAAACCTAATGAATAAAATCAATATAAATCAGATTTCATAAGTAGTAATCCATTAAAAAGGACAGTGGATTGACTTCCGAGGCTATCACTCAGCAAATATAATTCAGTCTACCAATAAAGTTAAAAGAATTTCTAAAAAAATAAATTATCCAATCTATTAACGGCAAATGAGTAATAATGAAGATTAACTATAAATAAATGAAGACGATCCATAGCCTGGAGATGCCAAATTAATTAAATATATTAAAAACAAACAAAGAAATTTAAAATAACGTCCAAAACCTCACTTTCCACAACCGAACGAAGTCTTAATACTACACAAATTCCATTGGGACCTGTAACCACCAGAACCATGAAGATTCACGAAGATCAGAACTGAAACTTCTACTATATCCTGGGACATCAATACCAAACTTTTATTGAGAAGACGGAGGCTGATATTTTCCAGACATTGAATCAACATTCTGTTCTCGTCTCTGCGTAGCGAAACACGGCCATATTAAGTATCTTGTCAAAGTACGGTAAAAAACCAGCTTATGTTTGAACTTTATATAATAAGATTTTATAACTAAATTGTAATACCTAGTAACCTTAAATTGCATTACCTGACCTTACTAATAGTCACAAGAATTCCATGTACCCTAAGATTAAAAACAAATTAAAAAATATAATTAAATTTTAAAACACTTAATCTGAATTCAATGACGAATCAATTCAATCCTGTGTAATCGATGTGTTGTAGCTGTGGCATGAGGAAGCATCTGTTTTGAATTAAAAAATATATAAAATAAAGAATCCTTCTTGAATTTGACGATTTCTTGTTATTTGTAGAGTAATTAGTGCATTTTGAATAAGTCATAATTTACAGAGAAAGGAACGTGAGAAATACAGCAAGCGGAACAACTTAACCTATAGTAACAGGCCGATCGTAAACAACAGCGCTCGTCTGCGGACAGCTGGTGAATACGGGAGAATAGAAAACTAATTCGCTTTATCCGCTCTCTTCTCTTCACTCTCTCGATAGTGGATGGAGACTAGGCTTGAAGAATAACGATTGAATTGCCAAATATATTAACTGGTGTAGAGCGTTATTCTTTTGTAAAGCACTTAAATACTATCTAAAATAGAGATATTATTAATAATTGAATAATATAACCCACATAAAATATTGTCCCCTTATAAATAGATTGATATTGCAGTATTTAAGAGAGACCACTTACAACTTCATAAATAAGAAACACACATCTTGAAAAATTATATTACAAATTGACGTTTCCAAAGTGAAGCGTATTTAACATTATTATACAGATTACATATAGGCTTTGATATAAAGTTATTTATTACAAATTGGCAAACCCAACAGTGGGGCTTATGGTATAATTTTATACAGTATAAAGGTATATTGTAAATACAGAAGATAAACGTTTCGATACAATATATATATTGTAACGTTACAAAACATCACCATATCACAGAACACCGATGAACCCTATAAAACAGACAGTTATCGTAAGAAACAGTAAGGCATAACCCTTTGAAGTAGAAAAAGCTTTATTCTGAAGATGATTAAAAGGAATAAAATATAATTTATTTGTCAATGAGCATAAATGTTATAAGAATAAAGACAAACTGACTTAAAGACTAAACCAAACGTGACTATACAATTACCCATTAGATTAGGAAGAAGAGGAGAATAATTATGAAGCTACACAGAGAACAAATTAAGAACAAACCAAAAATACCTGGTAAAGGAGAGTAAAGTAATGACTATATGATTGTAAAAGATATGATAAAGAATAACCTAAGAGTATAACATTGTACTTTACATTCTAACAATACCATTAATGTAAATAACTGAATATCAGAAAGGACTGGTTAGTAGTTAAAAATGTATTTAAAAAGTAAGACAAACTGAATACTTGTAATCAAAATAATAAATAGTAGATAGTACTATTCATGAACTGTAAGAAATGAGTAAAATGACTAGATAAGACAAAGCATGTAAACCACATATAATCAGTAAGGGTGAAGGTAGACAACCTAACCTAGCCAGCTGGGAATTTACACTTATAAATACCAAAATATATAGTAGAAATAATGTAAAACTGTTAAAGGTTATATCTAGATGTAACTAGATCACATAAAGATGATTCTAAGACAGATATTATGTCACCACAATATATAAATTATTATAATTAATGTGAAACAATGTGATGAAATGTGAGAAAGTATACAGGACTCACATGATACATTAAAAAACCATAGAAATACCAAGAATTAATGCATGTAACTAATATTAAAACAATCAGTGATTTAAACTAACTATTGGTCAAAGTACCAACCAATAAATATCAAAAAGAATAATCAATTAATAGTTTCTAATGAACATTGTTAACAAACCTGCGTTGTTGACATTTTAATTGACTTACCTTTTATAAGTTTCTCGTTAACATTTACTTGTTCACCATGCTGGTTCAGGCAATCGCCATGTGGTGTTGTTGCCAACATAATATTTTGCGTTCGGGTCCAGGATTCTATTAAACGTGCTCAGAAACGGAATGGTTGTAAAGAAATAATATACTCTGATATCATTAGGTAAAACTTGTGTTTTAATTGTCTGAATTTTTTAAATAATTGAATAAGAAAAAACAAGATGGAGTCTTCCTCCGTTACCAAATCTAAAAAAAAAAAAAAAAAAAAATGGCTGCGAAATATTTTCACTACATCAGCCTTACTTGTGATACATTTGCAAAAGATATATTTTAACTCCAATTTACTCTGGTTCCCTATTCAAATGAATCTATACCATTACTGCAGTTTTAAATAATTTCAATTATGAAGTTACATGAATCACGTAACATAAAACAATACTTGTGATTTTATATGTACCGGCACACACACACACACACACACACACACACACACACACACACACACACACACACACACACACACACACATGCTCCCACATAAACTACTTTAACGGTACATTTTTACAAATTTTACTTGAGCTCAAAAGTTAATGGGTTTGTAGTTGATATTTTGAAAGTGTCTACTTCCCTGAATTTGCTGGATTGACGATCGGGTCAGGCGTCACCCATGGTTCGACTGGTGTTCGGCCGAATTATTAACTGTTTCTCCTTTTAAAACTGCATCCACTGACTCTACGTTACATTTTATACTTTTAGTTTGCAAATAGTTTTAATTTCACATAGTTGATTACATTTTGTGGTTCCTTTTAAATACTTGCTGGCCAGCAATTTGTACAATGTGCAGTTGGCACGGAAGATGTTTTTCGACTGAGACTGACAATATGGCGCTTATTTTCCATGTGGAAAGGGTTGTCGCGTCATCGATTCTATTGTGTTTGGCGATGACTCTTGGTTTTTTAAGGTGCAGCGATTACGTATCGCATTTTGCAGATGACGTTTACATAGGAGTAGCCTGTTGTTTTGGCAGAATCGCTGTCGTGTATCACGTACGCCACTTGACCTTGAGGCAAACCCTTCATTGCTTATTGCGTTGTTTCGTGTTTGGAGAAAACTTTACACTCATGGATTATGAAACTCTAATTCACAATAAAATTATATCTGTTATGTACCCAAAATCCCTATATAGACCTACTTGTACCGTTACAATACCCCCTCAATGAGAGGTTTTATGACAAAGCATAAAAACTCTCATTGACACATTCATAATTCCTAAAGGTATCAGCTAGGATATGTCGCCACAACCGGCTGTATTGTTTATACAAAAAGAATATCAATCACTTACCCCTTGGTCCAGTGATTGTGACAGCACCTGCATGACCTTACTGGACTTCTCTTTCGAGATCCCAACACCGCAAGGCCAGTCAGGCACTTGACGTTCCTGCTCTGACGTGCTGGCCAGCTCAGGACCGCCGCCACAGCATCACCAAACTCTGAAACATTGAAATAAAAAATCAAATAGTGGCCTTGTATAATGCCATATCCCGAACTGATCTGTTTCCCCTTAGCTACATTGGTTTACGTTAATAAGCATTGGTTTTTTCTTAACTCCTAACATCTCTAATACATAGATGCAAACAAGATTTATTATAGATGTATCCTTCTCTCATTTCATTCCTACATATTTATCAAAATTTTGACTCCAATTGATAATATTTTAACTCTTTTCCATTTCAACAGAAGAAATACAATATAAATCTTTACACTAATGCAATACTATTTAAAACAACTAATTAAGTTTAATAGAATCAACCAAACAATTTATCTATATAATTCTTACATATAACAAAACACAAGTTCACTACTTCAGAACACCCTATCTATTTAAATTATTGATCATTTTTCATGATCCGAATACTCTAATACAAAATCATAATTATCATTGTGATCACCATTATCAAAATTATATATTTCATATCCATTAAACGTTACTACCCAATCTAGTAACCTCCTTCCACATACAATATGACCTCCCCCCCTGGACTGTAGCGTCCAGTTGCTTCCACAAGGACTGAATTTAGGGAGGAATTTTGGCATCTCCTGTCCTTGCTTCGGCCTTACATTTTAAACTGCCAGATATCATAATATCTGATTTTATATATTTATAACCTTAAAACGGGTCTATCACCTGTTTTACTGTTCCTACTCGAACAAGGTGATAGCCGCTGTTCCATAGTTCCAGGGATTTCCCCTAAGCTGCCCCCCGTTAATTTCAATTTTCACCAATTTCAAGGGCAACCAACTATGGTCAGTTTTACAATTTCTGCCCACAGCTGGTTGTCGTCCAAAACCACGATTAGTGCTGGTAAAACAGTAATCACCCAAAAAGGCGGGGAAATCTTCTCTCTTTCGCATGTTTTCACTTCATCAATATTAACACTGCACGGTATCAATTAACATATAATATATAATTATATAAGTGGTTGTGCAGTGTATATACGGCCTCTTGAGGCCGCCGATGATGGTAACGTACCTTGACGTTACCACTAACACTCACCGCTATCTGCAGTAGCACATGCCGCCACTGGAATAGCCTAACTTATATCTAAAGTTATGTCCTTCTACATGTACTGTCACTACATTCAACAATTGATTTTCTCTTCTATTAACAACAAACATCCCCCCAAAATCACCCATTAATCTTGCATAATAACATAATAAACATTAACATTGCTATGTTCAACTAAACAATTCACCTTTAAATAATTTGTATAAAAAATTATCAACATTACACCTTGAACTTTCTATTAACTCTTTTTATTTATACTCTTAATTATTTAACATTTATTGGACCATTAGATTCTCCAAAAAATTCAAATTTATTATCAACCTTTATGTTACATAACATTTCATTTATCATTACCTTTCTACTATGAATTTTCTATTTAACATTTTCCTCATTAATTAGTTTGGGTGACTCTCAGTTATTCACAATGATTCTATTTATATGGGCCTTATAATATATAACCTTCCTCCCTTTCTCTCTTCTAACAACCACTAACAGATTTACATAGGGTGACACCAATCTCTCAATAATAACCCCCTTCAACACTAATTCCACTTAAATCACTTTCCTCTTATAATAAAATATCTAATACCCTCTTTGTAACTAGGATGTGTGTTCCCAACCTTGGCAATTCCATTCATAACCTTTTGCCCTTCCCATAATCTCGGCAAGCACTCTTCGACCCTTCACAATTACCTGCCCAACGACGCACGTTGATCACTCCTTGCCACCTCACCCTCACTACAAAATTTCACCATCACCTATTTATTCTTCATTTACATTACTCACTTTCTACATATAAGCATTCCCACTACGGTGTCCCTACTACTACTCTGTTTCTGTATTATTTACTTTGATTCCAAAATTCTTATTTCTCTAACACCCATTAGAATTAACTCTGACTGACCCCAATGCCTTACTTAAATAATCATTCTTACCCAAACAAATTCTCTTACCACATTTTACATTACTATGATCTTTGAATATTACCTTAGAAAATTCATCACTTACCTCTTAGTAACAATGTAACTCAATATCCAAACATATTATCTGTTTAATCATTTACTAATCATCAGATAATCTAAATCTCATAAAATCATTTAACTTCATTATCAAATCTCTTTTATACAACATTAATTAATTAATCTTCAATTATTTAATTCAAACAATTTAAAATCTCACAATTACTTTAATTACCTTCTTCCAAAACAATTACAATTCATTTAATACAGACTCTCATTATTTATTAAATCTGATAAAATATTTTTATCATTAAAATTAATTTCTGCTACATGCACACATTGTTTACATAAAATACATTTCACAACACAAACACAATTAATTTCACTATAAATTTATTTACAATTCTTCGTCATTAATTTTCTGTTTACCACACCTCATTTCATAAGTCATCACCATAAAATAAAATAATTAAAATGGTCATGAACAACACAATATCTACCCTCCATCATCGAATAATAACATGATCTTACGGCTACACCATTCATTTACAATTACAGACACATTTTTATTATTATAATTATAACAATCATCATTATTACTTTGTTCCATTGTATCAATACTATTGATAACACATATTGATGCATGCTATCAATTCGAAATTCCTGTCGACATCGTGTATGGTAATTTCTTCTTTAGTATTTTCTGTTACCACCAGGTACATTAAAAATTCGTCTTTAACAACTGTTGCTACATCCGTTTCAACATAAGGTAAGTACTCACTATAATTGTCAACTCTCTTTCTATTCACTCTCTCTCTTAATTCTGTATAACTTCTCCCAACCTCAAACAAATCTATCTTCCTATCACCATACCTCTCTCTCTCAAAATATCCCTCATCATAACACCAAGTCACACTCTCTCTCTTAATATATGCAGGGGGCACTAAATCATAAAAATACCTCCTGGTCCTCCCAGGAATATCACTAAAACTCAAAGGACAATTATTTGTAGATATTTCATCTACCAAATATACTCGTGAAGACCTTTCTTCACCCCCAACAACACCATGGGAAAAAATTACCCCCTGCAACCCCTGTCCCTCTATACTCTCTCACCACTTTCTCTCTGACTCATCAACACATACTAACATTCCATTACTACATTCTACCTCCTCTAAAATTTCATCACCACTATTTTTAATTATATCATCATAATTATCACCCCTACTTACCTCATTATATGTCATCTGACCGTCTTTCTTTTCATTTTCATTTAATTTATCGGTCTCTTTACTACTTTCAACCCCCATTTTAATCTCACAATTATCATCTACTTTATTCATTTTAAAGTTATTAATAATGTCGTCTACTCTTGCATTTTGTTTATCAAACTTCTGACTGACTCCTTCTATTATTTGTTCTCTCATATTCTCAAAACGTGCATTAATTTCATTAATATGTTGATTAAAATTAAAATTTTGTTGTTTAATTTCGTCTTTTACTTCTTCAAATTGGGTATTGAAATTACTGTTTATTTTCTTAATTTTGCTTTTTTGTTCATCAAACTTGTCATCAAATTTATTAAACTTTTCATCAAATTTATTTAACAGTAATTGTATCGTGGCATTTGTCTCATCTGGTTTCTTTTCAGACCGAGTTGAGATGGGTGTTACTTGTATTCTATCTAACTCAACAGATTCGGTGGTACTAGACTCGCCGATCTGACTTATTGGTGTTGAATAACCTCCCATCTCACTCGTAAACGTTTTGTCAGTTACGCTGACATCTACATTTTTATCTGCCATCTTGAAAAAAAATTTTTTAAATATATTTCTTTCCAAACTATTATCATATATCTAACATATATTACAATCACAACATAACCTTATTATTTACGTATTACTTACAAACCCCCTTTCCAACAACCATTCTGTTTCCGTATGCAGGTTTATTTATATAAAATTTATTTATATAAAGTCCCTCTGTAAGGGCGCCATTTGTTAACAAACCTGCGTTTTTGACATTTTAATTGACTTACCTTTTATAAGTATCTCGTTAACATTTACTTGTTCACCATGCTGGTTCAGGCAATCGCCACGTGGTGTTGTTGCCAACATAATATTTTGCGTTCGGGTCCAGGATTCTATTAAACGTGCTCAGAAACGGAATGGTTGTAAAGAAATAATATACTCTGATATCATTAGGTAAAACTTGTGTTTTAATTGTCTGAATTTTTTAAATAATTGAATAACAAAAAACAAGATAGAGTCTTCCTCCGTTACCAAATCCAAAAAAAAAAAAAAAAAAATGGCTGCAAAATATTTTGACTACATCAGCCTTACTTGTGATACATTTGCACAACATATATTTTAACTCCAATTTACTCTGGTCACCTATTCAAATGAATCTATACCATTACTGCAGTTTTAAATAATTTCAATTATGAAGTTACATGAATCACGTAACATAAAACAATACTTGTGATTTTATATGTACCGGCACACACACACACACACACACACATGCTCCCATATAAACTACTTTAACGGTACATTTTTACAAATTTTACTTGAGCTCAAACGTTAATGGGTTTGTAGTTGATATTTTGAAAGTGTCTACTTCCCTGAATTTGCTGGATTGACGATCGGGTCATGCGTCACCCATGGTTCGACTGGTGTTTGGCCGAATTATTAACTGTTTCTCCTTTTAAACTGCATCCACTGACTCTACGTTACATTTTATACTTTTAGTTTGCAAATAGTTTTAATTTCACATAGTTGATTACATTTTGTGGTTCCTTTTAAATACTTGCTGGCCAGCAATTTGTACAACGTGCAGTTCGCACGGAAGATGTTTTTCGACTGAGACTGACAATATGGCGGTTATTTCCCATGTGGAAAGGGTTGTCGCGTCATCGATTCTATTGTGTTTGGCGATGACGTCTTGGTTTTTTAGGTGCAGCGATTACGTATCGCATTTTGCAGATGACGTTTACATAGGAGTAGCCTGTTGTTTTGGCAGAATCACTGTCGTGTGTCACGTACGCCACTTGACCTTGAGGCAAACCCTTCATTGCTTATTGCGTTGTTTCGTGTTTGGAGAAAACTTTACGCTCATAGATTATGAAACTCTAATTCACAATAAAATTGTATCTGTTATGTACCCAAAATTCCTATATGGACCTACTTGTACCGTTACAATACCCCCTCAATGAGAGGTTTTATGACAAAGCATAAAAACTCTCATTGACACATTCATACTTCCTAAAGGGATCAGCTAGGATATGTCGCCACAACCCGCTGTATTGTTTATACAAAAAGAATATCAATCACTTACCCCTTGGTCCAGTGATTGTGACAGCACCTGCATGACCTTACTGGACTTCTCTTTCGAGATCCCAACACCGCAAGGCCAGTCAGGCACTTGACGTTCCTGCTCTGACGTGCTGGCCAGCTCAGGACCACCGCCACAGCATCACCAAACTCTGAAACATTGAAATAAAAAATCAAATAGTGGCCTTGTATAATGCCATATCCCCAACTGATCTGTTCCCCTTAGCTACATTGGTTTACGTTAATAAGCATTGGTTTTTTTCTTAACTCCTAATATCTCTAATACATAGATGCAAACAAGATTTATTATAGATGTTGAAAGAAAACGTTAATCGTGATCAATAAAGTTTATTTTAGGTTTCGAGATTTGACCAAGCTCCACGTTGGTATGCGCCAATTTGAAAGAAAACGTTTATGGTGTTTTATTTACTTATGTGAGACTCCCGTGTATCAACGTCAAGTATAACGTTGAAGGTGGCAATTTGTAACAATTAAAATGTTGTTACCTGTTTTTAATCAATGTATCATTAATGAATATATCTTTCTGTTGTGACCGATGAAACCTCCTGAAAATATATTATTAGACAAATATAATTATAATAATGTTCTTTTAACTTATAACCGTTCTACGACATAGGTTTAGCTTTGTATTCAGTAGTTGGGTAATATTAACGATATATATAGTGTATTAACTGAATGTAATGAATATTCTTGTCAACCCTAGTCACTCGACGTTAGGAAATTCTATTCAAACTTTGCACTGAAAACAAGCTAGTTCAGCGATCTCCCGTTCCACCAGCTGTAAGCACTTGGCGCTGTTATTTGCAATAATCGTGTTTCTAGGTTAGCTGTTCACCGGGTTTAAATCAACCTTTTATTGTAAATTATTCCGCCCACTACATATAGTATCTATTCTGCAATAACTTCAAACATTATCTCATACAATAAAGATCCTTTATTAAATTTATCTATTAATTCACAGTCCCCGTTATCTCCAAAATAATAATATAATCAAATCGATCACACAAAAAATATATCGATTGTAAATTAGTCAAATTCCATAGACTTATACAAATGAAAAATAATAATGAATAGTTCTTATCCCAGGGTTCGTAAGGTTCTTGGAACCATTAGTAAGGCCAGGTAAAATGCACAATTAAGGTTACTCAAGTATTACAAAACAAAATTATTAACTCTAAATATATTGAATTTAAAATAGGTTGTTTTTTTACCAAGTCGACGAAAACTCCGACTGGCCGTGGACGTCTGTAAACAGTTGACAAGACTCAGCTTAACTCATCTTCATCCAGTAAAAGTGTTCTGGCCCTTAATAAAATTGATTGTGGAGTGTACTGGGAAGCTCTCAGGAATTCTTCAGACCGCTGTTCTTCTATGATCTCGCTAGTTGTCGGTCTCGGCAAAATGAAAATAGGATCCCAGCTTCTTCTGCAAGTGAAGGTTAACTATGCCAAACGAGGTCTTCTTGTCCTTTCAATAATTCCGTTAGTTTCGTACTCTAATTCTCTTAACTGATCTTCTGGTTATAGTGGAAATCGTTTTAATACCGAATCCAGCGGAATTATTCTGGTGAATGAGGTGAGGGGTTTTCAACTCTTTTTAAATGTATTCAGTTGTGATGTACTACTCTATCAATCACAATTATTAATATCCAAATCTCAAATTAACTTTTACTTACCGGCACGATCACTTCTACAAGGTCCAAGGGTTCGATCACATGTAGCTGGATACAAACATGGTCTATGGGTTACGCAAAGCACTGACACAACTCGTGTTTGAAGAGAATTACTATTTATTATCATTTACTTTTGAATTGTTATAAAAATTAGGAAGATTCATTTAGATACATGTTTTGAAGTTGTGCAACGCTAGCATAATCAAACTTATGACCTACAGCTTACCTTATATATCACACAAAACACAATTACCAACACAGATAAAAACAGAAACAGCCCAGCTTTGCCCGCTCACTCAAACACACACAATTTATTTACCCCTTAAACATTTTATAATGAAATTTCCCCCTCGCCGGCCACGCGGTCTCTGCGCACATTCATTGTTCCGTTACTGTCGATTCCCGATTAATTACTGTTCCAAAAAAAAATTTTATGCTGCTCGTTACTATTCTTGACGCGGTCACATACTATTTTTCGGTTGTTACAACTTTTTGCCTTGGTAAATAAAACTTTTATGGCGAGCCTACTTGGGACCAGCCCGGTACCGTGAACTGCTGCTTGTAGACTGACAACGGTAATGTAACAGGTATCGCTATTGTGATCTCATAGTTGGTATGGAAGTCACGGCCTTATCCTTCGTCACCGAAGTTTCGCTCCATGCCATGCATGTAGTTTTTTAGGTTAACATGGTCAATGATTTCAATTAGGCACAGGCTGACGTCATTGGAGGAACCGGACTTAAACAGCACTTCCTGCCGCTCAAAAGCACATTGCTGAATTTTACTCGTCCCAGGACATCCTGTTTTGTGGCTGGACGCGTCAATCGAGCTTGTGGTGGTACAGTTGCGCCTGTGTGCTGCTACACAAGTACAGATTTCTGAGAAGTTTGAAGGAGGTAAATTCTTTGCTCGCCGCGTTACACAATAACAACTGCGTATCGCTCTGTTACCACTGTTTCTTAACATCGTTCTGTTACACGGAAAATGACGTTGCACAATAATTTTCATACCTTCTGACAAGCCCGCCCAAAATGAAAGAAATAAAAGATATAAATGCCCCATCCTGTAAAAAATTAAAAACACCCAAAATTGACCCGCTACACAGTTAAATTTGGAAGTCTATTTAGTTTTATTACTCATCAGTATTATATGATATAAGTAGGTTTCAAAGAGGTTTTTTTAAATTTTGATTTATATTTTCTTCAGAATTTCTTATTCATTTTTTTTTAAATGCATCTGCCCATCTCAACTTAATAGCTTGTAACAATCAGAACGAATGATTCAATATAAACAACTCATGTCCATTTCAGTTGTCTTAACAACCACTTTTTTCTGTCATTGGGTGAACTCAGATATCCTAGAGCCAGAATTATAGAATATTACTACTCTTTTTCAATAAAATACTCCATGCTTGGATTAATATTAAATTACCTAAAATTCTCGCCTAACCTTCCTTCTTAAACAGTAATTGTTTTACCATAGTTTCATTGGACTGGACTTCTTAAAAAGGTATTAATTTCCTTTCACAAATATGGAATTTAGGCCTACAGGTTTTCTTACAACCGTTATAACATTGATTGGTTTTTTAACTTAATTTTCTTTTACCTGACCTACTGTACAATTAATTATTGGTTAATGGTTAATTACATTAATTTTAATTTCCTGGTGTTTACTTTGTTACATTAATTAACTGGTCCTGGAACCCTTCATTAGTTTACAATATAATTATTAGAACTACTTGTCAAACATTGAACACTGATTGCCCTCCTGGCCAAGTTTACAAACATCAATTAAAACAACAGCATTATTCAATTTTAGACAATACTTAAAACTTAGTATAATGCCTAACACAGGTAACTATACTTGATTGTCTAAAGACAAATCTAACATAAATATAAACATAATTATTGATGAAGTATTCCTATTAAACAACATCAGTTCATTCTTACCATACTCAAAACATAACATAAATATTCTGTGAACATTAACATGTCACAGTATAAAATAAGCATAATTTATTATATTTAACTATTAATTGGTATCGTTTTTTATATTTAACATTAATTATTGCCTCTTTTGACTTGAGGTACTTCTCAGATGCATTAACTACTGAGCAACCTTAATTCAGGGTATGGTCCTTGACCATGTTTCATTCTATTTTTTATGTAACGTGGGGGACCTCAACTCTGTTACGTTACATAACACCCCCCCTTCGAAAGAAGTTTATTTTGTCTTAACAACGTTTAGTAAAAAATAAACGCACAACTTGTATCTGACCAATTGGTTCCCCTATTCATAATACCTTTTATTTCAGAATTATCCGTTGTATTACTA
Source organism: Magicicada septendecula (assembly GCA_034769895.1). Lineage (NCBI taxonomy): Eukaryota > Metazoa > Arthropoda > Insecta > Hemiptera > Cicadidae > Magicicada > Magicicada septendecula. The sequence continues at coordinate 988,990,283 of CM068367.1, read as the reverse complement.
TTATTTCTTCGTTCCTTCTTAAAAGCAATTATTTCCCAAGTTTAAATCTTACTTCTATAATCATTCTCGTGACATTCTTTATTAATTATACATTTTGGATCTGGTTTTATTTATTTATCTATATTTATTTGTGAGTTTTCCCTCCTATATTTAATTTTCTTAAACCTCCCTAACATTATAACTGGAATCGAATCGGTGGTGCTCTATCGGCTAACCAATTACCGTCGTCCGTTACATACCTTCTGGGATCAGAGGAACATCATCTCTGCCCAATTAAATGATTGCTGGAATATTCTACAGTCAATCTTCATTAATAAACCTCGCAAGGTAGTCATCATGTGACCTTCAATAAAATCATTAATAATAATAATACTCTAGGGATTATTCACTGTACTTTAACTCAGATCATATTATTTCTTCATATTAATTCTTCCTTCTATTATACACTTCTCCTCTCCAATACTTGGCTATTTTATTGACATTTATTAATTGGCTTTCTTACGGATAATTCTTAAGTATTTGTTTTTTTTTCTTTTTCTTGTGATCCTTTTGATGGTACCATTTTGGCTTCTTCATTCTCTTATCTTCCTTGGCTAATATTCCTTTATTACCAATACAGCTGGTTATGAGAATTTGGTTAGTATTATACATTACATCATGTAATTATATTCTTCTGGCACAATCATTATTATTCCTTTTACATTCTAAATTACATTTCTCACTATTATATTACATCAGATAAACTCATTTTGTCTTTTGGTTTTGATGATTTTTATTAGGTTTAATCAGTGTTATTATTTTTTTTCTTTTATATTAGTTTAAAGTAATTTCTTCTGAATTATATAGTAAGGTGTTCTTACTTATTTTTGAATTTTGTTGTTTTTATCTTCAAAATTCTCTTTTTTATATATCTCATAAATTGTTTTCTTAAATACTTGTTTGTAAGGTGAACTTACTTCATTTTTTGAATTTTGGGGTATTTATCTTCAAAATTCTCTTTTTTATATATCTCATAAATTGTTTTCTTAAATACTTGTTTGTAAGGTGAACTTACTTCATTTTTTGGATTTTGGGGTTTTATCTTAAATCATATTGTTTCTAAATAAATTAAGTTATGTAACGTAACAGAGTTGAGGTCCCCCACGTTACAATGTATCCTTCTCTCATTTCATTCCTACATATTTATCAAAATTTTGACTCCAATCGATAATATTTTAACTCTTTTCCATTTCAACAGAAGAAATATAATATAAATCTTTACACTAATGCAATACTATTTAAAACAACTAATTAAGTTTAATAGAATCAACCAAACAATTTATCTATATAATTCTTACATATAACAAAACACAAGTTCACTACTTCAGAACACCCTATCTATTTAAATTATTGATCATTTTTCATGATCCGAATACTCTAATACAAAATCATAATTATCATTGTGATCACCATTATCAAAATTATATATTTCATATCCATTAAACATTACTACCCAATCTAGTAACCTCCTTCCACATACAATATGACCTCCCCCCCTGGACTGTAGCGTCCAGTTGCTTCCACAAGGACTGAATTTAGGGAGGAATTTTGGCATCTCCTGTCCTTGCTTCGGCCTTACATTTTAAACTGCCAGATATCATAATATCTGATTTTATGTATTTATAACCTTAAAACGGGTCTATCACCTGTTTTACTGTTCCTACTCGAAGAAGGTGATAGCCGCTGTTCCATAGTTCCAGGGATTTCCCCTAAGCTGCCCCCGTTAATTTCAATTTTCACCAATTTCAAAGGCAACCAACCATGGTCAGTTTTACAATTTCTGCCCACAGCTGGTTGTCGTCCAAAACCACGATTAGTGCTGGTAAAACAGTAATCACCCAAAAAGGCGAGGAAATCTTCTCTCTTTCGCATGTTTTCACTTCATCAATATTAACACTGCACGGTATCAATTAACATATAATATATAATTATATAAGTGGTTGTGCAGTGTATATACGCCCTCTTGAGGCCGCCGATGATGGTAACGTACATTGACGTTACCACCAACACTCACCGCTATCTGCAGTAGCACATCCCGCCACTGCAATAGCCTAACGTATATCTAAACTTATGTCCTTTTACATGTACTGTCACTACATTCCACAATTGAATTTCTCTTCTATTAACACCAAACATCCCCCCAAAATCACCCATTAATCTTGCATAATAACATAATATAACATAATAAACATTAACATTGCTACGTTCAACTAAACAATTCACCTTTAAAAAATTTGTATAAAAAATTATCAACATTACACCTTGAACTTTCTATTAACTCTTTTTATTTATACTCTTAATTATTTAACATTTATTGGACCATTAGATTCTCGAAAAAAATTCAAATTTATTATCAACCTTTATGTTACATAACATTTCATTTATCATACATACCTTTCTACTATGAATTTTCTATTTAACATTTTCCTCATTAATTAGTTTGGGTGACTCTCAGTTATTCACAATGATTCTATTTATATGGGCGTTATAATATATAACCTTCATCCCTTTCTCTCTTCTAACAACCACTAACAGATTTACATAGGGTGACACCAATCTTTCAATAATAACTCCCTTCAACACTAATTCCACTTAAAATCACTTTCCTCTTATAATAAAATATCTAATACCCTCTTTGTAACTAGGATGTGTGTTCCCAACCTTGGCAATTCCATTCATAACCTTTTGCCCTTCCCATAATCTCAGCAAGCACTCTTCGACCCTTCACAATTACCTGCCCAACGACGCACGTTGATCACTCCTTGCCACCTCACCCTCACTACAAAATTTCACCATCACCTATTTATTCTTCATTTACATTACTCACTTTCTACATATAAGCACTCCCACTACTGTGTCCCTACTACCACTCTGTTTCTGTATTATTTACTTTGATTCCAAAATTCTTATTTCTCTAACACCCATTAGATATTAACTCTGACTGACCCCAATGCCTTACTTAAATAATCATTCTTACCCAAACAAATTCTCTTACCACATTTTACATTACTATGATCTTTGAATATTACCTTAGAAAATTCATCACTTACCTCTTAGTAACAATGTAACTCAATATCCAAACATATTATCTGTTTAATCATTTACTAATCATCAGATAATCTAAATCTCATAAAATCATTTAACTTCATTATCAAATCTCTTTTATACAACATTAATTAATTAATCTTCAATTATTTAATTCAAACAATTTAAAATATCACAATTACTTTAATTACCTTCTTCCAAAACAATTACAATTCATTTAATACAGACTCTCATTATTTATTAAATCTGATAAAATATTTTTATCATTAAAATCAATTTCTGCTACATGCACACATTGTTTACATAAAATACATTTCACAACACAAACACAATTAATTTTACTATAAATTTATTTACAATTCTTCGTCATTAATTTTCTGTTTACCACACCTCATTTCATAAGTCACCACCATAAACTAAAATAATTAAAATGTTCATGAACAACACAATATCTACCCTCCATCATCGAATAATAACCTGATCTTACGGCTACACCATTCATTTACAATTAGAGACACATTTTTATTATTATAATTATAACAATCATCATTATTACTTTGTTCCATTGTGTCAATACTATTGATAATACACATATTGATGCATGCTATCAATTCGAAATTCCTATCGATTTCGTGTATGGTAATTTCTCCTTTAGTATTTTCTGTTACCACCAGGTACGTTAAAAATTCGTCTTTAACAACTGTTGCTACATCCGTTTCAACATAAGGTAAGTACTCACTATAATTGTCAACTCTCTTTCTATTCACTCTCTCTCTCTCTTAATTCTGTATAACTTCTCCCAACCTCAAACAAATCTATCTTCCTATCACCATACCTCTCTCTCTCAAAATATCCCTCATCATAACACCAAGTCACACTCTCTCTCTTAATATATGCAGGGGGCACTAAATCATAAAAATACCTCCTGGTCCTCCCAGGAATATCACAAAACTCAAAGGACAATTATTTGTAGATCTTTCATCTACCAAATATACTCGTGAAGACCTTTCTTCACCCCCCAACAACACCACGGGAAAAAATTACCCCCTGCAACTCCTGTACCTCTATACTCTCTCACCACTTTCCCTCTGACTCATCAACACATACAAACATTCCATTACTACATTCTACCTCCTCTAAAATTTCATCAACACTATTTTTAATTATATCGTCATAATTATCACCCCTACTTACCTCATTATATGTCATCTGACCGTCTTTATTTTCATTTTCGTTTAATTTATCGGTCTCTTTACTACTTTCAACCCCCATTTTAATCTCACAATTATCATCTACTTTATTCATTTTAAAGTTATTAATAATATTGTCTACTCTTGCATTTTGTTTATCAAACTTCTGACTGACTCCTTCTATTATTTGTTCTCTCATATTCTCAAAACGTGCATTAATTTCATTAATATGTTGATTAAAATCAAAATTTTGTTGTTTAATTTTGTCTTTTACTTCTTCAAATTTGGTATTGAAATTATTGTTGATTTTCTTAATTTTGCTTTTTTGTTCATCAAACTTCTCATCAAATTTATTAAACTTTTCATCCAATTTATTTAACAGTAATTGTATCGTGGCATTTGTCTCATCTGGTTTCTTTTCAGACCGAGTTGAGATGGGTGTTACTTGTATTCTATCTAACTCAACAGATTCGGTGGTACTAGACTCGCCGATCTGACTTATTGGTGTTGAATAACCTCCCATCGCACTCGTAAACGTTTTGTCAGTTACGCTGACATCTACATTTTTATCTGCCATCTTGAAAAAAAATTTTTTAAATATATTTCTTTCCAAACTATTATCATATATCTAACATATATTACAATCACAACATAACCTTATTATTTACGTATTACTTACAAACCCCCTTTCCAACAACCATTCTGTTTCCGTATACAGGTTTATTTATATAAAATTTATTTATATAAAGTCCCTCCGTAAGGGCACCATTTGTTAACAAACCTGCGTTTTTGACATTTTAATTGACTTACCTTTTATAAGTTTCTCGTTAACAGTTACTTGTTCACCATGCTGGTTCAGGCAATCGCCACGTGGTGTTGTTGCCAACATAATATTTTGCGTTCGGGTCCAGGATTCTATTAAAGGTGCTCAGAAACGGAATGGTTGTAAAGAAATAATATACTCTGATATCATTAGGTAAAACTTGTGTTTTAATTGTCTGAATTTTTTAAATAATTGAATAACAAAAAAACAAGATAGAGTCTTCCTCTGTTACCAAATCAAAAAAAAAAAAAAAAAAAAAAATGGCTGCGAAATATTTTCACTACATCAGCCTTACTTGTGATACATTTGCACAACATATATTTTAACTCCAATTTACTCTGGTTACCTATTCAAATGAATCTATACCATTACTGCAGTTTTAAATAATTTCAATTATGAAGTTACATGAATCACGTAACATAAACCAATACTTGTGATTTTATATGTACCGGTACACACACACACACACACACACACACACATGCTCCCACATAAACTACTTTAACGGTACATTTTTACAAATTTTACTTGAGCTCATAAGTTAATGGGTTTGTAGTTGATATTTTGAAAGTGTCTACGTCCCTGAATTTGCTGGATTGACGATCGGGTCAAGCGTCACCCATGGTTCGACTGGTGTTCGGCCGAATTATTAACTGTTTCTCCTTTTAAACTGCATCCACTGACTCTACGTTACATTTTATACTTTTAGTTTGCAAATAGTTTTAATTTCACATAGTTGATTACATTTTGTGGTTCCTTTTAAATACTTGCTGGCCAGCAATTTGTACAACGTGCAGTTCGCACGGAAGATGTTTTTCAACTGAGACTGACAATATGGCGCTTATTTCCCATGTGGAAAGGGTTGTCGCGTCATCGATTCTATTGTGTTTGGCGATGACGTCTTGGTTTTTTAAGGTGCAGCGATTACGTATCACATTTTGCAGATGACGTTTACATAGGAGTAGCCTGTTGTTTTGGCAGAATCGCTGTCGTGTGTCACGTACGCCACTTGACCTTGAGGCAAACCCTTCATTGCTTATTGCGTTGTTTCGGGTTTGGAGAAAACTTTATGCTCATAGATTATGAAACTCTAATTCACAATAAAATTGTATCTGTTATGTACCCAAAATCCCTATATGGACCTACTTGTACCGTTACAATACCCCCTCAATGAGAGGTTTTATGACAAAGCATAAAAACTCTCATTGACACATTCATACTTCCTAAAGGGATCAGCTAGGATATGTCGCCACAACCCGCTGTATTGTTTATACAAAAAGAATATCAATCACTTACCCCTTGGTCCAGTGATTGTGACAGCACCTGCATGACCTTACTGGACTTCTCTTTCGAGATCCCAACACCGCAAGGCCAGTCAGGCACTTGACGTTCCTGCTATGACGTGCTGGCCAGCTCAGGACCACTGCCACAGCATCACCAAACTCTGAAACATTGAAATAAAAAATCAAATAGTGGCCTTGTATAATGCCATATCCCGAACTGATCTGTTTCCCCTTAGCTACATTGGTTTACGTTAATAAGCATTGGTTTTTTTCTTAACTCCTAATATCTCTAATACATAGATGCAAACAAGATTTATTATAGATGTATCCTTCTCTCATTTCATTCCTACATATTTATCAAAAATTTGACTCCAATCGATAATATTTTAACTCTTTTCCATTTCAACAGAAGAAATATAATATAAATCTTTACACTAATGCAATACTATTTAAAACAACTAATTAAGTTTAATAGAATCAACCAAACAATTTATCTATATAATTCTTACATATAACAAAACACAAGTTCACTACTTCAGAACACCCTATCTATTTAAATTATTGATCATTTTTCATGATCCGAATACTCTAATACAAAATCATAATTATCATTGTGATCACCATTATCAAAATTATATATTTCATATCCATTAAACGTTACTACCCAATCTAGTAACCTCCTTCCACATACAATATGACCTCCCCCCCTGGACTGTAGCGTCCAGTTGCTTCCACAAGGACTGAATTTAGGGAGGAATTTTGGCATCTCCTGTCCTTGCTTCGGCCTTACATTTTAAACTGCCAGATATCATAATATCTGATTTTATATATTTATAACCTTAAAACGGGTCTATCACCTGTTTTACTGTTCCTACTCGAACAAGGTGATAGCCGCTGTTCCATAGTTCCAGGGATTTCCCCTAAGCTGCCCCCCGTTAATTTCAATTTTCACCAATTTCAAGGGCAACCAACTATGGTCAGTTTTACAATTTCTGCCCACAGCTGGTTGTCGTCCAAAACCACGATTAGTGCTGGTAAAACAGTAATCACCCAAAAAGGCGGGGAAATCTTCTCTCTTTCGCATGTTTTCACTTCATCAATATTAACACTGCACGGTATCAATTAACATATAATATATAATTATATAAGTGGTTGTGCAGTGTATATACGGCCTCTTGAGGCCGCCGATGATGGTAACGTACCTTGACGTTACCACTAACACTCACCGCTATCTGCAGTAGCACATGCCGCCACTGGAATAGCCTAACTTATATCTAAAGTTATGTCCTTCTACATGTACTGTCACTACATTCAACAATTGATTTTCTCTTCTATTAACAACAAACATCCCCCCAAAATCACCCATTAATCTTGCATAATAACATAATAAACATTAACATTGCTATGTTCAACTAAACAATTCACCTTTAAATAATTTGTATAAAAAATTATCAACATTACACCTTGAACTTTCTATTAACTCTTTTTATTTATACTCTTAATTATTTAACATTTATTGGACCATTAGATTCTCCAAAAAATTCAAATTTATTATCAACCTTTATGTTACATAACATTTCATTTATCATTACCTTTCTACTATGAATTTTCTATTTAACATTTTCCTCATTAATTAGTTTGGGTGACTCTCAGTTATTCACAATGATTCTATTTATATGGGCCTTATAATATATAACCTTCCTCCCTTTCTCTCTTCTAACAACCACTAACAGATTTACATAGGGTGACACCAATCTCTCAATAATAACCCCCTTCAACACTAATTCCACTTAAATCACTTTCCTCTTATAATAAAATATCTAATACCCTCTTTGTAACTAGGATGTGTGTTCCCAACCTTGGCAATTCCATTCATAACCTTTTGCCCTTCCCATAATCTCGGCAAGCACTCTTCGACCCTTCACAATTACCTGCCCAACGACGCACGTTGATCACTCCTTGCCACCTCACCCTCACTACAAAATTTCACCATCACCTATTTATTCTTCATTTACATTACTCACTTTCTACATATAAGCATTCCCACTACGGTGTCCCTACTACTACTCTGTTTCTGTATTATTTACTTTGATTCCAAAATTCTTATTTCTCTAACACCCATTAGAATTAACTCTGACTGACCCCAATGCCTTACTTAAATAATCATTCTTACCCAAACAAATTCTCTTACCACATTTTACATTACTATGATCTTTGAATATTACCTTAGAAAATTCATCACTTACCTCTTAGTAACAATGTAACTCAATATCCAAACATATTATCTGTTTAATCATTTACTAATCATCAGATAATCTAAATCTCATAAAATCATTTAACTTCATTATCAAATCTCTTTTATACAACATTAATTAATTAATCTTCAATTATTTAATTCAAACAATTTAAAATCTCACAATTACTTTAATTACCTTCTTCCAAAACAATTACAATTCATTTAATACAGACTCTCATTATTTATTAAATCTGATAAAATATTTTTATCATTAAAATTAATTTCTGCTACATGCACACATTGTTTACATAAAATACATTTCACAACACAAACACAATTAATTTCACTATAAATTTATTTACAATTCTTCGTCATTAATTTTCTGTTTACCACACCTCATTTCATAAGTCATCACCATAAAATAAAATAATTAAAATGGTCATGAACAACACAATATCTACCCTCCATCATCGAATAATAACATGATCTTACGGCTACACCATTCATTTACAATTACAGACACATTTTTATTATTATAATTATAACAATCATCATTATTACTTTGTTCCATTGTATCAATACTATTGATAACACATATTGATGCATGCTATCAATTCGAAATTCCTGTCGACATCGTGTATGGTAATTTCTTCTTTAGTATTTTCTGTTACCACCAGGTACATTAAAAATTCGTCTTTAACAACTGTTGCTACATCCGTTTCAACATAAGGTAAGTACTCACTATAATTGTCAACTCTCTTTCTATTCACTCTCTCTCTTAATTCTGTATAACTTCTCCCAACCTCAAACAAATCTATCTTCCTATCACCATACCTCTCTCTCTCAAAATATCCCTCATCATAACACCAAGTCACACTCTCTCTCTTAATATATGCAGGGGGCACTAAATCATAAAAATACCTCCTGGTCCTCCCAGGAATATCACTAAAACTCAAAGGACAATTATTTGTAGATATTTCATCTACCAAATATACTCGTGAAGACCTTTCTTCACCCCCAACAACACCATGGGAAAAAATTACCCCCTGCAACCCCTGTCCCTCTATACTCTCTCACCACTTTCTCTCTGACTCATCAACACATACTAACATTCCATTACTACATTCTACCTCCTCTAAAATTCATCACCACTATTTTTAATTATATCATCATAATTATCACCCCTACTTACCTCATTATATGTCATCTGACCGTCTTTCTTTTCATTTTCATTTAATTTATCGGTCTCCTTTACTACTTTCAACCCCCATTTTAATCTCACAATTATCATCTACTTTATTCATTTTAAAGTTATTAATAATGTCGTCTACTCTTGCATTTTGTTTATCAAACTTCTGACTGACTCCTTCTATTATTTGTTCTCTCATATTCTCAAAACGTGCATTAATTTCATTAATATGTTGATTAAAATTAAAATTTTGTTGTTTAATTTCGTCTTTTACTTCTTCAAATTGGGTATTGAAATTACTGTTTATTTTCTTAATTTTGCTTTTTTGTTCATCAAACTTGTCATCAAATTTATTAAACTTTTCATCAAATTTATTTAACAGTAATTGTATCGTGGCATTTGGTCTCATCTGGTTTCTTTTCAGACCGAGTTGAGATGGGTGTTACTTGTATTCTATCTAACTCAACAGATTCGGTGGTACTAGACTCGCCGATCTGACTTATTGGTGTTGAATAACCTCCCATCTCACTCGTAAACGTTTTGTCAGTTACGCTGACATCTACATTTTTATCTGCCATCTTGAAAAAAAATTTTTTAAATATATTTCTTTCCAAACTATTATCATATATCTAACATATATTACAATCACAACATAACCTTATTATTTACGTATTACTTACAAACCCCCTTTCCAACAACCATTCTGTTTCCGTATGCAGGTTTATTTATATAAAATTTATTTATATAAAGTCCCTCTGTAAGGGCGCCATTTGTTAACAAACCTGCGTTTTTGACATTTTAATTGACTTACCTTTTATAAGTATCTCGTTAACATTTACTTGTTCACCATGCTGGTTCAGGCAATCGCCACGTGGTGTTGTTGCCAACATAATATTTTGCGTTCGGGTCCAGGATTCTATTAAACGTGCTCAGAAACGGAATGGTTGTAAAGAAATAATATACTCTGATATCATTAGGTAAAACTTGTGTTTTAATTGTCTGAATTTTTTAAATAATTGAATAACAAAAAACAAGATAGAGTCTTCCTCCGTTACCAAATCCAAAAAAAAAAAAAAAAATGGCTGCAAAATATTTTGACTACATCAGCCTTACTTGTGATACATTTGCACAACATATATTTTAACTCCAATTTACTCTGGTCACCTATTCAAATGAATCTATACCATTACTGCAGTTTTAAATAATTTCAATTATGAAGTTACATGAATCACGTAACATAAAACAATACTTGTGATTTTATATGTACCGGCACACACACACACACACACACACACATGCTCCCATATAAACTACTTTAACGGTACATTTTTACAAATTTTACTTGAGCTCAAAAGTTAATGGGTTTGTAGTTGATATTTTGAAAGTGTCTACTTCCCTGAATTTGCTGGATTGACGATCGGGTCATGCGTCACCCATGGTTCGACTGGTGTTTGGCCGAATTATTAACTGTTTCTCCTTTTAAACTGCATCCACTGACTCTACGTTACATTTTATACTTTTAGTTTGCAAATAGTTTTAATTTCACATAGTTGATTACATTTTGTGGTTCCTTTTAAATACTTGCTGGCCAGCAATTTGTACAACGTGCAGTTCGCACGGAAGATGTTTTTCGACTGAGACTGACAATATGGCGCTTATTTCCCATGTGGAAAGGGTTGTCGCGTCATCGATTCTATTGTGTTTGGCGATGACGTCTTGGTTTTTTAGGTGCAGCGATTACGTATCGCATTTTGCAGATGACGTTTACATAGGAGTAGCCTGTTGTTTTGGCAGAATCACTGTCGTGTGTCACGTACGCCACTTGACCTTGAGGCAAACCCTTCATTGCTTATTGCGTTGTTTCGTGTTTGGAGAAAACTTTACGCTCATAGATTATGAAACTCTAATTCACAATAAAATTGTATCTGTTATGTACCCAAAATTCCTATATGGACCTACTTGTACCGTTACAATACCCCCTCAATGAGAGGTTTTATGACAAAGCATAAAAACTCTCATTGACACATTCATACTTCCTAAAGGGATCAGCTAGGATATGTCGCCACAACCCGCTGTATTGTTTATACAAAAAGAATATCAATCACTTACCCCTTGGTCCAGTGATTGTGACAGCACCTGCATGACCTTACTGGACTTCTCTTTCGAGATCCCAACACCGCAAGGCCAGTCAGGCACTTGACGTTCCTGCTCTGACGTGCTGGCCAGCTCAGGACCACCGCCACAGCATCACCAAACTCTGAAACATTGAAATAAAAAATCAAATAGTGGCCTTGTATAATGCCATATCCCCAACTGATCTGTTCCCCTTAGCTACATTGGTTTACGTTAATAAGCATTGGTTTTTTTCTTAACTCCTAATATCTCTAATACATAGATGCAAACAAGATTTATTATAGATGTTGAAAGAAAACGTTAATCGTGATCAATAAAGTTTATTTTAGGTTTCGAGATTTGACCAAGCTCCACGTTGGTATGCGCCAATTTGAAAGAAAACGTTTATGGTGTTTTATTTACTTATGTGAGACTCCCGTGTATCAACGTCAAGTATAACGTTGAAGGTGGCAATTTGTAACAATTAAAATGTTGTTACCTGTTTTTAATCAATGTATCATTAATGAATATATCTTTCTGTTGTGACCGATGAAACCTCCTGAAAATATATTATTAGACAAATATAATTATAATAATGTTCTTTTAACTTATAACCGTTCTACGACATAGGTTAGCTTTGTATTCAGTAGTTGGGTAATATTAACGATATATATAGTGTATTAACTGAATGTAATGAATATTCTTGTCAACCCTAGTCACTCGACGTTAGGAAATTCTATTCAAACTTTGCACTGAAAACAAGCTAGTTCAGCGATCTCCCGTTCCACCAGCTGTAAGCACTTGGCGCTGTTATTTGCAATAATCGTGTTTCTAGGTTAGCTGTTCACCGGGTTTAAATCAACCTTTTATTGTAAATTATTCCGCCCACTACATATAGTATCTATTCTGCAATAACTTCAAACATTATCTCATACAATAAAGATCCTTTATTAAATTTATCTATTAATTCACAGTCCCCGTTATCTCCAAAATAATAATATAATCAAATCGATCACACAAAAAATATATCGATTGTAAATTAGTCAAATTCCATAGACTTATACAAATGAAAAATAATAATGAATAGTTCTTATCCCAGGGTTCGTAAGGTTCTTGGAACCATTAGTAAGGCCAGGTAAAATGCACAATTAAGGTTACTCAAGTATTACAAAACAAAATTATTAACTCTAAATATATTGAATTTAAAATAGGTTGTTTTTTTACCAAGTCGACGAAAACTCCGACTGGCCGGTGGACGTCTGTAAACAGTTGACAAGACTCAGCTTAACTCATCTTCATCCAGTAAAAGTGTCTGGCCCTTAATAAAATTGATTGTGGAGTGTACTGGGAAGCTCTCAGGAATTCTTCAGACCGCTGTTCTTCTATGATCTCGCTAGTTGTCGGTCTCGGCAAAATGAAAATAGGATCGCCCAGCTTCTTCTGCAAGTGAAGGTTAACTATGCCAAACGAGGTCTTCTTGTCCTTTCAATAATTCCGTTAGTTTCGTACTCTAATTCTCTTAACTGATCTTCTGGTTATAGTGGAAATCGTTTTAATACCGAATCCAGCGGAATTATTCTGGTGAATGAGGTGAGGGGTTTTCAACTCTTTTTAAATGTATTCAGTTGTGATGTACTACTCTATCAATCACAATTATTAATATCCAAATCTCAAATTAACTTTTACTTACCGGCACGATCACTTCTACAAGTCCAAGGGTTCGATCACATGTAGCTGGATACAAACATGGTCTATGGGTTACGCAAAGCACTGACACAACTCGTGTTTGAAGAGAATTACTATTTATTATCATTTACTTTTGAATTGTTATAAAAATTAGGAAGATTCATTTAGATACATGTTTTGAAGTTGTGCAACGCTAGCATAATCAAACTTATGACCTACAGCTTACCTTATATATCACACAAAACACAATTACCAACACAGATAAAAACAGAAACAGCCCAGCTTTGCCCGCTCACTCAAACACACACAATTTATTTACCCCTTAAACATTTATAATGAAATTTCCCCCTCGCCGGCCACGCGGTCTCTGCGCACATTCATTGTTCCGTTACTGTCGATTCCCGATTAATTACTGTTCCAAAAAAAAATTTTATGCTGCTCGTTACTATTCTTGACGCGGTCACATACTATTTTTCGGTTGTTACAACTTTTTGCCTTGGTAAATAAAACTTTTATGGCGAGCCTACTTGGGACCAGCCCGGTACCGTGAACTGCTGCTTGTAGACTGACAACGGTAATGTAACAGGTATCGCTATTGTGATCTCATAGTTGGTATGGAAGTCACGGCCTTATCCTTCGTCACCGAAGTTTCGCTCCATGCCATGCATGTAGTTTTTTAGGTTAACATGGTCAATGATTTCAATTAGGCACAGGCTGACGTCATTGGAGGAACCGGACTTAAACAGCACTTCCTGCCGCTCAAAAGCACATTGCTGAATTTTACTCGTCCCAGGACATCCTGTTTTGTGCTGGACGCGTCAATCGAGCTTGTGGTGGTACAGTTGCGCCTGTGTGCTGCATACACAAGTACAGATTTCTGAGAAGTTTGAAGGAGGTAAATTCTTTGCTCGCCGCGTTACACAATAACAACTGCGTATCGCTCTGTTACCACTGTTTCTTAACATCGTTCTGTTACACGGAAAATGACGTTGCACAATAATTTTCATACCTTCTGACAAGCCCGCCCAAATGAAAGAAATAAAAGATATAAATGCCCCATCCTGTAAAAAATTAAAAACACCCAAAATTGACCCGCTACACAGTTAAATTTGGAAGTCTATTTAGTTTTATTACTCATCAGTATTATATGATATAAGTAGGTTTCAAAGAGGTTTTTTTAAATTTTGATTTATATTTTCTTCAGAATTTCTTATTCATTTTTTTTAAATGCATCTGCCCATCTCAACTTAATAGCTTGTAACAATCAGAACGAATGATTCAATATAAACAACTCATGTCCATTTCAGTTGTCTTAACAACCACTTTTTTCTGTCATTGGGTGAACTCAGATATCCTAGAGCCAGAATTATAGAATATTACTACTCTTTTTCAATAAAATACTCCATGCTTGGATTAATATTAAATTACCTAAAATTCTCGCCTAACCTTCCTTCTTAAACAGTAATTGTTTTAACCATAGTTTCATTGGACTGGACTTCTTAAAAAGGTATTAATTTCCTTTCACAAATATGGAATTTAGGCCTACAGGTTTTCTTACAACCGTTATAACATTGATTGGTTTTTTAACTTAATTTTCTTTTACCTGACCTACTGTACAATTAATTATTGGTTAATGGTTAATTACATTAATTTTAATTTCCTGGTGTTTACTTTGTTACATTAATTAACTGGTCCTGGAACCCTTCATTAGTTTACAATATAATTATTAGAACTACTTGTCAAACATTGAACACTGATTGCCCTCCTGGCCAAGTTTACAAACATCAATTAAAACAACAGCATTATTCAATTTTAGACAATACTTAAAACTTAGTATAATGCCTAACACAGGTAACTATACTTGATTGTCTAAAGACAAATCTAACATAAATATAAACATAATTATTGATGAAGTATTCCTATTAAACAACATCAGTTCATTCTTACCATACTCAAAACATAACATAAATATTCTGTGAACATTAACATGTCACAGTATAAAATAAGCATAATTTATTATATTTAACTATTAATTGGTATCGTTTTTTATATTTAACATTAATTATTGCCTCTTTTGACTTGAGGTACTTCTCAGATGCATTAACTACTGAGCAACCTTAATTCAGGGTATGGTCCTTGACCATGTTTCATTCTATTTTTTATGTAACGTGGGGGACCTCAACTCTGTTACGTTACATAACACCCCCCCCTTCGAAAGAAGTTTATTTTGTCTTAACAACGTTTAGTAAAAAATAAACGCACAACTTGTATCTGACCAATTGGTTCCCCTATTCATAATACCTTTTATTTCAGAATTATCCGTTGTATTACTATTATTTCTTCGTTCCTTCTTAAAAGCAATTATTTCCCAAGTTTAAATCTTACTTCTATAATCATTCTCGTGACATTCTTTATTAATTATACATTTTGGATCTGGTTTTATTTATTTATCTATATTTATTTGTGAGTTTTCCCTCCTATATTTAATTTTCTTAAACCTCCCTAACATTATAACTGGAATCGAATCGGTGGTGCTCTATCGGCTAACCAATTACCGTCGTCCGTTACATACCTTCTGGGATCAGAGGAACATCATCTCTGCCCAATTAAATGATTGCTGGAATATTCTACAGTCAATCTTCATTAATAAACCTCGCAAGGTAGTCATCATGTGACCTTCAATAAAATCATTAATAATAATAATACTCTAGGGATTATTCACTGTACTTTAACTCAGATCATATTATTTCTTCATATTAATTCTTCCTTCTATTATACACTTCTCCTCTCCAATACTTGGCTATTTTATTGACATTTATTAATTGGCTTTCTTACGGATAATTCTTAAGTATTTGTTTTTTTTTCTTTTTCTTGTGATCCTTTTGATGGTACCATTTTGGCTTCTTCATTCTCTTATCTTCCTTGGCTAATATTCCTTTATTACCAATACAGCTGGTTATGAGAATTTGGTTAGTATTATACATTACATCATGTAATTATATTCTTCTGGCACAATCATTATTATTCCTTTTACATTCTAAATTACATTTCTCACTATTATATTACATCAGATAAACTCATTTTGTCTTTTGGTTTTGATGATTTTTATTAGGTTTAATCAGTGTTATTATTTTTTTTCTTTTATATTAGTTTAAAGTAATTTCTTCTGAATTATATAGTAAGGTGTTCTTACTTATTTTTGAATTTTGTTGTTTTTATCTTCAAAATTCTCTTTTTTATATATCTCATAAATTGTTTTCTTAAATACTTGTTTGTAAGGTGAACTTACTTCATTTTTTGAATTTTGGGGTATTTATCTTCAAAATTCTCTTTTTTATATATCTCATAAATTGTTTTCTTAAATACTTGTTTGTAAGGTGAACTTACTTCATTTTTTGGATTTTGGGGTTTTATCTTAAATCATATTGTTTCTAAATAAATTAAGTTATGTAACGTAACAGAGTTGAGGTCCCCCACGTTACAATGTATCCTTCTCTCATTTCATTCCTACATATTTATCAAAATTTTGACTCCAATCGATAATATTTTAACTCTTTTCCATTTCAACAGAAGAAATATAATATAAATCTTTACACTAATGCAATACTATTTAAAACAACTAATTAAGTTTAATAGAATCAACCAAACAATTTATCTATATAATTCTTACATATAACAAAACACAAGTTCACTACTTCAGAACACCCTATCTATTTAAATTATTGATCATTTTTCATGATCCGAATACTCTAATACAAAATCATAATTATCATTGTGATCACCATTATCAAAATTATATATTTCATATCCATTAAACATTACTACCCAATCTAGTAACCTCCTTCCACATACAATATGACCTCCCCCCCTGGACTGTAGCGTCCAGTTGCTTCCACAAGGACTGAATTTAGGGAGGAATTTTGGCATCTCCTGTCCTTGCTTCGGCCTTACATTTTAAACTGCCAGATATCATAATATCTGATTTTATGTATTTATAACCTTAAAACGGGTCTATCACCTGTTTTACTGTTCCTACTCGAAGAAGGTGATAGCCGCTGTTCCATAGTTCCAGGGATTCCCCTAAGCTGCCCCCGTTAATTTCAATTTTCACCAATTTCAAAGGCAACCAACCATGGTCAGTTTTACAATTTCTGCCCACAGCTGGTTGTCGTCCAAAACCACGATTAGTGCTGGTAAAACAGTAATCACCCAAAAAGGCGAGGAAATCTTCTCTCTTTCGCATGTTTTCACTTCATCAATATTAACACTGCACGGTATCAATTAACATATAATATATAATTATATAAGTGGTTGTGCAGTGTATATACGCCCTCTTGAGGCCGCCGATGATGGTAACGTACATTGACGTTACCACCAACACTCACCGCTATCTGCAGTAGCACATCCCGCCACTGCAATAGCCTAACGTATATCTAAACTTATGTCCTTTTACATGTACTGTCACTACATTCCACAATTGAATTTCTCTTCTATTAACACCAAACATCCCCCCAAAATCACCCATTAATCTTGCATAATAACATAATATAACATAATAAACATTAACATTGCTACGTTCAACTAAACAATTCACCTTTAAAAAATTTGTATAAAAAATTATCAACATTACACCTTGAACTTTCTATTAACTCTTTTTATTTATACTCTTAATTATTTAACATTTATTGGACCATTAGATTCTCGAAAAAAATTCAAATTTATTATCAACCTTTATGTTACATAACATTTCATTTATCATACATACCTTTCTACTATGAATTTTCTATTTAACATTTTCCTCATTAATTAGTTTGGGTGACTCTCAGTTATTCACAATGATTCTATTTATATGGGCGTTATAATATATAACCTTCATCCCTTTCTCTCTTCTAACAACCACTAACAGATTTACATAGGGTGACACCAATCTTTCAATAATAACTCCCTTCAACACTAATTCCACTTAAAATCACTTTCCTCTTATAATAAAATATCTAATACCCTCTTTGTAACTAGGATGTGTGTTCCCAACCTTGGCAATTCCATTCATAACCTTTTGCCCTTCCCATAATCTCAGCAAGCACTCTTCGACCCTTCACAATTACCTGCCCAACGACGCACGTTGATCACTCCTTGCCACCTCACCCTCACTACAAAATTTCACCATCACCTATTTATTCTTCATTTACATTACTCACTTTCTACATATAAGCACTCCCACTACTGTGTCCCTACTACCACTCTGTTTCTGTATTATTTACTTTGATTCCAAAATTCTTATTTCTCTAACACCCATTAGATATTAACTCTGACTGACCCCAATGCCTTACTTAAATAATCATTCTTACCCAAACAAATTCTCTTACCACATTTTACATTACTATGATCTTTGAATATTACCTTAGAAAATTCATCACTTACCTCTTAGTAACAATGTAACTCAATATCCAAACATATTATCTGTTTAATCATTTACTAATCATCAGATAATCTAAATCTCATAAAATCATTTAACTTCATTATCAAATCTCTTTTATACAACATTAATTAATTAATCTTCAATTATTTAATTCAAACAATTTAAAATATCACAATTACTTTAATTACCTTCTTCCAAAACAATTACAATTCATTTAATACAGACTCTCATTATTTATTAAATCTGATAAAATATTTTTATCATTAAAATCAATTTCTGCTACATGCACACATTGTTTACATAAAATACATTTCACAACACAAACACAATTAATTTTACTATAAATTTATTTACAATTCTTCGTCATTAATTTTCTGTTTACCACACCTCATTTCATAAGTCACCACCATAAACTAAAATAATTAAAATGTTCATGAACAACACAATATCTACCCTCCATCATCGAATAATAACCTGATCTTACGGCTACACCATTCATTTACAATTAGAGACACATTTTTATTATTATAATTATAACAATCATCATTATTACTTTGTTCCATTGTGTCAATACTATTGATAATACACATATTGATGCATGCTATCAATTCGAAATTCCTATCGATTTCGTGTATGGTAATTTCTCCTTTAGTATTTTCTGTTACCACCAGGTACGTTAAAAATTCGTCTTTAACAACTGTTGCTACATCCGTTTCAACATAAGGTAAGTACTCACTATAATTGTCAACTCTCTTTCTATTCACTCTCTCTCTCTCTTAATTCTGTATAACTTCTCCCAACCTCAAACAAATCTATCTTCCTATCACCATACCTCTCTCTCTCAAAATATCCCTCATCATAACACCAAGTCACACTCTCTCTCTTAATATATGCAGGGGGCACTAAATCATAAAAATACCTCCTGGTCCTCCCAGGAATATCACAAAACTCAAAGGACAATTATTTGTAGATCTTTCATCTACCAAATATACTCGTGAAGACCTTTCTTCACCCCCCAACAACACCACGGGAAAAAATTACCCCCTGCAACTCCTGTACCTCTATACTCTCTCACCACTTTCCCTCTGACTCATCAACACATACAAACATTCCATTACTACATTCTACCTCCTCTAAAATTTCATCAACACTATTTTTAATTATATCGTCATAATTATCACCCCTACTTACCTCATTATATGTCATCTGACCGTCTTTATTTTCATTTTCGTTTAATTTATCGGTCTCTTTACTACTTTCAACCCCCATTTTAATCTCACAATTATCATCTACTTTATTCATTTTAAAGTTATTAATAATATTGTCTACTCTTGCATTTTGTTTATCAAACTTCTGACTGACTCCTTCTATTATTTGTTCTCTCATATTCTCAAAACGTGCATTAATTTCATTAATATGTTGATTAAAATCAAAATTTTGTTGTTTAATTTTGTCTTTTACTTCTTCAAATTTGGTATTGAAATTATTGTTGATTTTCTTAATTTTGCTTTTTTGTTCATCAAACTTCTCATCAAATTTATTAAACTTTTCATCCAATTTATTTAACAGTAATTGTATCGTGGCATTTGTCTCATCTGGTTTCTTTTCAGACCGAGTTGAGATGGGTGTTACTTGTATTCTATCTAACTCAACAGATTCGGTGGTACTAGACTCGCCGATCTGACTTATTGGTGTTGAATAACCTCCCATCGCACTCGTAAACGTTTTGTCAGTTACGCTGACATCTACATTTTTATCTGCCATCTTGAAAAAAAATTTTTTAAATATATTTCTTTCCAAACTATTATCATATATCTAACATATATTACAATCACAACATAACCTTATTATTTACGTATTACTTACAAACCCCCTTTCCAACAACCATTCTGTTTCCGTATACAGGTTTATTTATATAAAATTTATTTATATAAAGTCCCTCCGTAAGGGCACCATTTGTTAACAAACCTGCGTTTTTGACATTTTAATTGACTTACCTTTTATAAGTTTCTCGTTAACAGTTACTTGTTCACCATGCTGGTTCAGGCAATCGCCACGTGGTGTTGTTGCCAACATAATATTTTGCGTTCGGGTCCAGGATTCTATTAAAGGTGCTCAGAAACGGAATGGTTGTAAAGAAATAATATACTCTGATATCATTAGGTAAAACTTGTGTTTTAATTGTCTGAATTTTTTAAATAATTGAATAACAAAAAAACAAGATAGAGTCTTCCTCTGTTACCAAATCAAAAAAAAAAAAAAAAAAAAAAATGGCTGCGAAATATTTTCACTACATCAGCCTTACTTGTGATACATTTGCACAACATATATTTTAACTCCAATTTACTCTGGTTACCTATTCAAATGAATCTATACCATTACTGCAGTTTTAAATAATTTCAATTATGAAGTTACATGAATCACGTAACATAAACCAATACTTGTGATTTTATATGTACCGGTACACACACACACACACACACACACACACATGCTCCCACATAAACTACTTTAACGGTACATTTTTACAAATTTTACTTGAGCTCATAAGTTAATGGGTTTGTAGTTGATATTTTGAAAGTGTCTACGTCCCTGAATTTGCTGGATTGACGATCGGGTCAAGCGTCACCCATGGTTCGACTGGTGTTCGGCCGAATTATTAACTGTTTCTCCTTTTAAACTGCATCCACTGACTCTACGTTACATTTTATACTTTTAGTTTGCAAATAGTTTTAATTTCACATAGTTGATTACATTTTGTGGTTCCTTTTAAATACTTGCTGGCCAGCAATTTGTACAACGTGCAGTTCGCACGGAAGATGTTTTTCAACTGAGACTGACAATATGGCGCTTATTTCCCATGTGGAAAGGGTTGTCGCGTCATCGATTCTATTGTGTTTGGCGATGACGTCTTGGTTTTTTAAGGTGCAGCGATTACGTATCACATTTTGCAGATGACGTTTACATAGGAGTAGCCTGTTGTTTTGGCAGAATCGCTGTCGTGTGTCACGTACGCCACTTGACCTTGAGGCAAACCCTTCATTGCTTATTGCGTTGTTTCGGGTTTGGAGAAAACTTTATGCTCATAGATTATGAAACTCTAATTCACAATAAAATTGTATCTGTTATGTACCCAAAATCCCTATATGGACCTACTTGTACCGTTACAATACCCCCTCAATGAGAGGTTTTATGACAAAGCATAAAAACTCTCATTGACACATTCATACTTCCTAAAGGGATCAGCTAGGATATGTCGCCACAACCCGCTGTATTGTTTATACAAAAAGAATATCAATCACTTACCCCTTGGTCCAGTGATTGTGACAGCACCTGCATGACCTTACTGGACTTCTCTTTCGAGATCCCAACACCGCAAGGCCAGTCAGGCACTTGACGTTCCTGCTATGACGTGCTGGCCAGCTCAGGACCACTGCCACAGCATCACCAAACTCTGAAACATTGAAATAAAAAATCAAATAGTGGCCTTGTATAATGCCATATCCCGAACTGATCTGTTTCCCCTTAGCTACATTGGTTTACGTTAATAAGCATTGGTTTTTTTCTTAACTCCTAATATCTCTAATACATAGATGCAAACAAGATTTATTATAGATGTATCCTTCTCTCATTTCATTCCTACATATTTATCAAAAATTTGACTCCAATCGATAATATTTTAACTCTTTTCCATTTCAACAGAAGAAATATAATATAAATCTTTACACTAATGCAATACTATTTAAAACAACTAATTAAGTTTAATAGAATCAACCAAACAATTTATCTATATAATTCTTACATATAACAAAACACAAGTTCACTACTTCAGAACACCCTATCTATTTAAATTATTGATCATTTTTCATGATCCGAATACTCTAATACAAAATCATAATTATCATTGTGATCACCATTATCAAAATTATATATTTCATATCCATTAAACGTTACTACCCAATCTAGTAACCTCCTTCCACATACAATATGACCTCCCCCCCTGGACTGTAGCGTCCAGTTGCTTCCACAAGGACTGAATTTAGGGAGGAATTTTGGCATCTCCTGTCCTTGCTTCGGCCTTACATTTTAAACTGCCAGATATCATAATATCTGATTTTATGTATTTATAACCTTAAAACGGGTCTATCACCTGTTTTACTGTTCCTACTCGAAGAAGGTGATAGCCGCTGTTCCATAGTTCCAGGGATTCCCCTAAGCTGCCCCCCGTTAATTTCAATTTTCACCAATTTCAAGGGCAACCAACCATGGTCAGTTTTACAATTTCTGCCCACAGCTGGTTGTCGTCCAAAACCACGATTAGTGCTGGTAAAACAGTAATCACCCAAAAAGGCGGGGAAATCTTCTCTCTTTCACATGTTTTCACTTCATTAATATTAACACTGCACGGTATCAATTAACATATAATATATAATTATATAAGTGGTTGTGCAGTGTATATACGCCCTCTTGAGGCCGCCGATGATGGTAACGTACCTTGACGTTACCACCAACACTCACCGCTATCTGCAGTAGCACATGCCGCCACTGGAATAGCCTAACTTATATCTAAAGTTATGTCCTTCTACATGTACTGTCACTACATTCAACAATTGATTTTCTCTTCTATTAACACCAAACATCCCCCCAAAATCACCCATTAATCTTGCATAATAACATAATAAACATTAACATTGCTACGTTCAACTAAACAATTCACCTTTAAATAATTTGTATAAAAAATTATCAACATTACACCTTGAACTTTCTATTAACTCTTTTTATTTATACTCTTAATTATTTAACATTTATTGGAACATTAGAGTCTCCAAAAAATTCAAATTTATTATCAACCGTTATGTTACATAACATTTCATTTATCATTACCTTTCTACTATGAATTTTCTATTTAACATTTTCCTCATTAATTAGTTTGGGTGACTCTCAGTTATTCACAATGATTCTATTTATATGGGCCTTATAATATATAACCTTCGTCCCTTTCTCTCTTCTAACAACCACTAACAGATTTACATAGGGTGACACCAATCTTTCAATAATAACCCCCTTCAACACTAATTCCACTTAAATCACTTTCCTCTTATAATAAAATATCTAATACCCTCTTTGTAACTAGGATGTGTGTTCCCAACCTTGGCAATTCCATTCATAACCTTTTGCCATTCCCATAATCTCAGCAAGCACTCTTCGACCCTTCACAATTACCTGCCCAACGACGCACGTTGATCACTCCTTGCCACCTCACCCTCACTACAAAATTTCACCATCACCTATTTATTCTTCATTTACATTACTCACTTTCTACATATAAGCACTCCCACTACTGTGTCCCTACTACTACTCTGTTTCTGTATTATTTACTTTGATTCCAAAATTCTTATTTCTCTAACACCCATTAGAATTATCTCTGACTGACCCCAATGCCTTACTTAAATAATCATTCTTACCCAAACAAATTCTCTTACCACATTTTACATTACTATGATCTTTGAATATTACCTTAGAAAATTCATCACTTACCTCTTAGTAACAATGTAACTCAATATCCAAACATATTATCTGTTTAATCATTTACTAATCATCAGATAATCTAAATCTCATAAAATCATTTAACTTCATTATCAAATCTCTTTTATACAACATTAATTAATTAATCTTCAATTATTTAATTCAAACAATTTAAAATATCACAATTACTTTAATTACCTTCTTCCAAAACAATTACAATTCATTTAATACAGACTCTCATTATTTATTAAATCTGATAAAATATTTTTATCATTAAAATCATTGGATTTCGTTGTCCATGACGTGTCCGTTACTTAACTAAATATCACTATAATATTGACGACTCAGAACACAAAGTTTTTTATAAGTAAAAACGTAAAGTTTTACCTTACAGCCTAAACCGGCTTTCACCTATAGAAGGCTTCATAAGCCTTTATAGTTATATAGTTAGCAGCGCTACTAACGACAGCCTCTGATGAAGCCTTCTATAGGTGAAAGCCGGTTTAGGCTGTAAGGTAAAACTTTACGTTTTTACTTATAAAAAACTTTGTGTTCCGAGTCGTCAATATTATAGTGATATTCATTAAAATCAATTTCTGCTACATGCACACATTGTTTACATAAAATACATTTCACAACACAAACACAATTAATTTCACTATAAATTTATTTACAATTCTTCGTCATTAAATTTCTGTTTACCACACCTCATTTCATAAGTCACCACCATAAACTAAAATAATTGAAATGTTCATGAACAACACAATATCTACCCTCCATCATCGAATAATAACCTGATCTTATGGCTACACCATTCATTTACAATTACAGACACATTTTTATTATTATAATTATAACAATCATCATTATTACTTTGTTCCATTGTGTCAATACTATTGATAATACACATATTGATGCATGCTATCAATTCGAAATTCCTGTCGATTTCGTGTATGGTAATTTCTCCTTTAGTATTTTCTGTTACCACCAGGTACGTTAAAAATTCGTCTTTAACAACTGTTGCTACATCCGTTTCAACATAAGGTAAGTACTCACTATAATTGTCAACTCTCTTTCTATTCACTCTCTCTCTCTCTTAATTCTGTATAACTTCTCCCAACCTCAAACAAATCTATCTTCCTATCACCATACCTCTCTCTCTCTCTCTCTCTCTCTCAAAATATCCCTCATCATAACACCAAGTCACACTCTCTCTCTTAATATATGCAGGGGGCACTAAATCATAAAAATACCTCCTGGTCCTCACAGGAATATCACTAAAACTCAAAGGACAATTATTTGTAGATCTTTCATCTACCAAATATACTCGTGAAGACCTTTCTTCACCCCCAACAACACCACGGGAAAAAATTACCCCCTGCAACCCCTGTACCTCTATACTCTCTCACCACTTTCTCTCTGACTCATCAACACATACAAACATTCCATTACTACATTCTACCTCACCTAAAATTTCATCAACACTATTTTTAATTATATCATCATAATTATCACCCCTACTTACCTCATTATATGTCATCTGACCGTCTTTCTTTTCATTTTCGTTTAATTTATCGGTCTCTTTACTACTTTCAACCCCCATTTTAATCTCACAATTATCATCTACTTTATTCATTTTAAAGTTATTAATAATGTCGTCTACTCTTGCATTTTGTTTATCAAACTTCTGACTGACTCCTTCTATTATTTGTTCTCTCATATTCTCAAAACGTGCATTAATTTCATTAATATGTTGATTAAAATCAAAATTTTGTTGTTTAATTTTGTCTTTTACTTCTTCAAATTTGGTATTGAAATTACTGTTGATTTTCTTAATTTTTCTTTTTTGTTCATCAAACTTCTCATCAAATTTATTAAACTTTTCATCCAATTTATTTAACAGTAATTGTATCGTGGCATTTGTCTCATCTGGTTTCTTTTCAGACTGAGTTGAGATGGGTGTTACTTGTATTCTATCTAACTCAACAGATTCGGTGGTACTAGACTCGCCGATCTGACTTATTGGTGTTGAATAACCTCCCATCTCACTCGTAAACGTTTTGTCAGTTATGCTGACATCTACATTTTTATCTGCCATCTTGAAAAAAAATTTTTTAAATATATTTCTTTCCAAACTATTATCATATATCTAACATATATTACAATCACAACATAACCTTATTATTTACGTATTACTTACATACCCCTTTCCAACAACCATTCTGTTTCCGTATGCAGGTTTATTTATATAAAATTTATTTATATAAAGTCCCTCCGTAAGGGCGCCATTTGTTAACAAACCTGCGTTTTTGACATTTTAATTGACTTACCTTTTATAAGTTTCTCGTTAACATTTACTTGTTCACCATGCTAGTTCAGGCAATCGCCACGTGGTGTTGTTGCCAACATAATATTTTGCGTTCGGGTCCAGGATTCTATTAAAGGTGCTCAGAAACGGAATGGTTGTAAAGAAATAAT
Organism: Magicicada septendecula; assembly: GCA_034769895.1. NCBI lineage: Eukaryota > Metazoa > Arthropoda > Insecta > Hemiptera > Cicadidae > Magicicada > Magicicada septendecula. Next base: position 988,963,257 of record CM068367.1, on the reverse strand, counting down.
ATACCCTGATATCATTAGGTAAAACTTGTGTTTTAATTGTCTGAATTTTTTAAATAATTGAATAAAAAAAAAACAAGATGGAGTCTTCCTCTGTTACCAAATCCAAAAAAAAAAAAAAAAAAAATGGCTGCGAAATATTTTCACTACATCAGCCTTACTTGTGATACATTTGCACAACATATATTTTAACTCCAATTTACTCTGGTTACCTATTCAAATGAATCTATACCATTACTGCAGTTTTAAATAATTTCAATTATGAAGTTACATGAATCACGTAACATAAACCAATACTTGTGATTTTATATGTACCGGTACACACACACACACACACACACACACACACACACACATGCTCCCACATAAACTACTTTAACGGTACATTTTTACAAATTTTACTTGAGCTCATAAGTTAATGGGTTTGTAGTTGATATTTTGAAAGTGTCTACGTCCCTGAATTTGCTGGATTGACGATCGGGTCAAGCGTCACCCATGGTTCGACTGGTGTTCGGCCGAATTATTAACTGTTTCTCCTTTTAAACTGCATCCACTGACTCTACGTTACATTTTATACTTTTAGTTTGCAAATAGTTTTAATTTCACATAGTTGATTACATTTTGTGGTTCCTTTTAAATACTTGCTGGCCAGCAATTTGTACAACGTGCAGTTCGCACGGAAGATGTTTTTCAACTGAGACTGACAATATGGCGCTTATTTCCCATGTGGAAAGGGTTGTCGCGTCATCGATTCTATTGTGTTTGGCGATGACGTCTTGGTTTTTTAAGGTGCAGCGATTACGTATCACATTTTGCAGATGACGTTTACATAGGAGTAGCCTGTTGTTTTGGCAGAATCGCTGTCGTGTGTCACGTACGCCACTTGACCTTGAGGCAAACCCTTCATTGCTTATTGCGTTGTTTCGGGTTTGGAGAAAACTTTATGCTCATAGATTATGAAACTCTAATTCACAATAAAATTGTATCTGTTATGTACCCAAAATCCCTATATGGACCTACTTGTACCGTTACAATACCCCCTCAATGAGAGGTTTTATGACAAAGCATAAAAACTCTCATTGACACATTCATACTTCCTAAAGGGATCAGCTAGGATATGTCGCCACAACCCGCTGTATTGTTTATACAAAAAGAATATCAATCACTTACCCCTTGGTCCAGTGATTGTGACAGCACCTGCATGACCTTACTGGACTTCTCTTTCGAGATCCCAACACCGCAAGGCCAGTCAGGCACTTGACGTTCCTGCTATGACGTGCTGGCCAGCTCAGGACCACTGCCACAGCATCACCAAACTCTGAAACATTGAAATAAAAAATCAAATAGTGGCCTTGTATAATGCCATATCCCGAACTGATCTGTTTCCCCTTAGCTACATTGGTTTACGTTAATAAGCATTGGTTTTTTTCTTAACTCCTAATATCTCTAATACATAGATGCAAACAAGATTTATTATAGATGTATCCTTCTCTCATTTCATTCCTACATATTTATCAAAAATTTGACTCCAATCGATAATATTTTAACTCTTTTCCATTTCAACAGAAGAAATATAATATAAATCTTTACACTAATGCAATACTATTTAAAACAACTAATTAAGTTTAATAGAATCAACCAAACAATTTATCTATATAATTCTTACATATAACAAAACACAAGTTCACTACTTCAGAACACCCTATCTATTTAAATTATTGATCATTTTTCATGATCCGAATACTCTAATACAAAATCATAATTATCATTGTGATCACCATTATCAAAATTATATATTTCATATCCATTAAACGTTACTACCCAATCTAGTAACCTCCTTCCACATACAATATGACCTCCCCCCCTGGACTGTAGCGTCCAGTTGCTTCCACAAGGACTGAATTTAGGGAGGAATTTTGGCATCTCCTGTCCTTGCTTCGGCCTTACATTTTAAACTGCCAGATATCATAATATCTGATTTTATGTATTTATAACCTTAAAACGGGTCTATCACCTGTTTTACTGTTCCTACTCGAAGAAGGTGATAGCCGCTGTTCCATAGTTCCAGGGATTTCCCCTAAGCTGCCCCCCGTTAATTTCAATTTTCACCAATTTCAAGGGCAACCAACCATGGTCAGTTTTACAATTTCTGCCCACAGCTGGTTGTCGTCCAAAACCACGATTAGTGCTGGTAAAACAGTAATCACCCAAAAAGGCGGGGAAATCTTCTCTCTTTCACATGTTTTCACTTCATTAATATTAACACTGCACGGTATCAATTAACATATAATATATAATTATATAAGTGGTTGTGCAGTGTATATACGCCCTCTTGAGGCCGCCGATGATGGTAACGTACCTTGACGTTACCACCAACACTCACCGCTATCTGCAGTAGCACATGCCGCCACTGGAATAGCCTAACTTATATCTAAAGTTATGTCCTTCTACATGTACTGTCACTACATTCAACAATTGATTTTCTCTTCTATTAACACCAAACATCCCCCCAAAATCACCCATTAATCTTGCATAATAACATAATAAACATTAACATTGCTACGTTCAACTAAACAATTCACCTTTAAATAATTTGTATAAAAAATTATCAACATTACACCTTGAACTTTCTATTAACTCTTTTTATTTATACTCTTAATTATTTAACATTTATTGGAACATTAGAGTCTCCAAAAAATTCAAATTTATTATCAACCGTTATGTTACATAACATTTCATTTATCATTACCTTTCTACTATGAATTTTCTATTTAACATTTTCCTCATTAATTAGTTTGGGTGACTCTCAGTTATTCACAATGATTCTATTTATATGGGCCTTATAATATATAACCTTCGTCCCTTTCTCTCTTCTAACAACCACTAACAGATTTACATAGGGTGACACCAATCTTTCAATAATAACCCCCTTCAACACTAATTCCACTTAAATCACTTTCCTCTTATAATAAAATATCTAATACCCTCTTTGTAACTAGGATGTGTGTTCCCAACCTTGGCAATTCCATTCATAACCTTTTGCCATTCCCATAATCTCAGCAAGCACTCTTCGACCCTTCACAATTACCTGCCCAACGACGCACGTTGATCACTCCTTGCCACCTCACCCTCACTACAAAATTTCACCATCACCTATTTATTCTTCATTTACATTACTCACTTTCTACATATAAGCACTCCCACTACTGTGTCCCTACTACTACTCTGTTTCTGTATTATTTACTTTGATTCCAAAATTCTTATTTCTCTAACACCCATTAGAATTATCTCTGACTGACCCCAATGCCTTACTTAAATAATCATTCTTACCCAAACAAATTCTCTTACCACATTTTACATTACTATGATCTTTGAATATTACCTTAGAAAATTCATCACTTACCTCTTAGTAACAATGTAACTCAATATCCAAACATATTATCTGTTTAATCATTTACTAATCATCAGATAATCTAAATCTCATAAAATCATTTAACTTCATTATCAATCTCTTTTATACAACATTAATTAATTAATCTTCAATTATTTAATTCAAACAATTTAAAATATCACAATTACTTTAATTACCTTCTTCCAAAACAATTACAATTCATTTAATACAGACTCTCATTATTTATTAAATCTGATAAAATATTTTTATCATTAAAATCATTGGATTTCGTTGTCCATGACGTGTCCGTTACTTAACTAAATATCACTATAATATTGACAACTCAGAACACAAAGTTTTTTATAAGTAAAAACGTAAAGTTTTACCTTACAGCCTAAACCGGCTTTCACCTATAGAAGGCTTCATAAGCCTTTATAGTTATATAGTTAGCAGCGCTACTAACGACAGCCTCTGATGAAGCCTTCTATAGGTGAAAGCCGGTTTAGGCTGTAAGGTAAAACTTTACGTTTTTACTTATAAAAAACTTTGTGTTCCGAGTCGTCAATATTATAGTGATATTCATTAAAATCAATTTCTGCTACATGCACACATTGTTTACATAAAATACATTTCACAACACAAACACAATTAATTTCACTATAAATTTATTTACAATTCTTCGTCATTAAATTTCTGTTTACCACACCTCATTCATAAGTCACCACCATAAACTAAAATAATTGAAATGTTCATGAACAACACAATATCTACCCTCCATCATCGAATAATAACCTGATCTTATGGCTACACCATTCATTTACAATTACAGACACATTTTTATTATTATAATTATAACAATCATCATTATTACTTTGTTCCATTGTGTCAATACTATTGATAATACACATATTGATGCATGCTATCAATTCGAAATTCCTGTCGATTTCGTGTATGGTAATTTCTCCTTTAGTATTTTCTGTTACCACCAGGTACGTTAAAAATTCGTCTTTAACAACTGTTGCTACATCCGTTTCAACATAGGTAAGTACTCACTATAATTGTCAACTCTCTTTCTATTCACTCTCTCTCTCTCTTAATTCTGTATAACTTCTCCCAACCTCAAACAAATCTATCTTCCTATCACCATACCTCTCTCTCTCTCTCTCTCTCAAAATATCCCTCATCATAACACCAAGTCACACTCTCTCTCTTAATATATGCAGGGGGCACTAAATCATAAAAATACCTCCTGGTCCTCACAGGAATATCACTAAAACTCAAAGGACAATTATTTGTAGATCTTTCATCTACCAAATATACTCGTGAAGACCTTTCTTCACCCCCAACAACACCACGGGAAAAAATTACCCCCTGCAACCCCTGTACCTCTATACTCTCTCACCACTTTCTCTCTGACTCATCAACACATACAAACATTCCATTACTACATTCTACCTCACCTAAAATTTCATCAACACTATTTTTAATTATATCATCATAATTATCACCCCTACTTACCTCATTATATGTCATCTGACCGTCTTTCTTTTCATTTTCGTTTAATTTATCGGTCTCTTTACTACTTTCAACCCCCATTTTAATCTCACAATTATCATCTACTTTATTCATTTTAAAGTTATTAATAATGTCGTCTACTCTTGCATTTTGTTTATCAAACTTCTGACTGACTCCTTCTATTATTTGTTCTCTCATATTCTCAAAACGTGCATTAATTTCATTAATATGTTGATTAAAATCAAAATTTTGTTGTTTAATTTTGTCTTTTACTTCTTCAAATTTGGTATTGAAATTACTGTTGATTTCTTAATTTTTCTTTTTTGTTCATTCAAACTTCTCATCAAATTTATTAAACTTTTCATCCAATTTATTTAACAGTAATTGTATCGTGGCATTTGTCTCATCTGGTTTCTTTTCAGACTGAGTTGAGATGGGTGTTACTTGTATTCTATCTAACTCAACAGATTCGGTGGTACTAGACTCGCCGATCTGACTTATTGTGTTGAATAACCTCCCATCTCACTCGTAAACGTTTTGTCAGTTATGCTGACATCTACATTTTTATCTGCCATCTTGAAAAAAAATTTTTTAAATATATTTCTTTCAAACTATTATCATATATCTAACATATATTACAATCACAACATAACCTTATTATTTACGTATTACTTACATACCCCTTTCCAACAACCATTCTGTTTCCGTATGCAGGTTTATTTATATAAAATTTATTTATATAAAGTCCCTCCGTAAGGGCGCCATTTGTTAACAAACCTGCGTTTTTGACATTTTAATTGACTTACCTTTTATAAGTTTCTCGTTAACATTTACTTGTTCACCATGCTAGTTCAGGCAATCGCCACGTGGTGTTGTTGCCAACATAATATTTTGCGTTCGGGTCCAGGATTCTATTAAAGGTGCTCAGAAACGAATGGTTGTAAAGAAATAATATACTCTGATATCATTAGGTAAAACTTGTGTTTTAATTGTCCTGAATTTTTTAAATAATTGAATAACAAAAAAACAAGATGGAGTCTTCCTCTGTTACCAAATCCAAAAAAAAAAAAAAAAAAAAATGGCTGCGAAATATTTTCACTACATCAGCCTTACTTGTGATACATTTGCACAACATATATTTTAACTCCAATTTACTCTGGTTACCTATTCAAATGAATCTATACCATTACTGCAGTTTTAAATAATTTCAATTATGAAGTTACATGAATCACGTAACATAAACCAATACTTGTGATTTTATATGTACCGGTACACACACACACACACACACACACACACATGCTCCCACATAAACTACTTTAACGGTACATTTTTACAAATTTTACTTGAGCTCATAAGTTAATGGGTTTGTAGTTGATATTTTGAAAGTGTCTACGTCCCTGAATTTGCTGGATTGACGATCGGTCAAGCGTCACCCATGGTTCGACTGGTGTTCGGCCGAATTATTAACTGTTTCTCCTTTTAAACTGCATCCACTGACTCTACGTTACATTTTATACTTTTAGTTTGCAAATAGTTTTAATTTCACATAGTTGATTACATTTTGTGGTTCCTTTTAAATACTTGCTGGCCAGCAATTTGTACAACGTGCAGTTCGCACGGAAGATGTTTTTCGACTGAGACTGACAATATGGCGCTTATTTCCCATGTGGAAAGGGTTGTCGCGTCATCGATTCTATTGTGTTTGGCGATGACGTCTTGGTTTTTTAAGGTGCAGCGATTACGTATCACATTTTGCAGATGACGTTTACATAGGAGTAGCCTGTTGTTTGGCAGAATCGCTGTCGTGTGTCACGTACGCCACTTGACCTTGAGGCAAACCCTTCATTGCTTATTGCGTTGTTTCGGGTTTGGAGAAAACTTTATGCTCATAGATTATGAAACTCTAATTCACAATAAAATTGTATCTGTTATGTACCCAAAATCCCTATATGGACCTACTTGTACCGTTACAATACCCCCTCAATGAGAGGTTTTATGACAAAGCATAAAAACTCTCATTGACACATTCATACTTCCTAAAGGGATCAGCTAGGATATGTCGCCACAACCCGCTGTATTGTTTATACAAAAAGAATATCAATCACTTACCCCTTGGTCCAGTGATTGTGACAGCACCTGCATGACCTTACTGGACTTCTCTTTCGAGATCCCAACACCGCAAGGCCAGTCAGGCACTTGACGTTCCTGCTATGACGTGCTGGCCAGCTCAGGACACTGCCACAGCATCACCAAACTCTGAAACATTGAAATAAAAAATCAAATCGTGGCCTTGTATAATGCCATATCCCGAACTGATCTGTTTCCCCTTAGCTACATTGGTTTACGTTAATAAGCATTGGTTTTTTTTCTTAACTCCTAATATCTCTAATACATAGATGCAAACAAGATTTATTATAGATGTATCCTTCTCTCATTTCATTCCTACATATTTATCAAAAATTTTGACTCCAATCGATAATATTTTAACTCTTTTCCATTTCAACAGAAGAAATATAATATAAATCTTTACACTAATGCAATACTATTTAAAACAACTAATTAAGTTAATAGAATCAACCAAACAATTTATCTATATAATTCTTACATATAACAAAACACAAGTTCACTACTTAAGAACACCCTTATCTATTTAAATTATTGATCATTTTTCATGATCCGAATACTCTAATACAAAATCATAATTATCATTGTGATCACCATTATCAAAATTATATATTTCATATCCATTAAACGTTACTACCCAATCTAGTAACCTCCTTCCACATACAATATGACCCCCCCCCTGGACTGTAGCGTCCAGTTGCTTCCACAAGGACTGAATTTAGGGAGGAATTTTGGCATCTCCTGTCCTTGCTTCGGCCTTACATTTTAAACTGCCAGATATCATAATATCTGATTTTATGTATTTATAACCTTAAAACGGGTCTATCACCTGTTTTACTGTTCCTACTCGAAGAAGGTGATAGCCGCTGTTCCATAGTTCCAGGGATTTCCCCTAAGCTGCCCCCGTTAATTTCAATTTTCACCAATTTCAAGGGCAACCAACCATGGTCAGTTTTACAATTTCTGCCCACAGCTGGTTGTCGTCCAAAACCACGATTAGTGCTGGTAAAACAGTAATCACCCAAAAATGCGGGGAAATCTTCTCTCTTTCACATGTTTTCACTTCATTAATATTAACACTGCACGGTATCAATTAACATATAATATATAATTATATAAGTGGTTGTGCAGTGTATATACGCCCTCTTGAGGCCGCCGATGATGGTAACGTACCTTGACGTTACCACCAACACTCACCGCTATCTGCAGTAGCACATGCCGCCACTGGAATAGCCTAACTTATATCTAAAGTTATGTCCTTCTACATGTACTGTCACTACATTCAACAATTGATTTTCTCTTCTATTAACACCAAACATCCCCCCAAAATCACCCATTAATCTTGCATAATAACATAATAAACATTGAATGTTTTAGTGGATAGTTAGTGAGGATCGGTCAATAATACAACTTTTAGTAATTTTGCGTCGACGTTTCGACAATATTTATTGTCATCTTCAGGACCTGTGTATGAAATACAGTAGAAATATCAAACATAACGAAACAATTAAATATTTGGGTGAACGTGTTGGTGATGTGAGTGTGTGCGTGTGTATGTATGTATCATTTTTTATGTGAAGACTTATGATAGTTTGTTTACATCTTCAAATTATCTTTAAGAAAGCGAGCAAATTATAGTATGAGAGAACTTAATTTATACAGTATTACAATTTAAATTACTAAATATAATGTTATTTTAATTAATTAAACAAACAGTAACCAACAATTGGATATTAGATTGGTACAAAAATTGTTTATACCTACAACAGTCAACATATAGCAAAGTAATATATTACCTATAACTAAAACAGATTAGGGGATGTTCACTACGTAATTATTAAAAGTTATTTTTACCATGTTTCACTCCCTACTGGTGTTAGCAAACAATCATAATTTAGAAATATACAATTTACACAATATTGTAAAACATTACGACTTAAATCAGATAGTTGACAAAGGTTACACACAAAAGTTTCTGGTAAATTTTACTAACAGGTAAACTTGGATAATACGGTAATTGTAATCATATTGTAAAATATAGTCAAGAGTACTATAGAATAATGTAATATATGTATGTGTCCACAATCACCCTTCTCTTTCACCCATGCTCCCCCCGCCAGTCCACCCAGCCTCTCACTCTAACCTGAATCGATCTATCACTCACTATCACCCCACTCACTCACCCTCTCTCTCTCTCTCTTTCTCTCTCTCTCTCTCACTGTCTCCCTTCTTCTCTCTCTCACTCTTCCACCCTTCGCTCTCACACTCTCTCTCTCTCCCTCTCATTATCTCTCTTCATTCACTCTCTCTCTTTCACTCTCTCTCTCTCTCTCTCTCTCTCTCTCTCTCTCTCTCTCTCTCTCTCTCTCTCTCTCTCTCTCTCTCTCCCTCTATTTGTCATTGTCCACGATTGGCACTCTAAAACACTCACCATTTTTATTACACTATCATCCTCATATAAATAGAGAATTATACACACGATAACAGAAATGATTTACCAACTTGTATTAAAGGGTTACAGACTTTAAAACACAACATTATAGATAACAGATCTATTATATGAAAAAGGTTATTACTTAATATTTACATTTTTGGTCAATGTTATTTACCTGGAACTTGGTTGGTCTATACAGAGTACCATAGTCAATGTAGTTCAAATATATGTCAGTCATAATCTCTCTCACATGATCCCTCAATCTCTCTCTCTCTCTCTCTCTCTCTCTCTCTCTCTCTCTCTCTCTCTCTCTCTCTCACTCTATTCTAAACAGATATATACCACAAATCTAACACGTAGACGTGTACATACACACACGCTAGAATTACATACGCACGCGCGCACACACACACACACACACACACACACACACACACACACACACACACACACACACACACACACACACACACACACACACACACACACAAGTCAACTACACATTCGAGAATCCATACATAAATATAACACTATTTTATTGACTTATTTTTATCATCTAAGTGTAAATTATGCACAACGGAGATACCCACTGTACTGAGTTTAAAACTGATCGACTATGTGTCTATAAGAAATGTTATATGTTTCTTAGCTAATACTAAATAATATAATCAGTGAGACACTTACAATTGTTGCTGACGCCAAACACACAACTGTAAATTTTCCCTGACCAACACCTTATTATAAAGCAGAACAGATGACCCTTGTACATTTGTAGGAAATTAAGTAACATGTGTTCGGAAGACAGTTGAGAAAGATTTGCACTAGGGGGGAGTGTGACACTAATTAATATCCAACGACAAGCTGGCCACTAATGACCAACACATCCTGTAGGGAGACTACTGAATATTTCTTCAAATTCTTGTTTTGACGGTGTGTATAAGTTGAGCATAACTGGACGAGAGGTTTTGAGTATCAGTGCGAAAATTAATGGAGTGAGGGTCACTTTTAAATGATTCAAATTAAAAGTGACCCTCACTCCATTAATTTTCGCACTGATACTCAAAACCTCTCGTCCAGTTATGCTCAACTTATACACACCGTCAAAACAAGAATTTGAAGAAATATTCAGTAGTCTCCCTACAGGATGTGTTGGTCATTAGTGGCCAGCTTGTCGTTGGATATTAATTAGTGTCACACTCCCCCCTAGTGCAAATCTTTCTCAACTGTCTTCCGAACACATGTTACTTAATTTCCTACAAATGTACAAGGGTCATCTGTTCTGCTTTATAATAAGGTGTTGGTCAGGGAAAATTTACAGTTGTGTGTTTGGCGTCAGCAACAATTGTAAGTGTCTCACTGATTATATTATTTAGTATTAGCTAAGAAACATATAACATTTCTTATAGACACATAGTCGATCAGTTTTAAACTCAGTACAGTGGGTATCTCCGTTGTGCATAATTTACACTTAGATGATAAAAATAAGTCAATAAAATAGTGTTATATTTATGTATGGATTCTCGAATGTGTAGTTGACTTGTGTGTGTGTGTGTGTGTGTGTGTGTGTGTGTGTGTGTGTGTGTGTGTGTGTGTGTGTGCGTGCGTATGTAATTCTAGCGTGTGTGTATGTACACGTCTACGTGTTAGATTTGTGGTATATATCTGTTTAGAATAGAGTGAGAGAGAGAGAGAGAGAGAGAGAGAGATTGAGGGATCATGTGAGAGAGATTATGACTGACATATATTTGAACTACATTGACTATGGTACTCTGTATAGACCAACCAAGTTCCAGGTAAATAACATTGACCAAAAATGTAAATATTAAGTAATAACCTTTTTCATATAATAGATCTGTTATCTATAATGTTGTGTTTTAAAGTCTGTAACCCTTTAATACAAGTTGGTAAATCATTTCTGTTATCGTGTGTATAATTCTCTATTTATATGAGGATGATAGTGTAATAAAAATGGTGAGTGTTTTAGAGTGCCAATCGTGGACAATGACAAATAGAGGGAGAGAGAGAGAGAGAGAGAGAGAGAGAGAGAGAGAGAGAGAGAGAGAGAGAGAGAGAGAGAGAGAGAGAGAGAGAGAGAGAGTGAAAGAGAGAGAGTGAATGAAGAGAGATAATGAGAGGGAGAGAGAGAGAGTGTGAGAGCGAAGGGTGGAAGAGTGAGAGAGAGAAGAAGGGAGACAGTGAGAGAGAGAGAGAGAAAGAGAGAGAGAGAGGGTGAGTGAGTGGGGTGATAGTGAGTGATAGATCGATTCAGGTTAGAGTGAGAGGCTGGGTGGACTGGCGGGGGGAGCATGGGTGAAAGAGAAGGGTGATTGTGGACACATACATATATTACATTATTCTATAGTACTCTTGACTATATTTTACAATATGATTACAATTACCGTATTATCCAAGTTTACCTGTTAGTAAAATTTACCAGAAACTTTTGTGTGTAACCTTTGTCAACTATCTGATTTAAGTCGTAATGTTTTACAATATTGTGTAAATTGTATATTTCTAAATTATGATTGTTTGCTAACACCAGTAGGGAGTGAAACATGGTAAAAATAACTTTTAATAATTACGTAGTGAACATCCCCTAATCTGTTTTAGTTATAGGTAATATATTACTTTGCTATATGTTGACTGTTGTAGGTATAAACAATTTTTGTACCAATCTAATATCCAATTGTTGGTTACTGTTTGTTTAATTAATTAAAATAACATTATATTTAGTAATTTAAATTGTAATACTGTATAAATTAAGTTCTCTCATACTATAATTTGCTCGCTTTCTTAAAGATAATTTGAAGATGTAAACAAACTATCATAAGTCTTCACATAAAAAATGATACATACATACACACGCACACACTCACATCACCAACACGTTCACCCAAATATTTAATTGTTTCGTTATGTTTGATATTTCTACTGTATTTCATACACAGGTCCTGAAGATGACAATAAATATTGTCGAAACGTCGACGCAAAATTACTAAAAGTTGTATTATTGACCGATCCTCACTAACTATCCACTAAAACATTCACTGATTGACGGTCACTAAAAATTTAAGGATATAATAAACATTAACATTGCTACGTTCAACTAAACAATTCACCTTTAAATAATTTGTATAAAAAATTATCAACATTACACCTTGAACTTTCTATTAACTCTTTTTATTTATACTCTTAATTATTTAACATTTATTGGAACATTAGAGTCTCCAAAAAATTCAAATTTATTATCAACCGTTATGTTACATAACATTTCATTTATCATTACCTTTCTACTATGAATTTTCTATTTAACATTTTCCTCATTAATTAGTTTGGGTGACTCTCAGTTATTCACAATGATTCTATTTATATGGGCCTTATAATATATAACCTTCGTCCCTTTCTCTCTTCTAACAACCACTAACAGATTTACATAGGGTGACACCAATCTTTCAATAATAACCCCCTTCAACACTAATTCCACTTAAATCACTTTCCTCTTATAATAAAATATCTAATACCCTCTTTGTAACTAGGATGTGTGTTCCCAACCTTGGCAATTTCATTCATAACCTTTTGCCATTCCCATAATCTCAGCAAGCACTCTTCGACCCTTCACAATTACCTGCCCAACGACGCACGTTGATCACTCCTTGCCACCTCACCCTCACTACAAAATTTCACCATCACCTATTTATTCTTCATTTACATTACTCACTTTCTACATATAAGCACTCCCACTTCTGTGTCCCTACTACTACTCTGTTTCTGTATTATTTACTTTGATTCCAAAATTCTTATTTCTCTAACACCCATTAGAATTATCTCTGACTGACCCCAATGCCTTACTTAAATAATCATTCTTACCCAAACAAATTCTCTTACCACATTTTACATTACTATGATCTTTGAATATTACCTTAGAAAATTCATCACTTACCTCTTAGTAACAATGTAACTCAATATCCAAACATATTATCTGTTTAATCATTTACTAATCATCAGATAATCTAAATCTCATAAAATCATTTAACTTCATTGTCAAATCTCTTTTATACAACATTAATTAATTAATCTTCAATTATTTAATTCAAACAATTTAAAATATCACAATTACTTTAATTACCTTCTTCCAAAACAATTACAATTCATTTAATACAGACTCTCATTATTTATTAAATCTGATAAAATATTTTTATCATTAAAATCATTGGATTTCGTTGTCCATGACGTGTCCGTTACTTAACTAAATATCACTATAATATTGACGACTCAGAACACAAAGTTTTTTATAAGTAAAAACGTAAAGTTTTACCTTACAGCCTAAACCGGCTTTCATCTATAGAAGGCTTCATAAGCCTTTATAGTTATATAGTTAGCAGCGCTACTAACGACAGCCTCTGATGAAGCCTTCTATAGGTGAAAGCCGGTTTAGGCTGTAAGGTAAAACTTTACGTTTTTACTTATAAAAAACTTTGTGTTCCGAGTCGTCAATATTATAGTGATATTCATTAAAATCAATTTCTGCTACATGCACACATTGTTTACATAAAATACATTTCACAACACAAACACAATTAATTTCACTATAAATTTATTTACAATTCTTCGTCATTAATTTTCTGTTTACCACACCTCATTTCATAAGTCACCACCATAAACTAAAATAATTGAAATGTTCATGAACAACACAATATCTACCCTCCATCATCGAATAATAACCTGATCTTATGGCTACACCATTCATTTACAATTACAGACACATTTTTATTATTATAATTATAACAATCATCATTATTACTTTGTTCCATTGTGTCAATACTATTGATAATAGACATATTGATGCATGCTATCAATTCGAAATTCCTGTCGATTTCGTGTATGGTAATTTCTCCTTTAGTATTTTCTGTTACCACCAGGTACGTTAAAAATTCGTCTTTAACAACTGTTGCTACATCCGTTTCAACATAAGGTAAGTACTCACTATAATTGTCAACTCTCTTTCTATTCACTCTCTCTCTCTCTTAATTCTGTATAACTTCTCCCAACCTCAAACAAATCTATCTTCCTATCACCATACCTCTCTCTCTCTCTCTCAAAATATCCCTCATCATAACACCAAGTCACACTCTCTCTCTTAATATATGCAGGGGGCACTAAATCATAAAAATACCTCCTGGTCCTCCCAGGAATATCACTAAAACTCAAAGGACAATTATTTGTAGATCTTTCATCTACCAAATATACTCGTGAAGACCTTTCTTCACCCCCAACAACACCACGGAAAAAATTACCCCCTGCAACCCCTGTACCTCTATACTCTCTCACCACTTTCTCTCTGACTCATCAACACATACAAACATTCCATTACTACATTCTACCTCACCTAAAATTTCATCAACACTATTTTTAATTATATCATCATAATTATCACCCCTACTTACCTCATTATATGTCATCTGACCGTCTTTCTTTTCATTTTCGTTTAATTTATCGGTCTCTTTACTACTTTCAACCCCCATTTTAATCTCACAATTATCATCTACTTTATTCATTTTAAAGTTATTAATAATGTCGTCTACTCTTGCATTTTGTTTATCAAACTTCTGACTGACTCCTTCTATTATTTGTTCTCTCATATTCTCAAAACGTGCATTAATTTCATTAATATGTTGATTAAAATCAAAATTTTGTTGTTTAATTTTGTCTTTTACTTCTTCAAATTTGGTATTGAAATTACTGTTGATTTTCTTAATTTTTCTTTTTTGTTCATCAAACTTCTCATCAAATTTATTAAACTTTTCATCCAATTTATTTAACAGTAATTGTATCGTGGCATTTGTCTCATCTGGTTTCTTTTCAGACTGAGTTGAGATGGGTGTTACTTGTATTCTATCTAACTCAACAGATTCGGTGGTACTAGACTCGCCGATCTGACTTATTGGTGTTGAATAACCTCCCATCTCACTCGTAAATGTTTTGTCAGTTATGCTGACATCTACATTTTTATCTGCCATCTTGAAAAAAAATTGTTTAAATATATTTCTTTCCAAACTATTATCATATATCTAACATATATTACAATCACAACATAACCTTATTATTTACGTATTACTTACATACCCCTTTCCAACAACCATTCTGTTTCCGTATGCAGGTTTATTTATATAAAATTTATTTATATAAAGTCCCTCCGTAAGGGCGCCATTTGTTAACAAACCTGCGTTTTTGACATTTTAATTGACTTACCTTTTATAAGTTTCTCGTTAACATTTACTTGTTCACCATGCTAGTTCAGGCAATCGCCACGTGGTGTTGTTGCCAACATAATATTTTGCGTTCGGGTCCAGGATTCTATTAAAGGTGCTCAGAAACGGAATGGTTGTAAAGAAATAATATACTCTGATATCATTAGGTAAAACTTGTGTTTTAATTGTCTGAATTTTTTAAATAATTGAATAACAAAAAAACAAGATGGAGTCTTCCTCTGTTACCAAATCCAAAAAAAAAAAAAAAAAAATGGCTGCGAAATATTTTCACTACATCAGCCTTACTTGTGATACATTTGCACAACATATATTTTAACTCCAATTTACTCTGGTTACCTATTCAAATGAATCTATACCATTACTGCAGTTTTAAATAATTTCAATTATGAAGTTACATGAATCACGTAACATAAACCAATACTTGTGATTTTATATGTACCGGTACACACACACACACACACACACACATGCTCCCACATAAACTACTTTAACGGTACATTTTTACAAATTTTACTTGAGCTCATAAGTTAATGGGTTTGTAGTTGATATTTTGAAAGTGTCTACGTCCCTGAATTTGCTGGATTGACGATCGGGTCAAGCGTCACCCATGGTTCGACTGGTGTTCGGCCGAATTATTAACTGTTTCTCCTTTTAAACTGCATCCACTGACTCTACGTTACATTTTATACTTTTAGTTTGCAAATAGTTTTAATTTCACATAGTTGATTACATTTTGTGGTTCCTTTTAAATACTTGCTGGCCAGCAATTTGTACAACGTGCAGTTCGCACGGAAGATGTTTTTCGACTGAGACTGACAATATGGCGCTTATTTCCCATGTGGAAAGGGTTGTCGCGTCATCGATTCTATTGTGTTTGGCGATGACGTCTTGGTTTTTTAAGGTGCAGCGATTACGTATCACATTTTGCAGATGACGTTTACATAGGAGTAGCCTGTTGTTTTGGCAGAATCGCTGTTGTGTGTCACGTACGCCACTTGACCTTGAGGCAAACCCTTCATTGCTTATTGCGTTGTTTCGGGTTTGGAGAAAACTTTATGCTCATAGATTATGAAACTCTAATTCACAATAAAATTGTATCTGTTATGTACCCAAAATCCCTATATGGACCTACTTGTACCGTTACAATACCCCCTCAATGAGAGGTTTTATGACAAAGCATAAAAACTCTCATTGACACATTCATACTTCCTAAAGGGATCAGCTAGGATATGTCGCCACAACCCGCTGTATTGTTTATACAAAAAGAATATCAATCACTTACCCCTTGGTCCAGTGATTGTGACAGCACCTGCATGACCTTACTGGACTTCTCTTTCGAGATCCCAACACCGCAAGGCCAGTCAGGCACTTGACGTTCCTGCTATGACGTGCTGGCCAGCTCAGGACCACTGCCACAGCATCACCAAACTCTGAAACATTGAAATAAAAAATCAAATCGTGGCCTTGTATAATGCCATATCCCGAACTGATCTGTTTCCCCTTAGCTACATTGGTTTACGTTAATAAGCATTGGTTTTTTTCTTAACTCCTAATATCTCTAATACATAGATGCAAACAAGATTTATTATAGATGTATCCTTCTCTCATTTCATTCCTACATATTTATCAAAAATTTGACTCCAATCGATAATATTTTAACTCTTTTCCATTTCAACAGAAGAAATATAATATAAATCTTTACACTAATGCAATACTATTTAAAACAACTAATTAAGTTTAATAGAATCAACCAAACAATTTATCTATATAATTCTTACATATAACAAAACACAAGTTCACTACTTCAGAACACCCTATCTATTTAAATTATTGATCATTTTTCATGATCCGAATACTCTAATACAAAATCATAATTATCATTGTGATCACCATTATCAAAATTATATATTTCATATCCATTAAACGTTACTACCCAATCTAGTAACCTCCTTCCACATACAATATGACCCCCCCCTGGACTGTAGCGTCCAGTTGCTTCCACAAGGACTGAATTTAGGGAGGAATTTTGGGATCTCCTGTCCTTGCTTCGGCCTTACATTTTAAACTGCCAGATATCATAATATCTGATTTTATGTATTTATAACCTTAAAACGGGTCTATCACCTGTTTTACTGTTCCTACTCGAAGAAGGTGATAGCCGCTGTTCCATAGTTCCAGGGATTTCCCCTAAGCTGCCCCCCGTTAATTTCAATTTTCACCAATTTCAAGGGCAACCAACCATGGTCAGTTTTACAATTTCTGCCCACAGCTGGTTGTCGTCCAAAACCACGATTAGTGCTGGTAAAACAGTAATCACCCAAAAATGCGGGGAAATCTTCTCTCTTTCACATGTTTTCACTTCATTAATATTAACACTGCACGGTATCAATTAACATATAATATATAATTATATAAGTGGTTGTGCAGTGTATATACTCCCTCTTGAGGCCGCCGATGATGGTAACGTACCTTGACGTTACCACCAACACTCACCGCTATCTGCAGTAGCGCATGCCGCCACTGGAATAGCCTAACTTATATCTAAACTTATGTCCTTCTACATGTACTGTCACTACATTCAACAATTGATTTTCTCTTCTATTAACACCAAACATCCCCCCAAAATCACCCATTAATCTTGCATAATAACATAATAAACATTAACATTGCTACGTTCAACTAAACAATTCACCTTTAAATAATTTGTATAAAAAATTATCAACATTACACCTTGAACTTTCTATTAACTCTTTTTATTTATACTCTTAATTATTTAACATTTATTGGAACATTAGAGTCTCCAAAAAATTCAAATTTATTATCAACCGTTATGTTACATAACATTTCATTTATCATTACCTTTCTACTATGAATTTTCTATTTAACATTTTCCTCATTAATTAGTTTGGGTGACTCTCAGTTATTCACAATGATTCTATTTATATGGGCCTTATAATATATAACCTTCGTCCCTTTCTCTCTTCTAACAACCACTAACAGATTTACATAGGGTGACACCAATCTTTCAATAATAACCCCCTTCAACACTAATTCCACTTAAATCACTTTCCTCTTATAATAAAATATCTAATACCCTCTTTGTAACTAGGATGTGTGTTCCCAACCTTGGCAATTCCATTCATAACCTTTTGCCATTCCCATAATCTCAGCAAGCACTCTTCGACCCTTCACAATTACCTGCCCAACGACGCACGTTGATCACTCCTTGCCACCTCACCCTCACTACAAAATTTCACCATCACCTATTTATTCTTCATTTACATTACTCACTTTCTACATATAAGCACTCCCACTACTGTGTCCCTACTACTACTCTGTTTCTGTATTATTTACTTTGATTCCAAAATTCTTATTTCTCTAACACCCATTAGAATTATCTCTGACTGACCCCAATGCCTTACTTAAATAATCATTCTTACCCAAACAAATTCTCTTACCACATTTTACATTACTATGATCTTTGAATATTACCTTAGAAAATTCATCACTTACCTCTTAGTAACAATGTAACTCAATATCCAAACATATTATCTGTTTAATCATTTACTAATCATCAGATAATCTAAATCTCATAAAATCATTTAACTTCATTATCAAATCTCTTTTATACAACATTAATTAATTAATCTTCAATTATTTAATTCAAACAATTTAAAATATCACAATTACTTTAATTACCTTCTTCCAAAACAATTACAATTCATTTAATACAGACTCTCATTATTTATTAAATCTGATAAAATATTTTTATCATTAAAATCATTGGATTTCGTTGTCCATGACGTGTCCGTTACTTAACTAAATATCACTATAATATTGACGACTCAGAACACAAAGTTTTTTATAAGTAAAAACGTAAAGTTTTACCTTACAGCCTAAACCGGCTTTCACCTATAGAAGGCTTCATAAGCCTTTATAGTTATATAGTTAGCAGCGCTACTAACGACAGCCTCTGATGAAGCCTTCTATAGGTGAAAGCCGGTTTAGGCTGTAAGGTAAAACTTTACGTTTTTACTTATAAAAAACTTTGTGTTCCGAGTTGTCAATATTATAGTGATATTCATTAAAATCAATTTCTGCTACATGCACACATTGTTTACATAAAATACATTTCACAACACAAACACAATTAATTTCACTATAAATTTATTTACAATTCTTCGTCATTAATTTTCTGTTTACCACACCTCATTTCATAAGTCACCACCATAAACTAAAATAATTGAAATGTTCATGAACAACACAATATCTACCCTCCATCATCGAATAATAACCTGATCTTATGGCTACACCATTCATTTACAATTACAGACACATTTTTATTATTATAATTATAACAATCATCATTATTACTTTGTTCCATTGTGTCAATACTATTGATAATAGACATATTGATGCATGCTATCAATTCGAAATTCCTGTCGATTTCGTGTATGGTAATTTCTCCTTTAGTATTTTCTGTTACCACCAGGTACGTTAAAAATTCGTCTTTAACAACTGTTGCTACATCCGTTTCAACATAAGGTAAGTACTCACTATAATTGTCAACTCTCTTTCTATTCACTCTCTCTCTCTCTTAATTCTGTATAACTTCTCCCAACCTCAAACAAATCTATCTTCCTATCACCATACCTCTCTCTCTCTCTCTCAAAATATCCCTCATCATAACACCAAGTCACACTCTCTCTCTTAATATATGCAGGGGGCACTAAATCATAAAAATACCTCCTGGTCCTCCCAGGAATATCACTAAAACTCAAAGGACAATTATTTGTAGATCTTTCATCTACCAAATATACTCGTGAAGACCTTTCTTCACCCCCAACAACACCACGGGAAAAAATTACCCCCTGCAACCCCTGTACCTCTATACTCTCTCACCACTTTCTCTCTGACTCATCAACACATACAAACATTCCATTACTACATTCTACCTCACCTAAAATTTCATCAACACTATTTTTAATTATATCATCATAATTATCACCCCTACTTACCTCATTATATGTCATCTGACCGTCTTTCTTTTCATTTTCGTTTAATTTATCGGTCTCTTTACTGCTTTCAACCCCCATTTTAATCTCACAATTATCATCTACTTTATTCATTTTAAAGTTATTAATAATGTCGTCTACTCTTGCATTTTGTTTATCAAACTTCTGACTGACTCCTTCTATTATTTGTTCTCTCATATTCTCAAAACGTGCATTAATTTCATTAATATGTTGATTAAAATCAAAATTTTGTTGTTTAATTTTGTCTTTTACTTCTTCAAATTTGGTATTGAAATTACTGTTGATTTTCTTAATTTTTCTTTTTTGTTCATCAAACTTCTCATCAAATTTATTAAACTTTTCATCCAATTTATTTAACAGTAATTGTATCGTGGCATTTGTCTCATCTGGTTTCTTTTCAGACCGAGTTGAGATGGGTGTTACTTGTATTCTATCTAACTCAACAGATTCGGTGGTACTAGACTCGCCGATCTGACTTATTGGTGTTGAATAACCTCCCATCTCACTCGTAAACGTTTTGTAAGTTATGCTGACATCTACATTTTTATCTGCCATCTTGAAAAAAAATTGTTTAAATATATTTCTTTCCAAACTATTATCATATATCTAACATATATTACAATCACAACATAACCTTATTATTTACGTATTACTTACATACCCCTTTCCAACAACCATTCTGTTTCCGTATGCAGGTTTATTTATATAAAATTTATTTATATAAAGTCCCTCCGTAAGGGCGCCATTTGTTAACAAACCTGCGTTTTTGACATTTTAATTGACTTACCTTTTATAAGTTTCTCGTTAACATTTACTTGTTCACCATGCTGGTTCAGGCAATCGCCACGTGGTGTTGTTGCCAACATAATATTTTGCGTTCGGGTCCAGGATTCTATTAAAGGTGCTCAGAAACGGAATGGTTGTAAAGAAATAATATACTCTGATATCATTAGGTAAAAATTGTGTTTTAATTGTCTGAATTTTGTAAATAATTGAATAACAAAAAAACAAGATGGAGTCTTCCTCTGTTACCAAATCCAAAAAAAAAAAAAAAAAAATGGCTGCGAAATATTTTCACTACATCAGCCTTACTTGTGATACATTTGCACAACATATATTTTAACTCCAATTTACTCTGGTTACCTATTCAAATGAATCTATACCATTACTGCAGTTTTAAATAATTTCAATTATGAAGTTACATGAATCATGTAACATAAACCAATACTTGTGATTTTATATGTACCGGTACACACACACACACACACACATGCTCCCACATAAACTACTTTAACGGTACATTTTTACAAATTTTACTTGAGCTCAAAAGTTAATGGGTTTGTAGTTGATATTTTGAAAGTGTATACGTCCCTGAATTTGCTGGATTGACGATTGGGTCAGGCGTCACCCATGGTTCGACTGGTGTTCGGCCGAATTATTAACTGTTTCTCCTTTTAAACTGCATCCACTGACTCTACGTTACATTTTATACTTTTTGTTTGCAAATAGTTTTAATTTCACATAGTTGATTACATTTTGTGGTTCCTTTTAAATACTTGCTGGCCAGCAATTTGTACAACGTGCAGTTCGCACGGAAGATGTTTTTCGACTGAGACTGACAATATGGCGCTTATTTCCCATTTGGAAAGGGTTGTCGCGTCATCGATTCTATTGTGTTTGGCGATGACGTCTTGGTTTTTTAAGGTGCAGCGATTACGTATCGCATTTTGCAGATGACGTTTACATAGGAGTAGCCTGTTGTTTTGGCAGAATCGCTGTCGTGTGTCACGTACGCCACTTGACCTTGAGGCAAACCCTTCATTGCTTATTGCGTTGTTTCGTGTTTGGAGAAAACTTTATGCTCATAGATTATGAAAATCTAATTCACAATAAAATTGTATCTGTTATGTACCCAAAATCCCTATATGGACCTACTTGTACCATTACAATACCCCCTCAATGAGAGGTTTTATGACAAAGCATAAAAACTCTCATTGACACATTCATAATTCCTAAAGGGATCAGCTAGGATATGTCGCCACAACCCGCTGTATTGTTTATACAAAAAAATATCAATCACTTACCCCTTGGTCCAGTGATTGTGACAGCACCTGCATGACCTTACTGGACTTCTCTTTCGAGATACCAACACCGCAAGGCCGGTCAGGCACTTGTCGTTCCTGCTCTGACGTGCTGGCCAGCTCAGGACCACCGCCACAGCATCACCAAACTCTGAAACATTGAAATAAAAAATCAAATAGTGACCTTGCATAATGCCATATCCCGAACTGATCTGTTCCCCTTAGCTACATTGGTTTACGTTAATAAGCATTGGTTTTTTTCTTAACTCCTAATATCTCTAATACATAGATGCAAACAAGATTTATTATAGATGTATCCTTCTCTCATTTCATTCCTACATATTTATCATAATTTTGACTCCAATCGATAATATTTTAACTCTTTTCCATTTCAACAGAAGAAATATAATATAAATCTTTACACTAATGTAATACTATTTAAAACAACTAATTAAGTTTAATAGAATCAACCAAACAATTTATCTATATAATTCTTACATATAACAAAACACAAGTTCACTATTTCAGAACACCCTATCTATTTAAATTATTGATCATTTTTCATGATCCGAATACTCTAATACAAAATCATAATTATCATTGTGATCACCATTATCAAAATTATATATTTCATATCCATTAAACGTTACTACCCAATCTAGTAACCTCCTTCCACATACACTATGACCTCCCCCCCTGGACTGTAGCGTCCAGTTGCTTCCACAAGGACTGAATTTAGGGAGGAATTTTGGCATCTCCTGTCCTTGCTTCGGCCTTATATTTTAAACTGCCAGATATCATAATATCTGATTTTATGTATTTATAACCTTAAAACGGGTCTATCACCTGTTTTACTGTTCCTACTCGAAGAAGGTGATAGCCGCTGTTCCATAGTTCCAGGGATTTCCCCTAAGCTGCCTCCCGTTAATTTCAATTTTCACCAATTTCAAGGGCAACCAACCATGGTCAGTTTTACAATTTCTGCCCACAGCTGGTTGTCGTCCAAAACCACGATTAGTGCTGGTAAAACAGTAATCACCCAAAAAGGCGGGAAAATCTTCTCTCTTTCGCATGTTTTCACTTCATTAATATTAACACTGCACGGTATCAATTAACATATATTATATAATTATATAAGTGGTTGTGCTGTGTATACGCCCTCTTGAGGCCGCCGATGATGGTAACGTACCTTGACGTTACCACCAACACTCACCGCTATCTGCAGTAGCACATCCCGCCACTGCAATAGCCTAACTTATATCTAAACTTATGTACTTTTACATGTACTGTCACTACATTCCACAATTGAATTTCTCTTCTATTAACACCAAACATCCCCCCAAAATCACCCATTAATCTTGCATAATAACATAATATAACATAATAAACATTAACATTGCTACGTTCAACTAAACAATTCACCTTTAAATAATTTGTATAAAAAAATTATCAACATTACACCTTGAACTTTCTATTAACTCTTTTTATTTGTACTCTTAATTATTTAACATTTATTGGACCATTAGATTCTCCAAAAAATTCAAATTTATTATCAACCTTTATGTTACATAACATTTCATTTATCATTACCTTTCTACTATGAATTTTCTATTTAACATTTTCCTCATTAATTAGTTTGGGTGACTCTAAGTTATTCAATGGGCCTTATAATATATAACATTCCTCCCTTTCTCTCTTCTAACAACCACTAACAGATTTACATAGGGTGACACCAATCTCTCAATAATAACCCCCTTCAACACTAATTCCACTTAAATCACTTTCCTGTTATAATAAAATATCTAATACCCTCTTTGTAACTAGGATGTGTGTTCCCAACCTTGGCAATTCCATTCATAACCTTTTGCCCTTCCCATAATCTCGGCAAGCACTCTTCGACCCTTCACAATTACCTGCCCAACGACGCACGTTGATCACTCCTTGCCACCTCACCCTCACTACAAAATTTCACCATCACCTATTTATTCTTCATTTACATTACTCACTTTCTACATATAAGCACTCCCACTACTGTGTCCCTACTACTACTCTGTTTTGTATTATTTACTTTGATTCCAAAATTCTTATTTCTCTAACACCCATTAGAATTAACTCTGACTGACCCCAATGCCTTACTTAAATAATCATTCTTACCCAAACAAATTCTCTTACCACATTTTACATTACTATGATCTTTGAATATTACCTTAGAAAATTCATCACTTACCTCTTAGTAACAATGTAACTCAATATCCAAACATATTATCTGTTTAATCATTTACTAATCATCAGATAATCTAAATCTCATAAAATCATTTAACTTCATTATCAAATCTCTTTTATACAACATTAATTAATTAATCTTCAATTATTTAATTAAAACAATTTAAAATATCACAATTACTTTAATTACCTTCTTCCAAAACAATTACAATTCATTTAATACAGACTCTCGTTATTTATTAAATCTGATAAAATATTTTTATCATTAAAATCAATTTCTGCTACATGCACACATTGTTTACATAAAATACATTTCACAACACAAACACAATTAATTTCACTATAAATTTATTTACAATTCTTCGTCATTAATTTTCTGTTTACCACACCTCATTTCATAAGTCATCACCATAATCTAAAATAATTAAAATGTTCATGAACAACACAATATCTACCCTCCATCATCGAATAATAACCTGATCTTACAGCTACACCATTCATTTACAATTACAGACACATTTTTATTATTATAATTATAACAATCATCATTATTACTTTGTTCCATTGTATCAATACTATTGATAATACACATATTGATGCATGCTATCAATTCGAAATTCCTGTCGATTTCGTGTAAGGTAATTTCTCCTTTAGTATTTTCTGTTACCACCAGGTACGTTAAAAATTCATCTTTAACAACTGTTGCTACATCCGTTTCAACATAAGGTAAGTACTCACTATAATTGTCAACTCTCTTTCTATTCACTCTCTCTCTTAATTCTGTATAACTTCTCCCAACCTCAAACAAATCTATCTTCCTATCACCATACCTCTCTCTCTCAAAATATCCCTCATCATAACACCAAGTCACACTCTCTCTCTTAATATATGCAGGGGGCACTAAATTATAAAAATACCTCCTGGTCCTCCCAGGAATATCACTAAAACTCAAAGGACAATTATTTGTAGATCTTTCATCTACCAAATATACTCGTGAATACCTTTCTTCACCCCCAACAACACCATGGGAAAAAATTACCCCCTGCAACCCCTGTACCTCTATACTCTCTCACCACTTTCTCTCTGACTCATCAACACATACTAACATTCCATTACTACATTCTACCTCCTCTAAAATTTCATCACCACTATTTTTAATTATATCATCATAATTATCACCCCTACTTACCTCATTATATGTCATCTGACCGTCTTGCTTTTCATTTTCGTATAATTTATCGGTCTCTTTACTACTTTCAACCCCCATTGTAATCTCACAATTATCATCTACTTTATTCATTTTAAAGTTATTAATAATGTCGTCTACTCTTGCATTTTGTTTATCAAACTTCTGACTGACTCCTTCTATTATTTGTTCTCTCATATTCTCAAAACGTGCATTAATTTCATTAATATGTTGATTAAAATTAAAAATTTGTTGTTTAATTTCGTCTTTTACTTCTTCAAATTTGGTATTGAAATTACTGTTGATTTTCTTAATTTTGCTTTTTTGTTCATCAAACTTTTCATCAAATTTATTTAACAGTAATTGTATCGTGGCATTTGTCTCATCTGGTTTCTTTTCAGACCGAGTTGAGATGGGTGTTACTTGTATTCTATCTAACTCAACAGATTCGGTGGTACTTGACTCGCCGATCTGTCTTATTGGTGTTGAATAACCTCCCATCTCACTCGTAAACTTTTTGTCAGTTACGCTGACATCTACATTTTTATCTGCCATAGTGATAAAATTTTTTTAAATATATTTCTTTCCAAACTATTATCATATATCTCACATATATTACAATCACAACATAACCTTATTATTTACGTATTACTTACATACCCCTTTCCAACAACCATTCTGTTTCCGTATGCAGGTTTATTTATATAAAATTTATTTATATAAAGTCCCTCCGTAAGGGCGCCATTTGTTAACAAACCTGCGTTTTTGACATTTTAATTGACTTACCTTTTATAAGTTTCTCGTTAACATTTACTTGTTCACCATGCTGGTTCAGGCAATCGCCACGTGGTGTTGTTGCCAACATAATATTTTGCGTTCGGGTCCAGGATTCTATTAAAGGTGCTCAGAAACGGAATGGTTGTAAAGAAATAATATACTCTGATATCATTAGGTAAAACTTGTGTTTTAATTGTCTGAATTTTTTAAATAATTGAATAACAAAAAACAAGATGGAGTCTTCCTCCGTTACCAAATCCAAAAAAAAAAAAAAAAAAAAAGTGCGAAATATTTTCACTACATCAGCCTTACTTGTGATACATTTGCACAACATATATTTTAACTCCAATTTACTCTGGTTACCTATTCAAATGAATCTATACCATTACTGCAGTTTTAAATAATTTCAATTATGAAGTTACATGAATCACGTAACATAAAGCAATACTTGTGATTTTATATGCACACACACACACACACACACACACACATACACACACATGCTCCCACATAAACTACTTTAACGGTACATTTTTACAAATTTTACTTGAGCTCAAAAGTTAATGGGTTTGTAGTTGATATTTTGAAAGTGTCTACGACCCTGAATTTGCTGGATTGACGATCGGGTCAGGCGTCACCCATGGTTCGACTGCTGTTCGGCCGAATTATTAACTGTATCTCCTTTTAAACTGCATCCACTGACTCTACGTTACATTTTATACTTTTAGTTTGCAAATAGTTTTAATTTCACATAGTTGATTACATTTTGCGGTTCCTTTTAAATACTTGCTGGCCAGCAATTTGTACAACGTGCAGTTCGCACGGAAGATGTTTTTCGACTGAGACTGACAATATGGCGCTTATTTCCCATGTGGAAAGGGTTGTCGCTTCATCGATTCTATTGTGTTTGGCGATGACGTCTTGGTTTTTTAAGGTGCAGCGATTACGTATCGCATTTTGCAGATGACGTTTACATAGGAGTAGCCTGTTGTTTTGGCAGAATCGCTGTCGTGTGTCACGTACGCCACTTGACCTTGAGGCAAACCCTTCATTGCTTATTGCGTTGTTTCATGTTTGGAGAAAACTTTACACTTATAGATTATGAAACTCTAATTCACAATAAAATTGTATCTGTTATGTACCCAAAATCCCTATATGGACTTACTTGTACTGTTACAATACCCCCTCAATGAGAGGTTTTATGACAAAGCATAAAAACTCTCATTGACACATTCATACTTCCTAAAGGGATCAGCTAGGATATGTCGCCACAACCCGCTGTATTGTTTATGTGACGATTTAAATTGTAACCATTATTAAAAAGAAAGAAATAAAAAAAAAATTAAGGTTGCGAGCCATTAACCATTTAAATCTCACAATAAAAAAAAAACATGTAGGTACTAAGTGTGAAAGGAAGAAGTAATTAATAAGGGCAAATAAACTGTAATAAAGAGGCATATATTGTAAATAATTATTATTGTCGTATTTAACCCTTGCTTGCTATCAGGCGCCTACCTGTTGATTCCGGACTCGACATGTTTTCCGAGTCTTCTGTAATTATGAATAAAATAAAAAAACTAATGTTAATAATTAAAGAATCTGAAGACACAGATAGTCACTAAAATAACTCATTTAAATTATGTATTTTTATCTAGGAATAGTTTGTATAAATAAAAATGTTTATTTAGAGAGAGACAGGGACTATATTCTCGCGGAATAAACACCCCACTACCTCTTGTGCAGTACCAGTGGAAGCGGGCGAAATATCTCTCTCTCTCGCTATGAAGACTCCAAGCAGTGCACACGCATGAGCAAAAGCTCTGTTGGAATGTTGTGTGATTTGTTGTTAGTTTGGCTTATTTCAAATGTAGTTTATTAACTGCTACACAAAAGAGTGTAACATGTAACATTAATTAAAAATCAGAAACGTGGTAACAAGAAGAAATATGTGACAACAAAAGTACGAGTATTAATAACGATGACTGCTAACTTCACCAACTGATGACACTTTTCAACATCCTACCCGGACATGTGAACTACCCGAATTTGCAACTCTAGTAGACCCGACAGAAGATGCATTTCGAGACATCAAAGAATCTACGCCTACCATCGTAGAAGGTTCGACCTAGACTGCAGACGTTTAAGCCTTTAATGACTAAGACCAGACCTAGATGAGGACGACGCTTTTAAGGATTCCCAAGACGGACACTCCCGGAGGAAATTTCTACATACCAAATTAAAGGTGACTCGATAGCACGTCTATCGAGGAATAATTAATAATTATAATTGTAACACAATACACTTTAAAGGAGAGACTTTTCAGAGACGATTAAACTTGTAAAGATTAAAAAAAATTAACTCTAAGAATTTAATGTAACTATTCAGACATCATACATTGTAACAGTTTAAATCTTAATGTATCGTAGTATAATTAATACCATTCTTCAAATGGGATAATAATGACGCATAAAACTAAAGGTCTTGCAAGCTAATAAAGATGAATTGAATATAATTAAAAGTTTGATGACTAAATACCTAAGGTTACCCGGATCCGTGGTATAGCAAAATAAAATCTTTTGTGATCCCAAAGTTTAAATAAAGAATTCAATTAACTTTAATAATTCAATTAGTAATGTTATGGGATCTATCTTTTGAGTAAATGTTATTTTTTAAAATGTTTAATAAAGAGAAGTCTTTTTGTTACACACATATACTGAGTACATAAATCAACAGTTTTCCCATTCCCTGATTCCTTTTATATTTACTCTGTGTTGTTCTGATTATTTCAGCTCGTCGAATAAGGCAGCCTGAATAATTGGCAGAACCAATTATTTCGGGTTCCCCAAGTTATAACACTAGAGAAGATGTTTTAAATTGCGCCACTCTGCTAATTTGTTGAAATTTTGCTGCTAATTAGTAAAAAAAAAATTTTTGGTGACTTGTGTTGTTTAAGCAGTAATTGTGTTCCGATTAACCCAGACCATAAGCTGTTGATTTATTCACTCGTGTACTTTAAAATGTGTCTAAAATCTTAAATAAAATTAAACGATAATAGTTATTATAATAGTTTTATAAATAAGTAAGTTAATTATTATTTAGATATAGGAATGAACATCATGTTAACTAAAGATGCCCCAAGAATACGATATAACAGCAGGTACGCGCTTGTCAAAAGTTCATTCATCAACCTGTCGGTTTGTAAACAAAATGAGACCTGTAAATTTCCTGTTCTCGCCTGTACTGAACTGTCCTTGTCACCCTACCCCAAGTTGAGTGAGACAATGCATTCACCCTCTAGTTGAGCCCCTTTGTAAACAAAACAAACCCATTGTTTAAAACTCGTCTGACCTACATTCCAGTGAAACAGCTGATTGCTTAAATAAAAACTAATGCTAATGTTTAATAATAACTGTTAATAAATGTTTACCATGTACTAAAGTGTCTAGGAAATAATTGTGTATAGTATAGTAGAGCAAATAATATTATGACTTAAATTTCAAATAAATAAATGACTCAGTTAACCCTCCCTTGTTAAATAAAAAAATTAAACCCCATGTCCCAAATCAGTAACCTTGTAAACTGAGCCAAATAAAAAACAAAACAAAGTAAATAAAGTGTTGTAAATAAATATGGTAAGTCGATAGGAAATAATTCTACGTAAGTTTTCAAAACCCCAAGGTAATAATAAGTGAATAATAATAAGGCTAAATAAATCTTAAGTTAAACAAATTTGTGTAACGTGTAGCAGTAAATAAGAGAAAGGTAAATAATAATAAAAGTATAGTTGAATCGTGAACACCCCAGTTGTGGCCAGTAAGAGAACAATAAAGCGTGTTAAGAAATTTGTAGTAAGCAGCCACACTCTCCCTATTGTGATAAACCGTTGCCTCCCTAAACAATGAATACCACCGCGCGTGAAATACAATGGATTGAGTAAATTGTCTCCCCTTCCGCATAGTTTGTCTAGTTATGGTTAAAGAGATAATAAGAATTACCATCGTGAGATTCCGCTTCTCTCAAGTAACTATAATCTAGAGTGGAGTATGGGATCCTCTTTAGATTATTTTAGATGTAAGTCTATGGTATATAATCAAGATAGAATTATATACATGTAAAGTATCTAGTCACAACGGCGCCGGCTGAAAAAGATAATGATGAGGCAAAAAAGGTGCCAAGAGTTCATTTATGGATGCTGAAAGCTAACCTGTAGAGTTAGAGTAAGCTGATGTCAGTCGGGCCACGATATTGTGAGTTACTGTAATTAGGGAAATTAGTATTATAAGTTAGTACTGTAAGAAGTGAGATAAAGGGAATTTCACGAAGGCGAACATTTAAATGAGAACAAGATCATTTAAAGAGAGATAGAAAAAACAAACCTTGCACTAATAATAAATAATGATAATAATAGCGAAATTTCACACGGTACGCCCCAAGCATACTCTCGGTACGTTGCTGACCATATTTTCAGGAGTCTGTGTTTGTTAAGAGGCGGAGTATGTGACGATTTAAATTGTAACCATTATTAAAAAGAAAGAAATAAAAAAAAAATTAAGGTTGCTAGCCATTAACCATTTAAATCTCACAATAATAAAAAAAACATGTAGGTACTAAGTGTGAAAGGAAGAAGTAATTAATAAGGGCAAAGAAACTGTAATAAAGAGGCATATTGTAAATAATTATTATTGTCGTATTTAACCCTTGCTTGCTATCAGGCGCCTACCTGTTGATTCCGGACTCGACATGTTTTCCGAGTCTTCTGTAATTATGAATAAAATAAAAAAAACTAATGTTAATAATTAAAGAATCTGAAGACACAGATAGTCACTAAAATAACTCATTTAAATTATGTATTTTTATCTAGGGATAGTTTGTATAAATAAAAATGTTTATTTAGAGAGAGACAGGGACTATATTCTCGCGGAATAAACACCCCACTACCTCTTGTGCAGTACCAGTGGAAGCGGGCGAAAAATCTCTCTCTCTCGCTATGAAGACTCCAAGCAGTGCACACGCACGAGCAAAAGCTCTGTTGGAATGTTGTGTGATTTGTTGTTAGTTTGGCTTATTTCAAATGTAGTTTATTAACTGCTACACAAAAGAGTGTAACATGTAATATTAATTAAAAATCAGAAACGTGGTAACAAGAAGAAATATGTGACAACAAAAGTACGAGTATTAATAACGATGACTGCTAACTTCACCAACTGACGACACTTTTCAACATCCTACCCGGACATGTGAACTACCCGAATTTGCAACTCTAGTAGACCCGACAGAAGATGCATTTCGAGACATCAAAGAATCTACGCCTACCATCGTAGAAGGTTCGACCTAGACTGCAGACGTTTAAGCCTTTAATGACTAAGACCAGACCTAGATGAGGACGACGCTTTTAAGGATTCCCAAGACGGACACTCCCGGAGGAAATTTCTACATACCAAATTAAAGGTGACTCGATAGCACGTCTATCGAGGAATAATTAATAATTATAATTGTAACACAATACACTTTAAAGGAGAGACTTTTCAGAGACGATTAAACTTGTAAAGATTAAAAAAAATTAACTCTAAGAATTTAATGTAACTATTCAGACATCATACATTGTAACAGTTTAAATCTTAATGTATCGTAGTATAATTAATACCATTCTTCAAATGGGATAATAATGACGCATAAAACTAAAGGTCTTGCAAGCTAATAAAGATGAATTGAATATAATTAAAAGTTTGATGACTAAATACCTAAGGTTACCCGGATCCGTGGTATAGCAAAATAAAATCTTTTGTGATCCCAAAGTTTAAATAAAGAATTCAATTAACTTTAATAATTCAATTAGTAATGTCATGGGATCTATCTTTTGAGTAAATGTTATTTTTTCAAATGTTTAATAAAGAGAAGTCTTTTTGTTACACACATATACTGAGTACATAAATCAACAGTTTTCCCATTCCCTGATTCCTTTTATATTTACTCTGTGTTGTTCTGATTAAATTTCAGCTCGTCGAATAAGGCAGCCTGAATAATTGGCAGAACCAATTATTTCGGGTTCCCCAAGTTATAACACTAGAGAAGATGTTTTAAATTGCGCCACTCTGCTAATTTGTTGAAATTTTGCTGCTAATTAGTAAAAAAAAGTTTTTGGTGACTTGTGTAGTTTAAGCAGTAATTGTGTCCCGATTAACCCAGACCATAAGCTGTTGATTTATTCACTCGTGTACTTTAAAATGTGTCTAAAATCTTAAATAAAATTAAACGATAATAGTTATTATAATAGTTTTATAAATAAGTAAGTTAATTATTATTTAGATATAGGAATGAACATCATGTTAACTAAAGACGCCCCAAGAATACGATATAACAGCAGGTACGCGCTTGTCAAAAGTTCATTCATCAACCTGTCGGTTTGTAAACAAAATGAGACCTGTAAATTTCCTGTTCTCGCCTGTACTGAACTGTCCTTGTCACCCTACCCCAAGTTGAGTGAGACAATGCATTCACCCTCTAGTTGAGCCCCTTTGTAAACAAAACAAACCCATTGTTTAAAACTCGTCTGACCTACATTCCAGTGAAACAGCTGATTGCTTAAATAAAAACTAATGCTAATGTTTAATAATAACTGTTAATAAATGTTTACCATGTACTAAAGTGTCTAGGAAATAATTGTGTATAGTATAGTAGAGCAAATAATATTATGACTTAAATTTCAAATAAATAAATGACTCAGTTAACCCTCCCTTGTTAAATAAAAAAATTAAACCCCATGTCCCAAATCAGTAACCTTGTAAACTGAGCCAAATAAAAAACAAAACAAAGTAAATAAAGTGTTGTAAATAAATATGGTAAGTCGATAGGAAATAATTCTACGTAAGTTTTCAAAACCCCAAGGTAATAATAAGTGAATAATAATAAGGCTAAATAAATCTTAAGTTAAACAAATTTGTGTAACGTGTAGCAGTAAATAAGAGAAAGGTAAATAATAATAAAAGTATAGTTGAATCGTGAACACCCCAGTTGTGGCCAGTAAGAGAACAATAAAGCGTGTTAAGAAATTTGTAGTAAGCAGCCACACTCTCCCTATTGTGATAAACCGTTGCCTCCCTAAACAATGAATACCACCGCGCGTGAAATACAATGGATTGAGTAAATTGTCTCCCCTTCCGCATAGTTTGTCTAGTTATGGTTAAAGAGATAATAAGAATTACCATCGTGAGATTCCGCTTCTCTCAAGTAACTATAATCTAGAGTGGAGTATGGGATCCTCTTTAGATTATTTTAGAAGTAAGTCTATGGTATATAATCAAGATAGAATTATATACATGTAAAGTATCTAGTCACAACGGCGCCGGCTGAAAAAGATAATGATGAGGCAAAAAAGGTGCCAAGAGTTCATTTATGGATGCTGAAAGCTAACCTGTAGAGTTAGAGTAAGCTGATGTCAGTCGGGCCACGATATTGTGAGTTACTGTAATTAGGGAAATTAGTATTATAAGTTAGTACTGTAAGAAGTGAGATAAAGGGAATTTCACGAAGGCGAACATTTAAATGAGAACAAGATCATTTAAAGAGAGATAGAAAAAACAAACCTTGCACTAATAATAAATAATGATAATAATAGCGAAATTTCACACGGTACGCCCCAAGCATACTCTCGGTACGTTGCTGACCATATTTTCAGGAGTCTGTGTTTGTTAAGAGGCGGAGTATGTGACGATTTAAATTGTAACCATTATTAAAAAGAAAGAAATAAAAAAAAAATTAAGGTTGCTAGCCATTAACCATTTAAATCTCACAATAATAAAAAAAACATGTAGGTACTAAGTGTGAAAGGAAGAAGTAATTAATAAGGGCAAAGAAACTGTAATAAAGAGGCATATTGTAAATAATTATTATTGTCGTATTTAACCCTTGCTTGCTATCAGGCGCCTACCTGTTGATTCCGGACTCGACATGTTTTCCGAGTCTTCTGTAATTATGAATAAAATAAAAAAAACTAATGTTAATAATTAAAGAATCTGAAGACACAGATAGTCACTAAAATAACTCATTTAAATTATGTATTTTTATCTAGGGATAGTTTGTATAAATAAAAATGTTTATTTAGAGAGAGACAGGGACTATATTCTCGCGGAATAAACACCCCACTACCTCTTGTGCAGTACCAGTGGAAGCGGGCGAAAAATCTCTCTCTCTCGCTATGAAGACTCCAAGCAGTGCACACGCACGAGCAAAAGCTCTGTTGGAATGTTGTGTGATTTGTTGTTAGTTTGGCTTATTTCAAATGTAGTTTATTAACTGCTACACAAAAGAGTGTAACATGTAATATTAATTAAAAATCAGAAACGTGGTAACAAGAAGAAATATGTGACAACAAAAGTACGAGTATTAATAACGATGACTGCTAACTTCACCAACTGACGACACTTTTCAACATCCTACCCGGACATGTGAACTACCCGAATTTGCAACTCTAGTAGACCCGACAGAAGATGCATTTCGAGACATCAAAGAATCTACGCCTACCATCGTAGAAGGTTCGACCTAGACTGCAGACGTTTAAGCCTTTAATGACTAAGACCAGACCTAGATGAGGACGACGCTTTTAAGGATTCCCAAGACGGACACTCCCGGAGGAAATTTCTACATACCAAATTAAAGGTGACTCGATAGCACGTCTATCGAGGAATAATTAATAATTATAATTGTAACACAATACACTTTAAAGGAGAGACTTTTCAGAGACGATTAAACTTGTAAAGATTAAAAAAAATTAACTCTAAGAATTTAATGTAACTATTCAGACATCATACATTGTAACAGTTTAAATCTTAATGTATCGTAGTATAATTAATACCATTCTTCAAATGGGATAATAATGACGCATAAAACTAAAGGTCTTGCAAGCTAATAAAGATGAATTGAATATAATTAAAAGTTTGATGACTAAATACCTAAGGTTACCCGGATCCGTGGTATAGCAAAATAAAATCTTTTGTGATCCCAAAGTTTAAATAAAGAATTCAATTAACTTTAATAATTCAATTAGTAATGTCATGGGATCTATCTTTTGAGTAAATGTTATTTTTTCAAATGTTTAATAAAGAGAAGTCTTTTTGTTACACACATATACTGAGTACATAAATCAACAGTTTTCCCATTCCCTGATTCCTTTTATATTTACTCTGTGTTGTTCTGATTAAATTTCAGCTCGTCGAATAAGGCAGCCTGAATAATTGGCAGAACCAATTATTTCGGGTTCCCCAAGTTATAACACTAGAGAAGATGTTTTAAATTGCGCCACTCTGCTAATTTGTTGAAATTTTGCTGCTAATTAGTAAAAAAAAGTTTTTGGTGACTTGTGTAGTTTAAGCAGTAATTGTGTCCCGATTAACCCAGACCATAAGCTGTTGATTTATTCACTCGTGTACTTTAAAATGTGTCTAAAATCTTAAATAAAATTAAACGATAATAGTTATTATAATAGTTTTATAAATAAGTAAGTTAATTATTATTTAGATATAGGAATGAACATCATGTTAACTAAAGACGCCCCAAGAATACGATATAACAGCAGGTACGCGCTTGTCAAAAGTTCATTCATCAACCTGTCGGTTTGTAAACAAAATGAGACCTGTAAATTTCCTGTTCTCGCCTGTACTGAACTGTCCTTGTCACCCTACCCCAAGTTGAGTGAGACAATGCATTCACCCTCTAGTTGAGCCCCTTTGTAAACAAAACAAACCCATTGTTTAAAACTCGTCTGACCTACATTCCAGTGAAACAGCTGATTGCTTAAATAAAAACTAATGCTAATGTTTAATAATAACTGTTAATAAATGTTTACCATGTACTAAAGTGTCTAGGAAATAATTGTGTATAGTATAGTAGAGCAAATAATATTATGACTTAAATTTCAAATAAATAAATGACTCAGTTAACCCTCCCTTGTTAAATAAAAAAATTAAACCCCATGTCCCAAATCAGTAACCTTGTAAACTGAGCCAAATAAAAAACAAAACAAAGTAAATAAAGTGTTGTAAATAAATATGGTAAGTCGATAGGAAATAATTCTACGTAAGTTTTCAAAACCCCAAGGTAATAATAAGTGAATAATAATAAGGCTAAATAAATCTTAAGTTAAACAAATTTGTGTAACGTGTAGCAGTAAATAAGAGAAAGGTAAATAATAATAAAAGTATAGTTGAATCGTGAACACCCCAGTTGTGACCAGTAAGAGAACAATAAAGCGTGTTAAGAAATTTGTAGTAAGTAGCCACACTCTCCCTATTGTGATAAACCGTTGCCTCCCTAAACAATGAATACCACCGCGCGTGAAATACAATGGATTGAGTAAAGTGTCTCCCCTTCCGCATAGTTTGTCTAGTTATGGTTAAAGAGATAATAAGAATTACCATCGTGAGATTCCGCTTCTCTCAAGTAACTATAATCTAGAGTGGAGTATGGGATCCTCTTTAGATTATTTTAGAAGTAAGTCTATGGTATATAATCAAGATAGAATTATATACATGTAAAGTATCTAGTCACAACGGCGCCGGCTGAAAAAGATAATGATAAGGCAAAAAAGGTGCCAAGAGTTCATTTATGGATGCTGAAAGCTAACTTGTAGAGTTAGAGTAAGCTGATGTCAGTCGGGCCACGATATTGTGAGTTACTGTAATTAGGGAAATTAGTATTATAAGTTAGTACTGTAAGAAGTGAGATAAAGGGAATTTCATGAAGGCGAACATTTAAATGAGAACAAGATCATTTAAAGAGAGATAGAAAAAACAAACCTTGCACTAATAATAAATAATGATAATAATAGCGAAATTTCACACGGTACGCCCCAAGCATACTCTCGGTACGTTGCTGACCATATTTTCAGGAGTCTGTGTTTGTTAAGAGGCAGAGTATGTGACGATTTAAATTGTAACCATTATTAAAAAGAAAGAAATAAAAAAAAAATTAAGGTTGCGAGCCATTAACCATTTAAATCTCACAATAATAAAAAAAAATGTAGGTACTAAGTGTGAAAGGAAGAAGTAATTAATAAGGGCAAAGAAACTGTAATAAAGAGGCATAGTGTAAATAATTATTATTGTCGTATTTAACCCTTGCTTGCTATCAGGCGCCTACCTGTTGATTCCGGACTCGACATGTTTTCCGAGTCTTCTGTAATTATGAATAAAATAAAAAAAACTAATGTTAATAATTAAAGAATCTGAAGACACAGATAGTCACTAAAATAACTCATTTAAATTATGTATTTTTATCTAGGGATAGTTTGTATAAATAAAAATGTTTATTTAGAGAGAGACAGGGACTATATTCTCGCGGAATAAACACCCCACTACCTCTTGTGCAGTACCAGTGGAAGCGGGCGAAAAATCTCTCTCTCTCGCTATGAAGACTCCAAGCAGTGCACACGCACGAGCAAAAGCTCTGTTGGAATGTTGTGTGATTTGTTGTTAGTTTGGCTTATTTCAAATGTAGTTTATTAACTGCTACACAAAAGAGTGTAACATGTAACATTAATTAAAAATCAGAAACGTGGTAACAAGAAGAAATATGTGACAACAAAAGTACGAGTATTAATAACGATGACTGCTAACTTCACCAACTGACGACACTTTTCAACATCCTACCCGGACATGTGAACTACCCGAATTTGCAACTCTAGTAGACCCGACAGAAGATGCATTTCGAGACATCAAAGAATCTACGCCTACCATCGTAGAAGGTTCGACCTAGACTGCAGACGTTTAAGCCTTTAATGACTAAGACCAGACCTAGATGAGGACGACGCTTTTAAGGATTCCCAAGACGGACACTCCCGGAGGAAATTTCTACATACCAAATTAAAGGTGACTCGATAGCACGTCTATCGAGGAATAATTAATAATTATAATTGTAACACAATACACTTTAAAGGAGAGACTTTTCAGAGACGATTAAACTTGTAAAGATTAAAAAAAATTAACTCTAAGAATTTAATGTAACTATTCAGACATCATACATTGTAACAGTTTAAATCTTAATGTATCGTAGTATAATTAATACCATTCTTCAAATGGGATAATAATGACGCATAAAACTAAAGGTCTTGCAAGCTAATAAAGATGAATTGAATATAATTAAAAGTTTGATGACTAAATACCTAAGGTTACCCGGATCCGTGGTATAGCAAAATAAAATCTTTTGTGATCCCAAAGTTTAAATAAAGAATTCAATTAACTTTAATAATTCAATTAGTAATGTCATGGGATCTATCTTTTGAGTAAATGTTATTTTTTAAATGTTTAATAAAGAG
Organism: Magicicada septendecula; assembly: GCA_034769895.1. Classification (NCBI taxonomy): domain Eukaryota; kingdom Metazoa; phylum Arthropoda; class Insecta; order Hemiptera; family Cicadidae; genus Magicicada; species Magicicada septendecula. The sequence goes on along the minus strand of CM068367.1, from coordinate 988,923,914 downwards.
AAGTCTTTTTGTTACACACATATACTGAGTACATAAATCAACAGTTTTCCCATTCCCTGATTCCTTTTATATTTACTCTGTGTTGTTCTGATTAAATTTCAGCTCGTCGAATAAGGCAGCCTGAATAATTGGCAGAACCAATTATTTCGGGTTCCCCAAGTTATAACACTAGAGAAGATGTTATAAATTTTTTTTTTTTTTTTATGTGTGTAACAATTATAAAATTAATAATAAAAGATAATAAAAAATTATCTTTGTGAAATTCCGATTCTCTCAGTAGCATAAGAAATTAGGATAAGAATGAATCTAAGGTCAAGTATGCGATTGGCTTTAGATTTCTGTAGAGATAATTAAGAATTATATATAGGTAACGTAACAAGCCACAACGGCGCCGACTGAAGGTTGTAATGATGAGGCAGAATGGTGCCAAGAGATCATTAAAAGAGTGCGTGCTGAAAGCTAACTTGTGGAGTTAGAGTAAGCTTATGTCAGTCGGGCCACGATATTGTGAGTTACGGATATTAGTATTAAGAAGTAAAAATATAAGTTAGCATTGTAAGAAGTGAGATAAAGGGAATTTCACGGAGGAGAACAGTTAAATGAATAAAATGATTTAAAGAGATATAGAGAAAACAAATCGTGTAATAAATTAAATTTTAACAAAGAAATCCCCGAGCATACTCCCAGTACGTTGCTCACCTAATAACCCGTAAAATACTCACCTGGTGTCGATTTTTAAGCAGAGGAGTATGTGACGATTTTAAAAGAGGAAAAAATGAAATAAAAGAAATTTAAAATAATTTAAAAACTCACATTAAAACAGAACATAAACCCCTAATGAAAATGATAATGTAACCCCGCCATAATACCCAAAATAAATAGTTTTAAAACCAAAAAGAATTCTATAATAAAATTGCGATAACACCCCTTTAATAATTAACCCGGCTTTAACCTGCCGAAACCGGAATCAACACGCATAATTACCCGTGAATATGACTAATAATTGTATTAAATCGGAACTTGATAAAAAACATAATGATGTACAATAATAAAATAATAAGTAAGAGATACCGTAGTATAATTAAATATAGTTAAATATGCCAGAGGATAAACGAGTAAATATTAATCGAATATGGAACTACTTTTATGCTGAATAGTAAGTGAAGCGAGATTACTACTCGCACCCCTTAACTAATAAACCACTTGCAATGGAGCGGTCGAAGCGTAAACAGCATACTGCCGAGATGCGGTATAATAATTATATTTTCAAAAGTAAATAAACTCACAGTTGAGATGTAGCGGCACTAAATATAAATTTAAACAACATGTGAACCGCGAATATAATCTACAAGTATAATTAAAGTAAATATGTAGTGAACAAGTGAGTGTGAATGAGAATTGAGCGTCTATGACATCTCTGGGAATCTAAACAATAAAGTGTATGTAATTAGAAATATGGTGAAATTATAATGTGAAACTCAATAACTAAATCAACATGTGACGTGATTACAAGTGAATAAAACTTTTGTGTAAAAGTCCAAAACAACAAGCGATTACTACAACTTATTAAAAAAGGAGAGAACCAGGACTCACCATGACTAAAATGACTTCCAAACTTCACCAACAACAGAAACCTGATCTTCAGAAGAAAACTACAAGACACCAGGACAACCGAGAGAGTCACCGATTCGCCGAGGATGATACCCACAGGTGACACTGAACTTTGAATTCAGTGGTTCAAAACTTGAAGTATAATATTGTATGATAAACACTAAATAGATAAAAACTGAACGTTAAGTAAAACAAGAAAGACTGATTTAATTAAATTAAATGTAATTTCATGTTTAGTAATAACATGCGTTAATTTAAATAATTTTTGGTTAAATAAAGCAGTATTTAAGATAACACAAGAATAAATATTATAAATGTAATATCATATGCTGAAACAAAGTACTCGGATCCGAGGGTATTAATAAAAGAAAAACTATGCTAACTCAGTACTAAATTACTCTAATTCTCTTTGTACAAGAGGTACAAATGTTTTATCTTTAATATACTCGTTGCTAAATTTATGTAATAAAGAGATGTCATGGTTATCCAAAAGGTGAGTGAATATATCTACCAAATCCCTTGTCAATATCCCTCAATTCACGGGACCCTATTTAACATTTGTGTACGTAATAGTTATTTATGATTTTGTAAAGATTATGGCAGCCTGTTTAATTGACCTGAGCCAATTAACCAGGTTCCCGAATTGTAACGTGTGCAAAACGTTTCATTTATACAAAAAGAATATCAATCACTTACCCCTTGGTCCAGTGATTGTGACAGCACCTGCATGACCTTACTGGACATCTCCTTCGAGATCCCAACACTGCAAGGCCAGTCAGGCACTTGACGTTCCTGCTCTGACGTGCTGGCCAGCTCAGGACCACCGCCACAGCATCACCAAACTCTGAAACATTGAAATAAAAAATCAAATAGTGGCCTTGTATAATGCCATATCCCGAACTGATCTGTTTCCCCTTAGCTACATTGGTTTACGTTAATAAGCATTAGTTTTTTCTTAACTCCTAATATCTCTAATACATAGATGCAAACAAGATTTATTATAGATATATCCTTCTCTCATTTCATTCCTACATATTTATCAAAATTTTGACTCCAATCGATAATATTTTAACTCTTTTCCATTTCAACAGAAGAAATATAATATAAATCTTTACACTAATACAATACTATTTAAAACAACTAATTAAGTTTAATAGAATCAACCAGACAATTTATCTATATAATTCTTACATATAACAAAACACAAGTTCACTACTTCAGAACACCCTATCTATTTAAATTATTGATCATTTTTCATGATCCGAATACTCTAATACAAAATCATAATTATCATTGTGATCACCATTATCAAAATTATATATTTCATATCCATTAAACGTTACTACCCAATCTAGTAACCTCCTTCCACATACAATATGACCTCCCCCCCTGGACTGTAGCGTCCAGTTGCTTCCACAAGGACTGAATTTGGGGAGGAATTTTGGCATCTCCTGTCCTTGCTTCGGCCTTACATTTTAAACTGCCAGATATCGTAATATCTGATTTTATGTATTTATAACCTTAAAACGGGTCTATCACCTGTTTTACTGTTCCTACTCGAAGAAGGTGATAGCCGCTGTTCCATAGTTCCAGGGATTTCCCCTAAGCTGCCCCCCGTTAATTTCAATTTTCACCAATTTCAAGGGCAACCAACCATGGTCAGTTTTACAATTTCTGCCCACAGCTGGTTGTCGTCCAAAACCACGATTAGTGCTGGTAAAACAGTAATCACCCAAAAAGGCGGGGAAATCTTCTCTCTTTCGCATGTTTTCACTTCATTAATATTAACACTGCACGGTATCAATTAACATATAATTATATAAGTGGTTGTGCAGTGTATATACGCCCTCTTGAGGCCGCCGATGATGGTAACGTACCTTGATGTTACCACCAACACTCACCGCTATCTGCAGTAGCACATCCCGCCACTGCAATAGCCTAACTTATATCTAAACTTATGTCCTTTTACATGTACTGTCACTACATTCCACAATTGAATTTCTCTTCTATTAACACCTTGCCACCTCACCCTCACTACAAAATTTCACCATCACCTATTTATTCTTCATTTACATTACTCACTTTCTACATATAAGCACTCCCACTACTGTGTCCCTACTACTACTCTGTTTTGTATTATTTACTTTGATTCCAAAATTCTTATTTCTCTAACACCCATTAGAATTAACTCTGACTGACCCCAATGCCTTACTTAAATAATCATTCTTACCCAAACAAATTCTCTTACCACATTTTACATTACTATGATCTTTGAATATTACCTTAGAAAATTCATCATTTACCTCTTAGTAACAATGTAACTCAATATCCAAACATATTATCTGTTTAATCATTTACTAATCATCAGATAATCTAAATCTCATAAAATCATTTAACTTCATTATCAAATCTCTTTTATACAACATTAATTAATTAATCTTCAATTATTTAATTCAAACAATTAAAATATCACAATTACTTTAATTACCTTCTTCCAAAACAATTACAATTCATTTAATACAGACTCTCATTATTTATTAAATCTGATAAAATATTTTTATCATTAAAATCAATTTCTGCTACATGCACACATTGTTTACATAAAATACATTTCACAACACAAACACAATTAATTTCACTATAAATTTATTTACAATTCTTCGTCATTAATTTTCTGTTTACCACACCTCATTTCATAAGTCATCACCATAATCTAAAATAATTAAAATGTTCATGAACAACACAATATCTACCCTCCATCATCGAATAATAACCTGATCTTACGGCTACACCATTCATTTACAATTACAGACACATTTTTATTATTATAATTATAACAATCAACATTATTACTTTGTTCCATTGTATCAATACTATTGATAATACACATATTGATGCATGCTATCAATTCGAAATTCCTGTCGATTTCGTGTATGGTAATTTCTCCTGTAGTATTTTCTGTTACCACCAGGTACGTTAAAAATTCGTCTTTAACAACTGTTGCTACATCCGTTTTAACATAAGGTAAGTACTCACTATAATTTTCAACTCTCTTTCTATTCACTCTCTCTCTCTCTCTTAATTCTGTATAACTGCTCCCAACCTCAAACAAATCTATCTTCCTATCACCATACCTCTCTCTCTCAAAATATCCCTCATCATAACAACAAGTCACACTCTCTCTCTTAATGTATGCAGGGGGCACTAAATCATAAAAATACCTCCTGGTCCTCCCAGGAATATCACTAAAACTCAAAGGACAATTATTTGTAGATCTTTCATCTACCAAATATACTCGTGAAGACCTTTCTTCACCCCCAACAACACCATGGGAAAAAATTACCCCCTGCAACCCCTGTACCTCTATACTCTCTCACCACTTTCTCTCTGACTCATCAACACATACTAACATTCCATTACTACATTCTACTCCTCTAAAATTTCATCACCACTATTTTTAATTATATCATCATAATTATCACCCCTACTTACCTCATTATATGTCATCTGACCGTCTTTCTTTTCATTTTCGTATAATTTATCGGTCTCTTTACTACTTTCAACCCCCATTTTAATCTGACAATTATCATCTACTTTATTCATTTTAAAGTTATTAATAATGTCGTCTACTCTTGCATTTTGTTTATCAAACTGCTGACTGACTCCTTCTATTATTTGTTCTCTCATATTCTCAAAACGTGCATTAATTTCATTAATATGTTGATTAAAATTAAAATTTTGTTGTTTAATTTCGTCTTTTACTTCTTCAAATTTGGTATTGAAATTACTGTTGATTTTCTTAATTTTGCTTTTTTGTTCATCAAACTTTTCATCAAATTTATTTAACAGTAATTGTATCGTGGCATTTGTCTCATCTGGTTTCTTTTCAGACCGAGTTGAGATGGGTGTTACTCGTATTCTATCTAACTCAACAGATTCGGTGGTACTAGACTCGCCGATCTGACTTATTGGTGTTGAATAACCTCCCATCTCACTCGTAAACGTTTTGCCAGTTACGCTGACATCTACATTTTTATCTGCCATCTTGAAAAAAAATTTTTTAAATATATTTCTTTCCAAACTATTATCATATATCTAACATATATTACAATCACAACATAACCTTATTATTTACGTATTACTTACATACCCCTTTCCAACAACCATTCTGTTTCCGTATGCAGGTTTATTTATATAAAGTCCCTCCGTAAGGGCGCCATTTGTTAACAAACCTGCGTTTTTGACATTTTAATTGACTTACCTTTTATAAGTTTCTCGTTAACATTTATTTGTTCACCATGCTGGTTCAGGCAATCGCCACGTGGTGTTGTTGCCAACATAATATTTTGCGTTCGGGTCCAGGATTCTATTAAACGTGCTCAGAAACGGAATGGTTGTAAAGAAATAATATACTCTGATATCATTAGGTAAAACTTGTTTTAATTGTCTGAATTTTTTAAATAATTGAATAACAAAAAACAAGATGGAGTCTTCCTCCGTTACCAAATCCAAAAAAAAAAAAAAAAAAAGTCTGCGAAATATTTTCACTACATCAGCCTTACTTGTGATACATTTGCACAACATATATTTTAACTCCAATTTACTCTGGTTACCTATTCAAATGAATCTATACCATTACTGCAGTTTTAAATAATTTCAATTATGAAGTTACATGAATCACGTAACATAAAGCAATACTTGTGATTTTATATGTACACACACACACACACATGCTCCCACATAAATTACTTTAACGGTACATTTTTACAAATTTTACTTGAGCTCAAAAGTTAATGGGTTTGTAGTTTATATTTTGAAAGTGTCTACTTCCCTGAATTTGCTGGATTGGCGATCGGGTCAGGCGTCACCCATGGTTCAACTGGTGTTCGGCCGAATTATTAACTGTTTCTCCTTTTAAACTGCATCCACTGACTCTACGTTACATTTTATACTTTTAGTTTGCAAATAGTTTTAATTTCACATAGTTGATTACATTTTGCGGTTTCTTTTAAATACTTGCTGGCCAGCAATTTGTACAACGTGCAGTTCGCACGGAAGATGTTTTTCGACTGAGACTGACAATATGGCGCTTATTTCCCATGTGGAAAGGGTTGTCGCTTCATCGATTCTATTGTGTTTGGCGATGATGTCTTGGTTTTTTAAGGTGCAGCGATTACGTATCGCATTTTGCAGATGACGTTTACATAGGAGTAGCCTGTTGTTTTGGCAGAATCGCTGTCGTGTGTCACGTACGCCACTTGACCTTGAGGCAAACCCTTCATTGCTTATTGCGTTGTTTCGTGTTTGGAGAAAACTTTACACTCATGGATTATGAAACTCTAATTCACAATAAAATTATATCTGTTATGTACCCAAAATCCCTATATGGACCTATTGTACTGTTACAATACCCCCTCAATGAGAGGTTTTATGACAAAGCATAAAAACTCTCATTGACACTTTCATACTTCCTAAAGGGATCAGCTAGGATATGTCGCCACAACCCCCTGTATTTTTTATACAAAAAGAATATCAATCACTTACCCCTTGGTCCAGTGATTGTGACAGCACCTGCATGACCTTACTGGACTTCTCTTTCGAGATCCCAACACCGCAAGGCCAGTCAGGCACTTGACGTTCCTCCTCTGACGTGCTGGCCAGCTCAGGACTGCCGCCACAGCATCACCAAACTCTGAAACATTGAAATAAAAAATCAAATCGTGGCCTTGTATAATGCCATATCCCGAACTGATCTGTTTCCCCTTAGCTACATTGGTTTACGTTAAGAAGCATTGGTTTTTTCTTAACGCCTAATATCTCTAATACATAGATGCAAACAAGATTTATTATAGATGTATCCTTCTCTCATTTCATTCCTACATATTTATCAAAATTTTGACTCCAATCGATAATATTTTAACTCTTTTCCATTTCAACAGAAGAAATATAATATAAATCTTTACACTAATACAATACTATTTAAAACAACTAATTAAGTTTAATAGAATCAACCAGACAATTTATCTATATAATTCTTACATATAACAAAACACAAGTTCACTACTTCAGAACACCCTATCTATTTAAATTATTGATTATTTTTCATGATCCGAATACTCTAATACAAAATCATAATTATCATTGTGATCACCATTATCAAAATTATATATTTCATATCCATTAAACGTTACTACCCATTCTAGTAACCTCCTTCCACATACAATATGACCTCCCCCCCTGGACTGTAGCGTCCAGTTGCTTCCACAAGGACTGAATTTAGGGAGGAATTTTGGCATCTCCTGTCCTTGCTTCGGCCTTACATTTTAAACTGCCAGATATCATAATATCTGATTTTATATATTTATAACCTTAAAACGGGTGTATCACCTGTTTTACTGTTCCTACTCGAAGAAGGTGATAGCCGCTGTTCCATAGTTCCAGGGATTTCCCCTAAGCTGCCCCCCGTTAATTTCAATTTTCACCAATTTCAAGGGCAACCAACCATGGTCAGTTTTACAATTTCTGCCCACAGCTGGTTGTCGTCCAAAACCACGATTAGTGCTGGTAAAACAGTAATCACCCAAAAAGGCGGGGAAATCTTCTCTCTTTCGCATGTTTTCACTTCATCAATATTAACACTGCACGGTATCAATTAACATATAATATATAATTATATAAGTGGTTGTGCAGTGTATATACACCCTCTTGAGGCCGCCGATGATGGTAACGTACCTTGACGTTACCACCAACACTCACCGCTATCTGCAGTAGCACATCCCGCCACTGCAATAGCCTAACTTATATCTAAACTTATGTCCTTTTACATGTACTGTCACTACATTCCACAATTGATTTTCTCTTCTATTAACACCAAACATCCCCCCAAAATCACCCATTAATCTTGCATAATAACATAATATAACATAATAAACATTAACATTGCTACGTTCAACTAAACAATTCACCTTTAAATAATTTGTATAAAAAATTATCAACATTACACCTTGAACTTTCTATTAACTCTTTTTATTTATACTCTTAATTATTTAACATTTATTGGACCATTAGATTCTCCAAAAAATTCAAATTTATTATCAACCTTTATGTTACATAACATTTCATTTATCATTACCTTTCTACTATGAATTTTCTATTTAACATTTTCCTCATTAATTAGTTTGGGTGACTCTCAGTTATTCAATGGGCCTTATAATATATAACCTTCCTCCCTTTCTCTCTTCTAACAACCACTAACAGATTTACATAGGGTGACACCAATCTCTCAATAATAAACCCCTTCAACACTAATTCCACTTAAATCACTTTCCTCTTATAATAAAATATCTAATACCCTCTTTGTAACTAGGATGTGTGTTCCCAACCTTGGCAATTCCATTCATAACCTTTTGCCCTTCCCATAATCTCGGCAAGCACTCTTCGACCCTTCACAATTACCTGCCCAACGACGCACCTAGATACAGGGTTCGTTATGTATAAATTAACAAGCTAATAAGGGTAAGGAGTAGTGCTTTCGATCGAACAAAATATTTAATCATTTAATCAAGAAGGTTTAATCGATTAATCGAGTTTGGGTACTAAAAAATTATCATTCTAATGGCTTACAAATTTAATTTTAATAGATGTATCTAATTGTTACTTTTGTTTTTAAGTAACTTATAAAATCAGTATATTAGCATGGATTATATTCAAATAATAATAATATTATAATTATAATATGTATGAACAGATTTAATAATATGAACTGTTATCAGGAGACTAAGTGACAAATATGAATTTGAAGTTAAGGATATGGTGTAACATTAGACTCACCTAGTCAATACTGCTTCAACCAGGATTTTAAGCATGTGAGTGTGTTCACACGGTCCGGATCAAGGGCTGCTCTACGTTTAGTAACATTATTGCCTGCGTCACTAAACACTTGTTCACACGGAACCGATGTAGCTGGAACGCAGAGCAATTTTTTCACTACACGTGAAAGATGTGGAAGCTGAATGGAATGTGTTTTCCACCACAGTAAGGGGTCTACAAAGTCATCATCCAGTTCTGCCAAAGATCTGTAGACATCAACCTCTGTTGTGAGCGATGTTAACGGAGCTGTTTCTTCCCTCTTGTCATCATTGTCTTCTTCAAAAACAAGTTTTCTTTTCTTCACATTTTGTTTTATTTCTGTTTGTGCAGTGGTCACAACTTTATTCGAAATTCTGTTCCACACTAATTCTCTTGCTTCTCTTGGAAGACATTTCAAATATTTAAATCTTGGATCAAGAGCCGTAGCTTCTTGATACATTTCTATTTTAGGCCAGGCATTTACTCTTTCCATTAAATCATCTAACAGAGCTGTTTTGAATCGAGTAACGTAACCAGGATCCGTGTCGGTAATTTTTAGACTTACTCTTAAATGAGTTATGGCGGGTAGTACAACAGTTGCCGTCACGTATTTACTTCCTCCAAGAAAATCACATATTTCCAAACATGGTTTAAGACATTTATACATTTTTGTGTCATTTCCCATTCCACTTCAGTTAATGGAATGATGTTTGATGGATTGGTGGACATTATAGCTACAATTCCTTCCTTGGCTTCCAGAAGAGACTCAAACATAAGGCATGTACTATTCCATCGGGTGACTATATCTTGTTTCAGTTTGCACTGCGGAATATTAAGTTCTTTCAGTTTTTGGCATAGCTGGTTTTCTAAATAAGGACTGTGCTTGAAATCACCCACCATTTTCTACATTTGGAAAGCAGTTTATCTATAGACGCATTCTCAATTGCTGTATTCAGACTTAATTGCAGGGTATGAGCAGTGCACTTAACATTATCGTATTTCGAATTTTCGACACCAAGAACAATATTCCTGGCATTGTCTGTACATATTGCAACTACTTTACTTTGAAGATTCCAGTCAGACACAACTTGTTCGAATTCTTCCGTACAATTTGCTGCACTATGTTTCTCCACCACATGTTTCACTTCTAACGCAGCGCTGCAGAACGCCCAGTTAGAATCAATCCAATGAGCACTAACACCCAAATAACCTTGATTTGCTATCGATGTCCAGAAATCACCTGTTAGGTCAACAAATTCAGTTTCTTTTAGTCTGACTAGCAGCTTGGATCGTTCGACATCATAAAGTTTCTCAATCCGTCTAGTTACAACGTCTCTAGATGGAAGATTATAAGAACTACTACCTACAGCTTCCCTTAAAACTTGTAACGGGACAAACTGTTGGGATTTATTTTATTCTTTAATAATTGTAAAAAGTAGTAGCAACTCAAGCTGAACAACGTTTTGATCACAAACGCTTGACATTTTTGAACACCTTGCAGTCAGTGCGGTACCAAGCTGTACGTGTTGCACAAAAGCAATTAAAGAGTCTGGGAATGTAAAAGTTATCAGCAAGGGTGCCCACTCACGCATACGCGCGCACAGGTCGGCTAGCTTTCCCACGAAAATGTCACGTCCGTATAAATTCCTTCTCGCCTAGTGCGCAGAGAACAAACTCTGTCGTCCTATAGCTGCGGCTCCGGCTATAGGACATAACAAGGCTCGCAAGCCGAAAATTTGTTTAAAAGTGAAAATGTGGTTTAAACTATAAAATTGGCATGATATAAAGTAACAGTAAACAGTGAAACCTTCAAAAGTGAGAGAGCAAATAACCGCAAGTGAACCAAATTTAATCAGTGCAACATCTTTTGGATGCAACCAGTGAATAAACATGTAATAAGAGTAACATGTGGTCTACAGGGACGCTGCCAGTCAAGTAACAGAAAGGTAAAGGGTTTTAAAAGATATGAGTGTGTGTGTGAGCGAAATGCTGGGTTGCTTTTAATTAAAAAATGTAATAAATAAGTTAATTTAATTATAAGAAATAAGAGATAAGGTTGTTATTTTAATCAGATGGGGTTGTCACCTCAATATATAATTGTGCGTAAGTGAAATGTTAGCGAATAGAGAAGGAGAAGACATGTTTTGTAATTGATTCATAAAAAAGGGAATGATAAAAAAGAATGTTAGTTGAAAATACAATAAAGTAGTGTTTTATATGAATTATAACTATGTACTTGTTTATTTGGATTGACCTATTTTTCTCTGCCGAGTACACTAGAGACATCTTGGTTAACTTCTACGAACAAGGTAAAGTAACTCAAATATAATACTTTTAATTATTTAATTGCAGAGTACTACTGCAAACGACGCCCGAACAGGGACGAATTTAAATATTTTAATTAATAATTCCCGAGAACTACTGCAAACGATGCCCGAACAGGGACAATTTTATTTGATAAATAACCATTTTAAATATCTAATAACCAAGAACTACTGCAAATGGCGCCCGAACAGGGACGAATTGAAATATTTTAATTAATAATTCCCGTGAACTACTGCAAACGATGCCCGAACAGGGACAATTTTATTTTAAATATCTAATAACCGAGAACTACTGCAAATGGCGCCCGAACAGGGACGTTGTGAATTAAAATTAAATAATTTACAACCTAGTCGAAATGGCAGAGAAAAATACGAATGGAAATTTATGTAAGAGTGTAGAGGGGGGTCAATATTAAACGTTACACAAGCCAGTTTAGTATCGACGACCGAAAATATTAACGAGAGCGTAGACGAAATAACAATTGAAACGGTAGACGCTAAGAGTAGTAAAATAAATAATGTAATAAAGTACTTAGTCAATTAGCATTGTTTATGGAAATGATGAGTAATAAATTTGACCAACAAAACACGAGTTTAAATGAATTTAAAATGGAAATCAAATCAGAGATAAATGCAAATAGCGTAGAAACGTATAATAAGTTTGACCAGCAAAACACGAGTTTAAATGAGTTAAAGTCAGAGATAAATGAAATAAATAATAAATTTAACAAACAAGACGAAAGGTTAGTAGACAAATAACGAATTTGCGAACATAAGAAGCGAACTAAAAATGAGTAATTTAAACAGCCGATTGGAAAGTATGAATGAGACTATTGAGGGAATGAAAGGTGAGATAACGATAAATATAAGTAAAATACAAGACGAAATAAACGAAAGTAGAACTCTGAAGGAGGAGGTAGAAAATGATACAGTTACAGGTGAGTGTAACGAGAACAAAAATAACGAAGGTACAAATACTAAGGTAAGTGACGAAGTTAAAACTAGTGGTAATTATGATGATATAATTAAAAATGTGGTGTTAGAAACTAAAGCGAATAATAATAGTGGTAATGAAGTTTTAATGGAAATACAAAGTGATTATGAAAGAGAGAGAGAGAGAGAGAGAGAGAGAGAGAGAGAGTGATAGAGATATTTAAGCTGAACAGAGGTTATAAAGGGTTTAGTAGAGAAATTAGATATTACGAGAGTTAACAATATTGAATACTTACCTTGTGAAATAGGTAGTACAGCAAATGATGATAAGGTTGATGATATTGACTACATACCTTATGATGTAACTGATGTAGTAGATGAATATAATGATATAACTTACCTGATGTTAACGGAAAATATTAATGGAGAATTTACCATACCAAATGTCGACAGGGATTTTGAAATAATAGTATGCAATAAGGTTTGTAATTACTATAGTGATACAATGGATAAAATTGATGATGATGATTATCATAATTATAATAGCTATATGTCTTTAATTGTAAATGAATGGTGTAATGTGAAAACCAAACTAATTTACGATGATGGTGGTTAGACAAGCAGTAAATGAACATTTAAATATTTTAGTTTATGGTAATGACTCGGCTAATTTATGTAATGAGGTGTGGTAAACAATAATGATATGACAAAAAATTGTAAATAAATTTATAGTGAGGTTAATTGTGTTAGTATAATAGGTTATGTTGTACTTTATAGTTTATGTAAACAATGTAGGTATGCAAAGAGAATTGATTTTATAATAATAATAATAATAATAATAATATTTTATTAGACTAAACAAATAATGAGAGTAATTATGAAGTTTATAATGCAAGTAAATGAATTTTAATTGTTTTGGAGCAAGGTGATTAAAGTAACTTTGTGTTTTAAAAAACTGATTGAGTTAAATAATTTGAGATGAATTAATTAATTAATTAAGGTTGTATGAATAAATTTTGGTAATGAATTTAAATGATGTTTCTGAGATTTGAACTTTATAATAAATAGTAAATGAGTAAAAGTAAAATGTGTTTAGTTGTGGAGTCATATGGTTGTTATAATGTTTCAGAAGGTACATAAGGTTGTACGTTATATTTGTGGTGAGAATTGTTTATAGTTTGAGTCTATGACAAGTGATTATGTGTTCATTTGATGGAGTGATTGACCATATGTAAGTATAAATTTGATAATGACTTTGAAGTAAAGTAAAATGTTTGAATAATAAATGTTAAATGAGTTTAAAAGTTTCTAAATTAGGTGATTAAATTAATTTGAGGTAGTTATGAATTTTTAGTGTAATTTTCAATGGTCATATTAATGTAAAAGGTTGTAAAAGTTGGAGTTTGGGTGATAAATATTTCAATAAGGCATTGAGTCAGTCAGAGTTAATTTTAAATGGGTGTTAGACAAAATAAGAATTTTTGGAATATAAATAATACAGAAACAGGGTAGTAGTAGGGACACAGTAGCGGGAGTGCATGTATGTAGAGGAAGTGAGAGTGATGTGAATGGAGAATAAATAGGTTGTGGTGAAGTTTTGTAGTGAGGGTGGAGGTGTAAGGAGTAATCAACGACAGGCATTATGGCGGGAGGAAAACGTATTAAAGAGGGTTACGGGTTACCTGGAAGGCCCAGGAACCGATAAGGGAATGAGCTGGTAGTGCAGGAACACACATCCTAGGTACAAAGAGGGTATCAGATATTTTGTAATAAGAGGAGAATGATTTAAGTTGAGTTAGAGAATTTGGTGGAGATAAATATTATTGAGAGATCGGTGTCACCCTATGCAAGTCCGTTAGTGGTTGTTAGAATGAAGAAGGGGGGTAAGATTATATCTAAATGCCCATTCAATAAATCAAATCGTTGTGAATGACTGAGAATCACCCGAACAAATTAATGATAAAAAATACTTAATAGAAATTCATGATTGAAATGTAATAATAAATGCACCAAGTGAAAGAGTTAATAGAATTTAAAGATAAAATAAAGCTGTAAGTTGTGTAAATTTTGGTCATTTTTGAATTTGAAATGTTATGTAAAGTGAATGTTGATAATAGATTTGAATTTTTGGAGAATTTAATGGTACAATAAATGATAAATAATTAACGGTTGATATAAAAAGAGTTAATAGAAAGTTCAAGTTGTAATGTTTATAATTTTCTATACAAATTATTTGAAGGCGAATTGTTTAGTTTAATGTAGTTGATGTTCAAGGTTTATGTCTATTATGTTAATTATGTATGTGTGTACGAATCTAAACATGTAATTGTATTGTGTGTAATATAAACTAAGGTGATTCCCCACTTTTGGGTGGTCACGGCCTCACCGAACCCTGACCGTGGAATTGGCTCAGCTTTGACTGGCTATGGTCAGGGTACATTGCGTCACGTGCTGCTAAGTCTGGTCATAGCTTGTTACTGTTGTATGAGGTGAATTTAGAAATCAACTGGGGGGTAAATCAGGGGAATCACCAAACTATGGAACAGCGGCTACCATCGAATGGGATGGTAGACCGTTTAAGGACATATACCTAAGTTTTAGTAGGATTACTGGTGTCCTCGGACATCAGTAATACCGAATGTTTTGTAACGCCGAAGCAAGGACAGGAGATGACAAAATTCCTCCTTAACACTTCAGTTCTTGTGGAGGCAACTGGGCGCTACAGTCCAGGGGGGGGCATAGTGTGTGTGGAAGAAGATTTTTAAATTGTTACTAAATAAGCTATGATTGAATAAAGAGAAGAAATTGATGATTATTGTAATAGTGCCAATAGTAAAGAAGTATTGGAGGAGATTGTTGTGATGACTTATGTACCTATTGTATTGAACAATTTTCTGTGTAGTATCTAATCACATTTTATATTGTATAAAAAATAACCGAAGTAGTATGCCTTATAAGGTAGGTAATAACTATAAATCTTAATGGAAATGAAGAGGTAAATATTGAAAAAAAAACTGAGTAGAAATTATAATGTAACAGTTGGAAAATTTAATTTAAAAAATGGAATTAAAGTATATTATGTTTTCTAGTTCTCTATTTGAGGTTATGCTACTTTGATAAGATATAAGCTGATTCATAGTGTTCTGTGTATATTATATTTTTGTAATCAGTTTATAGTTGCAATCGATTTTATGATAGTAATAAGTTTTTATTTTTTAATAATTGTCAATATATAATTATGAATGTTTATAATAAAAATTAAATTCATTTAAAAGATATACATTTTGGCAGTAAATTTAAAAGTTGGAAATATGTGTAATGGATTGGAATAGTTTATTTTTTGACTTGAAATGGATAATAAATAGTAGACAATTAAATTTAAATGATTAAAATATCTGAGAAAAATCCAAAATTGAAATGATAATGCAAGATATATACTCAAAATGTTTAATTATTAAAAATTGAAAGATTAGCAATGTTTATTTTGAATATAGGTTTTTGTGAAATATAAATGTTTACTTGATTAGGAAAGTAAGAAATTGTAATAAATAACAAATGTAATATGGTTATGTTAAGAAGGTACATATATACACACCCAGTACTTTGCTAAAGGCAATCCAGTATATATATATATATATATATATATATATATATATATATAAGGGGAAATATATCGGTTGAGGATCTGGTTTGGTATAAGGCTAGTTATTGATATTTTTTCTAGAATGTTATAGAGTTTGGTGATACTGTGGCGGGTGTCTGTCTGACTTTGCAGTGTTGGGATCTCGAGAGGGAAGTCCAGTAATGTCATTCAGGTGCAGCCGCAGTCACCAGACTAGGGGGGTGAATTACCCATGATTTTAGTAAGGATTTAAGGGGGGTTGTTGGCGCCATATCCTAGCTGGTCCTCTTAGGTTTCTAGGCAATGAGAGTTTTTCTGTTTTGACAGAAAACCTCTCATTGGGGGGATATTGTAATGGGACAAACTGTTGGGATTTATTTTATTCTTTAATAATTGAAAAAGTAGTCCCAACTCAAACTGAACAACGTTTTGATCACAAATGCTTGACATTTTTGAACACCTTGCAGTCAGTACGGTACCAAGCCGTAATTACAACCTTCACGTAGGATTTTGGTTTTTATAAGCTCCAGAGTCTTGGGAATTAAAATACTACACCACGCAAAGCAAGACTAAATGTTGAATATTCATTAATATTAATTTGTTCGTTGTATGGTCAATTTCTACAACTATACTCTCAAATCAAGGGTTATTTCTAAATATATATATATATATATATATTATAACTTTATTTTGTTACACTTACTTTTACACATACGCTCTTACTCGTATGCGCGCACTTACCCACGTCTCGGAGGTGATACTCTTCTTCAGCAGTATTTACATTGATGTTCCCCAGCTGGGTCGCAGGCTTTGGTCGTTGGTTGAGTGTGGATAGGCGCGTGAATAACATTATAAGTTTTAATTTACAAGTAAAGAGTACAGAGGATTGAGCAGTGGTTGTGAAATTAGTACAACTGTTTCAAGAAAAGCATATTCATTTGATTTATTCAAAAATAGCAAATTGTCATGTTATTTAAATTGTTCAATGTGTGTTTCTTGTTATATGAACCCTTATATTCAATCTGAATATAATATACTCATAATATGTGTAACTCTGATTTCTTATACTTCTAAGACATAATATACACACATAAATTATATATGATCTGAAATAGTACACAGACATATACATATAACACACATAAATATAATAGGAAACATAATTCATACGTATAACATTTAAATATTGATTTAGTCTTTACAAGTGTGGGTTCCAATGTATACCACGTAAATGAAATTTTAATTAATTCAAATATTAATTAAAATATTGATAGAGAATCTTCTTTACATTAATTGATTCTATTATTACTGTCTCAATTAATTAACCATTACGTAAATCTCATATTTAAAAAATTACTCATTTAATTAATACAACATATAATAAACTATGGTTCTTTCTTGACCATTTAATTATGAAATTACTCTTATGATATTCTCTATTCTCATTTATATTTTATATTTAAACAATTATTTAATCATTCTTTAAGTAAAAAAAAAATATATTAATGTTCTGTAAACTTGGATATGGAAACTAGCTTTTGGTGATAGACTTCACGGTCATTATATTATTTTTATTATGTACATCTTACATATTTTATACTTATATACGAAAACATGTTATCATACCTCAGTCAGGGGTTGATACATATACTTATGCTAAACGTATTGTTGCATAAATTCCCCTGCTGGGTAAAATAAAATTTGAATTTTATTCAAATTTTATTTCCTTACTCAGAAATTCTTTATTTAAATTATTTTTTACAACTCACAATTAGTGGTTATAAGGGTTCTTAAAATTTTTCATTTTCCCTGGGTGGATTACGTCCCTCCCATGGACTTATAAATTGACTATTTATTAATTCCTTTATCCATAGAATTTACGGAATGTTGATGCATGGTACTTTCCAATGATCTTGTTTCTTGTTGGATCGTAGACGATAAATGCGTGTCGTCCTTTCCTCCTGTGTAATAAGTAGGGTCCCTCGTACAGTCTGAATAGTTTCTTTGCTGTATTGTTGATTCGTTTTCCCACTGGATTACTTTTTAGTAGCACACTCTCTCCTTCATGGAATGTGATGAGTTTGTGCGTTCTGTTGAACCTCTCCATCCTCTTTTCTCCAAGTTTTTCCATCGTCTTCTTCGCATTGTCGTACTTGTGACTTAATGGAATTTGTAGATTTTGGTTTGGAGGTTTGTCAATGTTTCTCGACCAGACTCTATTGGGGTTCTTATTTGTTTCCAGTTCCACCGGTGTATATCCCGTAGCTTCAGTGTATGTAGCATTTACAGCTTGTTAAAAAAAATGATAAGTACTCTGCCCATCGGTTATGTTGTTCATTACAGTAGATGCGTAAATGTTTTCCTAACTCTTTATTTACCCTCTCAGCAAGGTTTCCTTGTGGATGTCGTATTCACGTTAACACTGGTTGTATGCCGTGCTGAGTTAGCGTTTCCGTCCATGCTTTATTTTGGAATTGTTTACCTTGGTCACTCAATATCTTTTTGATTTGACCATGCTTCGGTACATATTTTCGGAGTATGACATTCAGTACACTTTTTGTGGTAGGTCTTCGAATAGCGTAGAGTCGAACTGCCTTGGTGAACACATCTATACATACAAGTATGTGCTTCGTACCCCCGTGAATAGCTCTCGGAAATGGGCCCAGGAAGTCTACTGCTACTAATTCTCCCTTTTCCTGTGTCTTTATATTTTGCATGTCTACGTATGTGTGAAGATTCGGATGTCGTGCTGTTTGACATTCGTAGCATCCTTTTAAGATTGCTTTAATTCTTCTAAACATATTATTCAAAATGAAGTCTTCCTTCAAAGCTAAATGACATTTTAAAGCAGACGCATGTGCTAAACTTTGATGACATGGTATAGTTAGTGTTTTTAACATCTCTGGTGATAGGACTATTTTCCAATCATAATTTACGAGTTAATACAATATACTATTTTTTATCGTATACCTACTAGATAGTGCTGATAATTTCAAGTGACTGATCTGCGGATCTTTATTTTGTTCACTTGCTAGATTATTTAGCAAATATTTAACTCTATCATCTGTTTGATAAATAATATTTAATATTTTCACATCGTTCCACTGAGCTTCATGAGTTTCTTGTGTCTCTTGTGGTGGATAACAACTTAGTGTGTCGGCAATTATATTATCCGAGACTTTACAATATTTTATTGTGAATGAATACTCTTGTATGGCCAGTATCCATCTCATTAGTCGTGCATTTGTTGCTTTACAACTTAATAAAAATGAAAGCGCTTGATGACCCGTGTGTATTTCAAAGTGTGTTCCATACACATAATAACGAAACTGCTTCAAGGCGTACACTGTCACTAAGATTTCCTTTTTTGATGTACAGTAGTGTTTTTCTGCTCCTTTGAAGACTCGACTGGCATATGCGATGACTCGTAGCTCTCCGTGTTTATCTTCTTGATACAGGACACTCCCCACTGCATAGTCACTGGCATCTGCGTAGATTATACATCGTCCTTCCCGTTGTGGATGATGTAGCATAATGTTATGTAGAAATAGTTTTTTCACTTCACGGAACGCTTCTTCACGATGTACCTCCCATTTCCATTTACTTTCTTTTCTAGTGAGTTCTGGAAGTGGTTGGATTCTCTCCGCATATAACGATGAAAAACGTCGGTAGTAACCCGTGAGTCCTAGGAATGCTCTTAACCCTTTTATGTTCTTGGGTCTTGGGAACTCCGTTATACTTTGTAACTTGCACGGGTCTGTTTGTATTCCCTTGTCAGATATTATATGACCTAAGAATTTTATTGAAGTTTTAATAAAGTCACATTTCTCTAACTTCAAAGATAGATTAGCGTCTCTGAACTTTTGAAATATAGTGTTCAGATGCTGAAGATGTTCTTTCAACGTTGTTGAGATTACAAGGATGTCGTCCACGAAGATCATGGTGTATGGTTCCACCTCTGGTCCTAGTGCATTTTCCAAACACGTTACAATTGCTGCGAGGCTTGTACTCAATCCAAAGGGTACTACTCGATGTTGGTAGCTTTTGTTCTTGTACAGGAATGCGGTGTATTTACGATCTTGTTTATGAATGGGAATTTGCCAAAATGACGAAGTCAAGTCTAACTTGGTTAGATACTTTGCTCCTTGACACTTGTTAAATAGTTCTTCTATGTTCGGTGCACAATCAAAATCCTTTTCGACGACACTATTTAGATTCCTCATGTCTAAACACAGCCTTATTTCGTCCGTCTTCTTTTTGACGACAACAAGAGGATTGATGAAGCTACTGTTGGACCGGTCTATTACGCCGTTATCCAACATTCTTCTGATTTCCTCTTCGACTGGTTCTGCATATTTAATGGGAATCGGATATGTACTCCGTACGAACTTAGTAGGATCGGTGACCTGAATCTTGTGTTCATAGGCATTCGTAATTGTAGGAACGTCGCTAAATATATCTTGATATTCCTGTATCAATTCTTCTATTAATTCCATTCCTTCATGTTGATTGTCCTCTTGCATATTGATGTTACTTGCAGCGTGGTTTACAGCTGGTCTGGAGATGACGATTGGTTCCTGTTCTTCTTCCACGTTGTTCTGACTTTCATCAAATTTAATTTCGTAGAGCCTTCCCTCTACTTTGCATGTCATTGAATTATTTTATAAATTAATAACAGCTCCTAATTTATTTAACACGTCAATACTGTAACGTAACAGATTTGAGGTCCCCAACGTTACATAAAAAAACGAAGTAAATATGGTTTAGAACAATACCCAAAGCCGGTTATAATTGAATACCAGAGGGCCCATATCACCTGAAGAATACATTAGAGGTACATGTTAAGGTTACTAAGTAATTAAAACATCTAAAGTGTACCGAAATCTAAAAAATATAATAAATAATATGGGATGTAAAACATAAACATTGTGTCTAATGGGAGGAGTTTAAGGTGTAGGAATTAATTATAAAATACTATTCAAATTAATATTTAATGTGTTACAAAATGTACTTGTTGTTATGCTGTAGCATGATATAGTGTTTACAGGATATTTATTTTATGTTTTGTGGATAGTAAGAGTGGAGCTGTTGTTTTATAGAAGAACTTAGTCAGTAGTACTCCTTTCATTTATGTTAAAATTGTCTTTAGATAATTAAGTATAAGTCCATGTGTTAGGTATTATATTATGTTAAATGTGTTTACTGTAATTGATTAATGAAGATGTTTGAAATAATGTTTGTAAACTTGGCCAAGAAGGCAATAAGTGTCACAAAGTTAGCAAGTAGTTCTTATAGTTATGTTAAGAAATAATGAAGGGTTCAATGAAGAACTAAATAAAATCATGAATTAAAACCAGGAAATTAAAATTGATGTAAGTGGCCATAAGCCAATGACTATTTGTACAGTAGGTCAGGTAAAGAAAAATTAAGTTAAAAACAATACAATATTATTAAAGGTGTAAGAAAACCTATAGGCCTAAATTTAATATTTGTAAAAGGAAATTAATACCTTTTTAATAAGTCCAGTCAAATGAAACTATAGTAAAATATATACGGTTTAATAAGGTAGATTGGGTGAGAGTTTTAGGTAATTTAGTATAATTCCAAGCATGGAGTATTTTATTAAAAAAGAGTAGTAATATTTTATAATTCTGGCTCTAGGATATCAAATATTATCCAATGGCAGAAAGTAATGGTTGTTAGGGTAACTAAAATGTAAAAAATCTTGTTGATTTTCAATTATTCGATTGTTATATGCTATTGAGTTCAGATCAGTAGACAAATTTAAGAAAAAAGACATAAATTCACATAAAATGAATAAAATTTAACAAATTAAAGTAGAAACCAATTCCTGTAAACTAAACCGATGAATAATCAATGAATTAGATTTCAAAAAATGTACCCATGTACAGTAAAGCCCCGATTATCCACGGAATTGGGTGGCAAGGGCACCGCGGATAGTGAAAATCGCGGATAACCCGAAAAAAGACTAAAAATGAGGTGTAAACATGAAAAAAAATATTTCACCATAAAAACTATGTTTTATTGTACAATAAAACATAATATGTAAAACTTTTAAAATATGTACAGTACAGCAGAAACCTTTGCTCTACGTCTAAATCACTAAAATAAAGAACAGTAAACAAAAAACAATACTGTACTGTTAACAAAAAGTGTTGAGTTACGCCTTTTTAAAAAAATCAGTCACTTGTTTTTGCTTCTTGCTTTGGAAACACCTTTTCTTTATTCTAGATTGTACTTTCCTTAACATGAGTTTTTCTGCCAGATGTGCGTCGTCGTCTTGTTCCTCTAAATATTGAAGCAATCCATCTACGTGCTGCAAAGCAGTTCGTGTGTCATCCGCGCAGGCGCCTCGTCTTCTTCACTTTCACTTTGTTCTTCTTCGTTCTCGTTCACTCCCATTGCTTTGTTCGTTATCTGTACGTCAGTCAGTCGTTCAAACCCCGGCTCACTTGCATCGCATTCCAGCCACTCTTCTATGTTCTCTTCGTCGACATTCTCACCTCCTGGAACGGATGTCGCTAGGTCAACAAGTGTAGCGGTTAGCATGACTTCATTCTCTTCTTCACAAAGGTTTTGGTTGACATTTGTTTCGATACTCGGAAAGAGTTTTCTCCATGATTTAACAAGGGTTGAGGGTTTGATGTAATCCCATGCAGACGCAATATTGTAAATGCTATCCAAAATTGTATAATTCTTCCAAAATTCTTTGAGATCGCAGCCTTCTTCGATTTTTGACAGTAACAACTTTGTTCTGTATGTTCTCTTAATGGTTACAATGACTTCCTGGCCCATAGGTTGTATCAGCGCAGTAACATTTGGGGGCAAAAACTTTGCGAAGATTTGCCCGTCAGAAGATGGATTTGCACACATGTAGCTGGATGTGAAGGCGCGTATAAATTAACAAACAGCCTTCTTTGGCAAATTTTTTGAGTCAAGATGTTTACGTACTTGAGGCACAAAAATGTTTTCAAACCATTCTTGAAAAATCTGGTGGTTCATCCAACTTTTTTTTTGGTTGAAATAATCAACTGGTAAGTTTTCTGCTCTTGTCCCCTTAAAAGACCTCGGTTTCTTAGATTTACCGATTACAAGAAGCCTAAGTTTGTGACTACCCGCAGCGTTGCTGCATGGCAAGATTGTAATTCTTTCCTTGCTACTTTTGTGACCTGCCGCTTGATGTTCACTTTCAAATGCTAAAGTACGAGTGGGAAGACACTTCCAAAAAAGCCCTGATTCATCAGCGTTATAAATTTGTTCATATGACAGACCTTCAGACAACACAAACTCTTCAAAATCACGTTGAAAATCATCAGCTACTTGTTGATCACCACTCAGCTTCTCTCCGTGTAGACCAATATCTCTAATGCCATGACGTTTCTTAAAACGATGTAACCAACCGGACAATGCATCAAAATTTCCTTCCAGGCCTAACAAATCAAAAAAGATTTTTGCTTTAGCTGCAATGGTAGGACCAGACACGGGGGTGCCGTCACTTCGCACCTGAGCTAACCATTCCGCTAATGCCGAGTCATGTTCATTATAGGTGGATTTCTTCATTGTTTTTCGTTTTTTCATCCCAGAAGCCCGACACTGATGCAAAGGCTAACAGTTTGTCTTTTTGCTTTAAAACGTCTCGCACTGTTGTTTCCCCGATCCCGTAATTCAAACACATCTGCTTCCTTGAAGCGCCATTTTCTAGTTTAGAAATCATTTCAAGTTTTTGTGCAATCGTTAACACAACCTTCTTTTGTTTTTCAGCCATTATTAATTTCAGGAACTAACGAACTGATCACGACTGATCACTAAGCACGCTTACTGACAACTGACACCACTGGCAGACCGAGAGAATATGTACGTAGAGGGGGAAGGTTAGTGAACTTGACCAAAACAAAAGAGCAAGAGCCAAAACAAAATGCCGAGAAGGCCTATAGGATTACGATGCACAATAAACCTGTCAGAAATTTTCGACCTTCGCACTGTAGGGCCTATTGTATTTTCCCTGTTGTTGGCTTGGATTAAAATTGGTTTTTTTGAGGTTCGTAATTAAAAAAATTTTTCGCGGCACTCGCAGATAATCGGGGCTTTACTGTACCTCCAAATGGTCGAGGAATTATTATTTCACTCTTCAAGGTAATTCCATTGGAATTAGTGTTGAACTCGATTTCCCATTTAACCAGGAGACTCATTGATGGAATAAGAAGTTGAAATTAATGGAATTATAGACAAAAAATACTCAAGAACCTTTGTTACTGAAGACATAAACCTCACTTTCAAGAAAGAGATTATAATACGACACCAATTCCACCGGGACCGACAACCACAAGGATCGTGAAGGAGAACGAAGATTAGAAGAGTTCCCGTTGCCTTCCAGGACATCACCCTTTCAATTTTATTAATAATCTGAACACCTTTTCTGGATTAACGTGACCTCAACTGTAAATCTTCAATCGTTTGCAAACAAGCACTGCTACCTTGAGAATCGTCCAGTACGGTAACACCAGCTTATATTTAATTTTAATACAGTAAGAACTAATAACATTTTGTAATACTTAGTAACCTTAATTTTGCATTACCTGGCCTTACTAATCGTTAAAAGAATCACACATACCCTGGGATAAGAGATAATTAACATTATATTTAATTTGTATTAAAAAATGAATAGTCAACTAACCAATCGATTCAACATTGTACAATCGATATAACTATTTTATAACCGTGAAGAACACTGTTTGAAGTTAAAATAAAAAGTAATATAAATAAAGAATCCTTATTGTATGTAATGACGTTTTATATTATTGTAGAATAGGTGTGGTATTTTGGTGGTGGATTAATTTACAGGTCAAGCTAACCTATAAGAGCAAGTCAATTACGAATAACAGCGCTTATAGTCGACAGCTGGTAGAACGTGAGATTGCCTAACTAGCGTGTTTCCTTCACAACTTTTGAATTGATTTACATAATACGGACTGACTAGGGTTGGAGAGAATTCTCAATTTATTCATTAAAATACATGAAATACAGAATTATCATAGAGTAAACATTTAGTAATTGGGTAAAACCGTGTTATGGTATACATAAAAGTTGCAATAACAATATAATAAATAAACTTGTCTATTAATATTGAGTTACAGGAGGTCACCTATAAGACTACATAATAAACATTTTTATTAATAACAGCTTGGTTCATTATACAGGGTCGCATTAGCAAGAAACCCGTAACAGTATTACCCTCGCTACACACGTAACATTGACAGGAAAGGATTTTATTTCAAATTGGCGTTCACTACAGTGTGACATCATTATTTTCTAATTGTACTTTTTGTATCAAATTGGCGCATACCAACGTGGAGCTTAATTAAACCCCGTAAGAACATAATATAATTCAATAAGGAAAACATTAGAAATAAAATCTGGTTTATTTCAAATTGACGTCAACAACATGGGGCTTAAAGTTGATACACGGGAGTCACCTATAAGTAAAAACATTATAACATAATTTGTTTGTTGGTTTGTATCAAATTGGCGCTCAACGAGTGGGCTTTAGTTAAGTAAAAAATCGACTTAATTATTACTTAACTGGAGCAGGCAACTATTAGAGGCACAGGAATGCATACGAGAGGTGTTTCTAAAAGGATTGCGAAGGACCAGGAAACGAAAATGCCCGAACAAGAAAGACGACTAAGTTACGCGGAATGGATGACGGTGCTATTTAAAAAATTCAGCAAGGATATGGAGTATATTAAGAAGAATGCCACCGATCACGAAAGAGCGCAAATGAGTCGCGTGAATGCAATGGGAACACCAAACGACAAAATGACTTTGAGAGACATTTATGATGAAATGTGGGAGTTAGATGCCAGGTGTAATAAAGAAAAGACTATTGGGACAGCCCACGAAAAAGACGATAACAAGGTGGAAAGGATGACTAAAGAAGATTGGGAAAGATGGGATGATAATGAAGAACAAATGAAAAACGAAAGAACAGGAGTATACGCCCAGGTGACAGAACAATATACTCAGGAAGAATATGAACAATGGAGACGAGTAATAAGACAACCTGAAAACCCAATACAAACAGAAAACACAGAATTAAGGGAATGGATAAGGGTGATGTTTGAACTATCCAGAGAAGATATGTGTAACTGGAGGAAAGAACATAATCAAACAGAAGAATTTATAGGAATGCCAAATCATAAAAACTTAGAACAATCAAATAAGCAACAAGAAGTAGAAATAGTCAAAGTGAAGCAACAGAAGAAAATGCCAGAACAACCAAAGAAAGTGACCCACCAAGAAATGATGAATTTTATAGCAGAACAATTTAGGAAATATAACAAAATATTAAACGAAATAAGAGAAGATAACCAGAGACACCATGAAAAATTAATGAAAACAATGGATAGGTGTTTAACGAAAATGACTGAAACCCTAGACAGCACTTCCAAAGGTGTTAAGGTAAATCCGAATACAGAGGAGGGCAGCAAGGAAACAGAAATTAGAGAAGACCAAAAGGCGTTGCTATCTGAAAATAAAAATAGAAAGAACAAAGAGAATATCCAAACCAGGAAAGAGAATATCAAGAAAATAAGGCAAACACGTCAAAGGAAATTAATGAATACACGGGAAGGATTGGAGATGATTAAAGGGGGATTAGTTAAACTGCTTAATATACCAATTGTGGAACCCAGAGAAGTAAGGCAATTTAGAAACTTTAAACGAACCACAATTGAATTCCCAGATAGATTAGAAGGACCGAAAAGACCAAAACTAACCGAGGAGCATGGAGGACTTCTGGAGATTAAGTATGAACCATTCGAAAGATTAAGAAACGGTACGGAAGAATCAGCTCGAAAAACGACAGTAGACTTCAGCATGAATGAAAGTTTTATAACAACAAAATGGCGGAACTACATGATAGTGAGATATGTCACAAGGACAGAAATAACTCTATACACTAGAGAAATCCGAACAACCAGTATAGAGGAAATAATGGATCATGGTTAAACAGATTCCAAACCAACCATTGGGGAAAAGGGACGGATTTTATGGATAACAGATAAAGCAAATCAAAGGAAAATAATGAGAAACTAAGTAAAATATTCTAAACCAACTATTAAATGAAATAAACTAATTACGCAATACTTCAGAGAAATTAAGTGGAATCAATTTTAAAAAAAAACCACAAAATTCAAAAATAAGTAAGAACACCTTACTATATAATTCAGAAGAAATTATTTTAAACTAATAAACATAAAAGAAGAGAAAGAAGGGTTAGAAATAAGTTAGACGAAGGAAGAATATGCCATTCAATTTATGATAAGGAGGAGATTCAGTGTTTAATTGCAGAAGTAAATGGGAGTGAATTAAAAATAGTAAAATACGTATGCTAAAGAATAATTAATTGACAGCATGGAACTAAGAAGAATTTAAAATGAATATTGAACAGCTTTAACTGAGATACTGGTGAATAATGTGATAAATGGAACTACAGAACAACGAGATAAATAATTTAAGAAAAGGATTAGGATACCTCAGAAATAATAGTAATCATCCCTTGAGTATGAGTTTGTAGCGAAGGAGCTACCTTATAGGTAATAATTTTATTATATGTATTGTGTTGTGATAGTGCAACGTTTATTTTTGTTTCTGGACAGAGATGAAGTTCCTATGATCTCAGAAGATATAGTTAGGAAAACGGCAGAGTAATGGAAGCCAATAGTGCCCCTCTGATTCCGTACCAGCTATGATATTAGGGAAAAATGTTAGGGAAATATAGTATTTTAGGGATTATGCACCAAGAGAGGTAATAAATATAAAAAAGATAATAAGTAATGATAGCGTAAAAAGCTAGAAGAAGTTATGAGTTCCAGGATAAAACAAAAAACGTGGCCAGTAAACTACCCCTTTCCCTTAACCGATCTTCACCAAAAACAATAGATCTTTAGTACTCAACAAATCAGGGCAGTGTGCAAAAACTTATTTGATTTTGTTTGAATTTGCGGCTCTTATCGTTTGCCATAGAAAATACCCTTTTAAAACATAAAACGTTGCTGGTAAACTACCCCTTTCCCTTAACCGATCTTCACAAACACCAAGAGGTATTGAGAACTCTACAATACAGGGCTGTGTGCAAAACATCATTTGATTCTGTTTGAATTTGCGGCTGTTATCGTTTACCATAGAAAAAAATTACCCTTGATAAAAAACCGTTGCTGGTAAACTACCCCTTTCCCTCAACCGATCTTCACCAAAAACGATAGGTCTTGAGAACTATACAATTCAGGGCTGTATGCAAAGACTTATTTTATTCTCTTTGAATTTTCGGCTGCTATCGTTTGCCATAAAAAATACCCTTGTTAAAACATAAAACGTTGCAGGTAAACTACCCCTTTCCCTTAACAGATCTTCACCAAAAACCATAGGCCGTGAGTACTCTACAAATCAGGGCTGTATGCAAAACATTATTTGATTCTGTTTGAATGTGCATCTGTTATCGTTTGCCAAACAAACAAAATTGCCCTTGATAAAAAAAACCGTTGCTGGTAAACTACCCCTTTCCATTAACCGATCTTCATCAAAAACGATAGGTCGTGAGTACTCTACAAATCAGGGCTGTATGCAAAAAATTATTTGATTCTGTTTGAATTTGCGGCTGTTATCGTTTGCCATAAAAAAAACCATAGACACACAGACAGACACACACACACACAGATACTTTTCGAAAAACGACTTTTTTCATGTTTTGAGTGTAGTACAATCAGAATCTGCAATAATCTCGAACACGATTTTTTTTACCATACTTCCATTTCTTTAAGTAACATAGAAGTAAAAATATCGGTATGGAGAACCATACATGACTTCCATATTCTAAGACTTATAATCTGAAATATGCTTGCCTGCCAAGCACGATATACTTTGTAATATATACATAATTTACATTAAAATGAAAAAATTATAATTTTATTGCCTGGCAACAAAATTATTTTATTTTTAACAATTACCATTGTTTGAAAAAGTTTAAATGAATTTTCAAGTACTTTACTCTTGTTAAAACGTAAAATGTTGCAGGTAAACTACCCCTTCCCATTAACCGATCTCCACCAAAATCTAATGGACTTGAGTCCTCTACAATTCACTTACGTATGCAAAAAATTATTTGATTCTGTTTGAATTTGCGGCAGTTATCGTTTGCCATAGAAAATACGCTTTATAACAAACGTTGCAGGTAAACTACCCCTTCCCCTCAACCGATCTTCACCAAAAACAATAGGTCTTGAGTACTCTACAAACCAGGGCTGTATGCAGAAAATTATTTGATTATGTTTGAATTTGCGGCTGTTATCGTTTGCCATAGAAAATAACCTTGTTAAAAAAACGTTGTAGGTAAACTACCCCTTTCCCTTAACCGATCTTAACCAAAAACAATAGGTCTTGAGAACTCTACAATTTAGGGCTGTATGCAAATAATCTTTTGATTCTGTTTGAATTTGCGGCTGTTATCGTTTGCCATAGGAAATACCCTTGTTAAAACATAAAACGTTACAGGTAAACTACCCCTTTCCCTTAACCGATCGTCACCAAAAACAATAGGTCTTGAGAACTCTACAATTCAGGGCTGTATGCAAAACATTATTTGATTCTGTTTGAATTTGCGGCTGTTATCGTTTGGCAAAAAAAAAAAAATTTCCCTTGATAAAAAAAAACCGTTGCAGGTAAACTACCCCTTTCCCTCAACCGATCTTCACCAAAAACAATAGGTCGTGACTACTCTACAAATCAGGGCTGTATGCAAAAAGTTATTTGATTCTGTTTGAATTTGCGGCAGTTATCGTTTGCCATAGAAAAAAATACCCTTGTTAAAAAAACGTTGCAGGTAAACTACCCCTTTCCCTCAACCGATCTTCACCAAAAACAATTGGTCTTGAGAACTCTACAATTTAGGGCTGTATGCAAATAATCTTTTGATTCTGTTTGAATTTGCGGCTGTTATCGTTTGCCATAAGAAATACCCTTGTTAAAACATAAAACGTTACAGGTAAACTACCCCTTTCCCTTAACCGATCGTCACCAAAAACAATAGGTCTTGAGAACTCTACAATTCAGGGCTGTATGCAAAACATTATTTGATTCTGTTTGAATTTGCGGCTGTTATCGTTTGGCAAAAAAAAAAAAATTTCCCTTGATAAAAAAAAACCGTTGCAGGTAAACTACCCCTTTCCCTCAACCGATCTTCACCAAAAACAATAGGTCGTGACTACTCTACAAATCAGGGCTGTATGCAAAAAGTTATTTGATTCTGTTTGAATTTGCGGCAGTTATCGTTTGCCATAGAAAAAAATACCCTTGTTAAAAAAACGTTGCAGGTAAACTACCCCTTTCCCTCAACCGATCTTCACCAAAAACAATTGGTCTTGAGAACTCTACAATTTAGGGCTGTATGCAAATAATCTTTTGATTCTGTTTGAATTTGCGGCTGTTATCGTTTGCCATAAGAAATACCCTTGTTAAAACATAAAACGTTACAGGTAAACTACCCCTTTCCCTTAACCGATCTTCACCAAAATCAAAAGATCTTGAGAACTCTACAATTCAGGGCTGTATGCGAAACATTATTTGATTCTCTTTGAATTTTCGGCTGCTATCGTTTGCCATATAAAATACCCTTGTTAAAACATAAAACGTTGCAGGTAAACTACCCCTTTACCTTAACAGATCTTCACCAAAAACCATAGGCCGTGAGTACTCTACAAATCAGGGCTGTATGCAAAACATTATTTGATTCTGTTTGAATGTGCATCTGTTATCGTTTGCCAAACAAACAAAATTGCCCTTGATAAAAAAAACCGTTGCTGGTAAACTACCCCTTTCCATTAACCGATCTTCACCAAAAACCATAGGTCGTGAGTACTCTACAAATCAGGGCTGTATGCAAAAAATTATTTGATTCTGTTTGAATTTGCGGCTGTTATCGTTTGCCATAAAAAAAAACCAAAGACAGACAGACACACACACACACACAGACACTTTTCGAAAAACGATTTTTTTTCATGTTTTGAGTGTAGTACAATCAGAATCTGCAATAATCTCGAACACGATTTTTTTTACCATACTTCCATTTCTTTAAGTAACATGGAAGTAAAATTACCCTTGATAAAAAACCGTTGCAGGTAAAGTACCCCTTTCCCTTAACCGATCTTCACCAAAAACGATAGGTCTTGAGAACTCTACAATTCAGGGGTGTATGCAAAATATTATATGATTCTGTTTGAATTTGCGGCTGTTATCGTTTGCCATAAAAAATACCCTTGTTAAAACATAAAACGTTGCAGGTAAACTACCCCTTTCCCTTAACAGATCTTCACCAAAAACCATAGGCCGTGAGTACTCTACAAATCAGGGCTGTATGCAAAACATTATTTGATTCTGTTTGAATGTGCATCTGTTATCGTTTGCCAAACAAACAAAATTGCCCTTGATAAAAAAAACCGTTGCTGGTAAACTACCCCTTTCCATTAACCGATCTTCATCAAAAACGATAGGTCGTGAGTACTCTACAAATCAGGGCTGTATGCAAAAAATTATTTGATTCTGTTTGAATTTGCGGCTGTTATCGTTTGCCATAAAAAAAACCATAGACACACAGACAGACACACACACACACAGACACTTTTCGAAAAACGACTTTTTTCATGTTTTGAGTGTAGTACAATCAGAATCTGCAATAATCTCGAACACGATTTTTTTTACCATACTTCCATTTCTTTAAGTAACATGGAAGTAAAAATATCGGTATGGAGAACCATACATGACTTCCATATTCTAAGACTTATAATCTGAAATATGCTTGCCTGCCAAGCACGATATATTTTGTAATATATACATAATTTACATTAAAATGAAAAAATTATAATTTTATTGCCTGGCAACAAAATTATTTTATTTTTAACAATTACCATTGTTTGAAAAAGTTTAAATGAATTTTCAAGTACTTTACTCTTGTTAAAACGTAAAATGTTGCAGGTAAACTACCCCTTCCCATTAACCGATCTTCACCAAAATCTAATGGACTTGAGTCCTCTACAATTCACTTACGTATGCAAAAAATTATTTGATTCTGTTTGAATTTGCGGCAGTTATCGTTTGCCATAGAAAATACGCTTTATAACAAACGTTGCAGGTAAACTACCCCTTCCCCTCAACCGATCTTCACCAAAAACAATAGGTCTTGAGTACTCTACAAACCAGGGCTGTATGCAGAAAATTATTTGATTATGTTTGAATTTGCGGCTGTTATCGTTTGCCATAGAAAATAACCTTGTTAAAAAAACGTTTGTAGGTAAACTACCCCTTTCCCTTAACCGATCTTAACCAAAAACAATAGGTCTTGAGAACTCTACAATTTAGGGCTGTATGCAAATAATCTTTTGATTCTGTTTGAATTTGCGGCTGTTATCGTTTGCCATAGGAAATACCCTTGTTAAAACATAAAACGTTACAGGTAAACTACCCCTTTCCCTTAACCGATCGTCACCAAAAACAATAGGTCTTGAGAACTCTACAATTCAGGGCTGTATGCAAAACATTATTTGATTCTGTTTGAATTTGCGGCTGTTATCGTTTGGCAAAAAAAAAAAAATTTCCCTTGATAAAAAAAAACCGTTGCAGGTAAACTACCCCTTTCCCTCAACCGATCTTCACCAAAAACAATAGGTCGTGACTACTCTACAAATCAGGGCTGTATGCAAAAAGTTATTTGATTCTGTTTGAATTTGCGGCAGTTATCGTTTGCCATAGAAAAAAATACCCTTGTTAAAAAAACGTTGCAGGTAAACTACCCCTTTCCCTCAACCGATCTTCACCAAAAACAATTGGTCTTGAGAACTCTACAATTTAGGGCTGTATGCAAATAATCTTTTGATTCTGTTTGAATTTGCGGCTGTTATCGTTTGCCATAAGAAATACCCTTGTTAAAACATAAAACGTTACAGGTAAACTACCCCTTTCCCTTAACCGATCGTCACCAAAAACAATAGGTCTTGAGAACTCTACAATTCAGGGCTGTATGCAAAACATTATTTGATTCTGTTTGAATTTGCGGCTGTTATCGTTTGGCAAAAAAAAAAAAATTTCCCTTGATAAAAAAAAACCGTTGCAGGTAAACTACCCCTTTCCCTCAACCGATCTTCACCAAAAACAATAGGTCGTGACTACTCTACAAATCAGGGCTGTATGCAAAAAGTTATTTGATTCTGTTTGAATTTGCGGCAGTTATCGTTTGCCATAGAAAAAAATACCCTTGTTAAAAAAACGTTGCAGGTAAACTACCCCTTTCCCTCAACCGATCTTCACCAAAAACAATTGGTCTTGAGAACTCTACAATTTAGGGCTGTATGCAAATAATCTTTTGATTCTGTTTGAATTTGCGGCTGTTATCGTTTGCCATAAGAAATACCCTTGTTAAAACATAAAACGTTACAGGTAAACTACCCCTTTCCCTTAACCGATCTTCACCAAAATCAAAAGATCTTGAGAACTCTACAATTCAGGGCTGTATGCGAAACATTATTTGATTCTCTTTGAATTTTCGGCTGCTATCGTTTGCCATATAAAATACCCTTGTTAAAACATAAAACGTTGCAGGTAAACTACCCCTTTACCTTAACAGATCTTCACCAAAAACCATAGGCCGTGAGTACTCTACAAATCAGGGCTGTATGCAAAACATTATTTGATTCTGTTTGAATGTGCATCTGTTATCGTTTGCCAAACAAACAAAATTGCCCTTGATAAAAAAAACCGTTGCTGGTAAACTACCCCTTTCCATTAACCGATCTTCACCAAAAACCATAGGTCGTGAGTACTCTACAAATCAGGGCTGTATGCAAAAAATTATTTGATTCTGTTTGAATTTGCGGCTGTTATCGTTTGCCATAAAAAAAAACCAAAGACAGACAGACACACACACACACACAGACACTTTTCGAAAAACGATTTTTTTTCATGTTTTGAGTGTAGTACAATCAGAATCTGCAATAATCTCGAACACGATTTTTTTTACCATACTTCCATTTCTTTAAGTAACATGGAAGTAAAATTACCCTTGATAAAAAACCGTTGCAGGTAAAGTACCCCTTTCCCTTAACCGATCTTCACCAAAAACGATAGGTCTTGAGAACTCTACAATTCAGGGGTGTATGCAAAATATTATATGATTCTGTTTGAATTTGCGGCTGTTATCGTTTGCCATAAAAAATACCCTTGTTAAAACATAAAACGTTGCAGGTAAACTACCCCTTTCCCTTAACAGATCTTCACCAAAAACCATAGGCCGTGAGTACTCTACAAATCAGGGCTGTATGCAAAACATTATTTGATTCTGTTTGAATGTGCATCTGTTATCGTTTGCCAAACAAACAAAATTGCCCTTGATAAAAAAAACCGTTGCTGGTAAACTACCCCTTTCCATTAACCGATCTTCATCAAAAACGATAGGTCGTGAGTACTCTACAAATCAGGGCTGTATGCAAAAAATTATTTGATTCTGTTTGAATTTGCGGCTGTTATCGTTTGCCATAAAAAAAACCATAGACACACAGACAGACACACACACACACAGACACTTTTCGAAAAACGACTTTTTTCATGTTTTGAGTGTAGTACAATCAGAATCTGCAATAATCTCGAACACGATTTTTTTTACCATACTTCCATTTCTTTAAGTAACATGGAAGTAAAAATATCGGTATGGAGAACCATACATGACTTCCATATTCTAAGACTTATAATCTGAAATATGCTTGCCTGCCAAGCACGATATATTTTGTAATATATACATAATTTACATTAAAATGAAAAAATTATAATTTTATTGCCTGGCAACAAAATTATTTTATTTTTAACAATTACCATTGTTTGAAAAAGTTTAAATGAATTTTCAAGTACTTTACTCTTGTTAAAACGTAAAATGTTGCAGGTAAACTACCCCTTCCCATTAACCGATCTTCACCAAAATCTAATGGACTTGAGTCCTCTACAATTCACTTACGTATGCAAAAAATTATTTGATTCTGTTTGAATTTGCGGCAGTTATCGTTTGCCATAGAAAATACGCTTTATAACAAACGTTGCAGGTAAACTACCCCTTCCCCTCAACCGATCTTCACCAAAAACAATAGGTCTTGAGTACTCTACAAACCAGGGCTGTATGCAGAAAATTATATGATTATGTTTGAATTTGCGGCTGTTATCGTTTGCCATAGAAAATAACCTTGTTAAAAAAACGTTGTAGGTAAACTACCCCTTTCCCTTAACCGATCTTAACCAAAAACAGTACGTCTTGAGCACTCGACAAACCAGGGCTGTATGCAGAAAATTATTTGATTATGTTTGAATTTGCGGCTGTTATCGTTTGCCATAGAAAATAACCTTGTTAAAAAAACGTTGTAGGTAAACTACCCCTTTCCCTTAACCGATCTTAACCAAAAACAATAGGTCTTGAGAACTCTACAATTTAGGGCTGTATGCAAATAATCTTTTGATTCTGTTTGAATTTGCGGCTGTTATCGTTTGCCATAGGAAATACCCTTGTTAAAACATAAAACGTTACAGGTAAACTACCCCTTTCCCTTAACCGATCGTCACCAAAAACAACAGGTCTTGAGAACTCTACAATTCAGGGCTGTATGCAAAACATTATTTGATTCTGTTTGAATTTGCGGCTGTTATCGTTTGGCAAAAAAAAAAAATTTCCCTTGATAAAAAAAACCGTTGCAGGTAAACTACCCCTTTCCCTCAACCGATCTTCACCAAAAACAATAGGTCGTGACTACTCTACAAATCAGGGCTGTATGCAAAAAGTTATTTGATTCTGTTTGAATTTGCGGCAGTTATCGTTTGCCATAGAAAAAAATACCCTTGTTAAAAAAACGTTGCAGGTAAACTACCCCTTTCCCTCAACCGATCTTCACCAAAAACAATTGGTCTTGAGAACTCTACAATTTAGGGCTGTATGCAAATAATCTTTTGATTCTGTTTGAATTTGCGGCTGTTATCGTTTGCCATAAGAAATACCCTTGTTAAAACATAAAACGTTACAGGTAAACTACCCCTTTCCCTTAACCGATCTTCACCAAAATCAAAAGATCTTGAGAACTCTACAATTCAGGGCTGTATGCGAAACATTATTTGATTCTCTTTGAATTTTCGGCTGCTATCGTTTGCCATATAAAATACCCTTGTTAAAACATAAAACGTTGCAGGTAAACTACCCCTTTACCTTAACAGATCTTCACCAAAAACCATAGGCCGTGAGTACTCTACAAATCAGGGCTGTATGCAAAACATTATTTGATTCTGTTTGAATGTGCATCTGTTATCGTTTGCCAAACAAACAAAATTGCCCTTGATAAAAAAAACCGTTGCTGGTAAACTACCCCTTTCCATTAACCGATCTTCACCAAAAACCATAGGTCGTGAGTACTCTACAAATCAGGGCTGTATGCAAAAAATTATTTGATTCTGTTTGAATTTGCGGCTGTTATCGTTTGCCATAAAAAAAAACCAAAGACAGACAGACACACACACACACACACAGACACTTTTCGAAAAACGATTTTTTTTCATGTTTTGAGTGTAGTACAATCAATATCTGCAATAATCTCGAACACGATTTTTTTTACCATACTTCCATTTCTTTAAGTAACATGGAAGTAAAATTACCCTTGATAAAAAACCGTTGCAGGTAAAGTACCCCTTTCCCTTAACCGATCTTCACCAAAAACGATAGGTCTTGAGAACTCTACAATTCAGGGGTGTATGCAAAATATTATATGATTCTGTTTGAATTTGCGGCTGTTATCGTTTGCCATAAAAAATACCCTTGTTAAAACATAAAACGTTGCAGGTAAACTACCCCTTTCCCTTAACAGATCTTCACCAAAAACCATAGGCCGTGAGTACTCTACAAATCAGGGCTGTATGCAAAACATTATTTGATTCTGTTTGAATGTGCATCTGTTATCGTTTGCCAAACAAACAAAATTGCCCTTGATAAAAAAAACCGTTGCTGGTAAACTACCCCTTTCCATTAACCGATCTTCATCAAAAACGATAGGTCGTGAGTACTCTACAAATCAGGGCTGTATGCAAAAAAATATTTGATTCTGTTTGAATTTGCGGCTGTTATCGTTTGCCATAAAAAAAAACCAAAGACACACAGACAGACACACACACACAGACACTTTTCGAAAAACGACTTTTTTCATGTTTTGAGTGTAGTACAATCAGAATCTGCAATAATCTCGAACACGATTTTTTTTACCATACTTCCATTTCTTTAAGTAACATGGAAGTAAAAATATCGGTATGGAGAACCATACATGACTTCCATATTCTAAGACTTATAATCTGAAATATGCTTGCCTGCCAAGCACGATATATTTTGTAATATATACATAATTTACATTAAAATGAAAAAATTATAATTTTATTGCCTGGCAACAAAATTATTTTATTTTTAACAATTACCATTGTTTGAAAAAGATTAAATGAATTTTCAAGTACTTTACTCTTGTTAAAACTTAAAATGTTGCAGGTAAACTACCCCTTCCCATTAACCGATCTACACCAAAATCTAATGGACTTGAGTCCTCTACAATTCACTTAAGTATGCAAAAAATTATTTGATTCTGTTTGAATTTGCGGCAGTTATCGTTTGCCATAGAAAATACGCTTTATAACAAACGTTGCAGGTAAACTACCCCTTCCCCTCAACCGATCTTCACCAAAAACAACAGGTCTTGAGTACTCTACAAACCAGGGCTGTATGCAGAAAATTATTTGATTATGTTTGAATTTGCGGCTGTTATCGTTTGCCATAGAAAATAACCTTGTTAAAAAAACGTTTGTAGGTAAACTACCCCTTTCCCTTAACCGATCTTAACCAAAAACAGTACGACTTGAGTACTCGACAAACCAGGGCTGTATGCAGAAAATTATTTGATTATGTTTGAATTTGCGGCTGTTATCGTTTGCCATAGAAAATAACCTTGTTAAAAAAACGTTGTAGGTAAACTACCCCTTTCCCTTAACCGATCTTAACCAAAAACAATAGGTCTTGAGAACTCTACAATTTAGGGCTGTATGCAAATAATCTTTTGATTCTGTTTGAATTTGCGGCTGTTATCGTTTGCCATAGGAAATACCCTTGTTAAAACATAAAACGTTACAGGTAAACTACCCCTTTCCCTTAACCGATCGTCACCAAAAACAATAGGTCTTGAGAACTCTACAATTCAGGGCTGTATGCGAAACATTATTTGATTCTGTTTGAATTTGCGGCTGTTATCGTTTGGCAAACAAAAAAAATTTCCCTTGATAAAAAAAAACCGTTGCAGGTAAACTACCCCTTTCCCTCAACCGATCTTCACCAAAAACAATAGGTCGTGAGTACTCTACAAATCAGACCTGTATGCAAAAAGTTATTTGATTCTGTTTGAATTTGCGGCAGTTATCGTTTGCCATAGAAAAAAAATACCCTTGTTAAAAAAACGTTGCAGGTAAACTACCCCTTTCCCTCAACCGATCTTCACCAAAAGCAATTGGTCTTGAGAACTCTACAATTTAGGGCTGTATGGAAATAATCTTTTGATTCTGTTTGAATTTGCGGCTGTTATCGTTTGCCATAAGAAATACCCTTGTTAAAACATTAAACGTTACCGGTAAACTACCCCTTTCCCTTAATCGATCTTCACCAAAATCAAAAGATCTTGAGAACTCTACAATTCAGGGCTGTATGCGAAACATTATTTGATTCTGTTTGAATTTGCGGCTGTTATCGTTTGCCAAACAAACAAAATTACCCTTGATAAAAAAAAACCGTTGCCGGTAAACTACCCCTTTCCCTCAACCGATCTTCACCAAAAACAATAGGTCGCGAGTACTCTGCAAATGAGGGCTGTATGCAAAAAATTATTTGATTCTGTTTGAATTTGCGGCAGTTATCGTTTGCCATAGAAAAAAAATCTACAGACACACAGACACAGACACACACACAGACAGACAGACTGACACACACACAGACACTTTTCGGAAAACGACTTTTTTTCATGTTTTGAGTGTAGTAGAATCAGAATCTGCAATAATCTCGAACACGATTTTTTTTGCCATCACCATACTTCCATTCCTTAAGGAATATGGAAGTAATACCCTTGATAAAAAACCGTTGCTGGTAAAGTACCCCTTTCCCTTAACCGATCTTCACCAAAAACGATAGGTCTTGAGAACTCTACAATTCAGGGCTGTATGCAAAATATTATATGATTCTGTTTGAATTTGCGGCTGTTATCGTTTGCCATACAAAATACCCTTGATAAAACAAAAAACCTGGCTGGTAAACTACCCCTTTCCCTTAACCGATCTTCACCAAAAACAATCGGTCTTTAGTACTCAACAAATCAGGGCTGTATGCAAAAACTTATTTGATTCTGTTTGAATTTGCGGCTCTTATCGTTTGCCATAGAAAATACCCTTTTAAAATACAAAACGTTGCCGGTAAACTACCCGTTTCCCTCAACCGATCTTCACAAACACCAGCTGGTATTGAGAACTCTACAATACAGGGCTGTATGCAAAACATCATTTGATTCTGTTTGAATTTGCGGCTGTTATCGTTTACCATAGACAATAAAAATTACCCTTTATAAAAAACCGTGGCCGGTAAACTACCCCTTTCCCTTAACCGATCTTCACCAAAAGAGATAGGTCTTGAGAACTCTGCAATTCAGGGCTGTATGCAAAATATTATATGATTCTGTGTGAATTTGCGGCTGGTATCGTTTGCCATACAAAATACCCTTGATAAAACTAAAACGTGGCTGGTAAACTACCCCTTTCCCTTAAACGATCTTCACCAAAAACAATAGGTCCTTAGTACTCAAGAAATCAGGGCTGTATGCAAAAACGTATTTGATTATGTTTGAATTTGCGGCTCTTATCGTTTGCCATAGGAAATGCCCTTTTAAAACATAAAACGTTGCTGGTAAACTACCCCTTTACCTTAACCGATCTTCACCAAAAACAAAAGGTCGTGAGAACTCTATAATTCAGGGAAGTATGCAAAACATTATTCGATTCTGTTTGAATTTGCGGCTGTTATCGTTTGCCATACAAAATACCCTTGTTAAAACATACAACGTTGCAGGTAAACTACCCCTTTCCCTTAACCGATCTTCACAAACACCAATAGGTATTGAGAGCTCTACAATACCGGGCTGTATGCAAAACATCATTTGATTCTGTTTGAATTTGCGGGTGTTATCGTTTACCATAGAAAAATATCGGTATATAGAACCATACATGACTTCCATATTCTAAGATTTATATTTAAATCTTAATATCGCCTGCCAAGCGCGATATATTTTCTCTTGTACATGATTTACATTAAAATGAAAAAATTTTAATTTTATTGCCTGGCAACAAAATTATTTTATTTTTAACAATTACCATTGTTTGAAAAAGTTTAAATAAATTTTTAAGTACTTTACTCTTGTTAAAACGTAAAAGGTTGCAGGTAAACTACCCCTTCCCCTTAACCGATCTTCACCAAAATCTATAGTCCTTGAGACCTCTACAATTCAGGGAGGTATGCAAAAAATTATTTGATTCTGTTTGAATTTGCGGCAGTTATCGTTTGCCATGGAAAATACGCTTGATAAAAAAACGTTGCAGATAAACTACCCCTTCCCCTTAACCGATCTTCACCAAAAACAACACGTCTTGAGTACTCTACAAATCAGGGCTGTATGCAAAAAATTATTTGATTCCGTTTGAATTTGCGGCAGTTATCGTTTGCCATAGAAAATACGCTTGATAAAAAACGTTGCAGGTAAACTACCCCTTCCCCTCAACCGATCTTCACCAAAAACAATAGGTCTTGAGTACTCTACAAATCAGAGCTGTATGCAGAAAATTATTTGATTCTGTTTGAATTTGCGGCTGTTATCGTTTGCCATAGAAAATACCCTTGTTAAGAAAACGTTGTAAGTAAACTACCGCTTTCCCTTAACCGATCTTCACCAAAAACAATAAGTCTTGAGAACTCTACAATTTAGGGCTGTATGCAAATAATCTTTTGATTCTGTTTCAATTTGCGGCTGTTATCGTTTGCCATAGAAAATACCCTTGTTAAAAAAACGTTGTAAGTAAACTACCCCTTTCCCTTAACCGATCTTTACCAAAATCAACGGATCTTGAGAACCCTACAATTCAGGGCTGTATGCGAAACATTATTTGA
This sequence comes from Magicicada septendecula, assembly GCA_034769895.1. Taxonomy (NCBI): domain Eukaryota; kingdom Metazoa; phylum Arthropoda; class Insecta; order Hemiptera; family Cicadidae; genus Magicicada; species Magicicada septendecula. The sequence goes on along the minus strand of CM068367.1, from coordinate 988,882,261 downwards.
TTCTGTTTGAATTTGCGGCTGTTATCTTTTTCCAAACAAACAAAATTACCCTTGATAAAAAAAACCGTTGCAGGTAAACTACCCCCTTCCCTCAACCGATCTTCACCAAAAACAATAGGTCGCGAGTACTCTACAAATCAGGGCTGCATGCAAATAATTATTTGATTCTGTTTGAATTTGCGGCTGTTATCGTTTGCCATAGAAAAAAATCTACAGACACACACACAGATAGACACACAGACAGACAGACAGACACACAGACAGACAGACACACAGACACTTTTCGGAAAACGACTTTTTTTCATGTTTTGAGTGTAGTAGAATCAGAATCTGCAATAATCTCGAACACGATTTTTTTTTGCCATCACCATACTTCCATTCCTTAAGGAATATGGAAGTAATACCCTTGATAAAAAACCGTTGCTGGTAAACTACCCCTTTCCCTCAACCGATCTTCACCAAAAACGATAGGTCTTGAGCACTCTACAATTCAGGGCTGTATGCAAAATATTATATGATTCTGTTTGAATTTGCGGCTGTTATCGTTTGCCATACAAAATACCCTTGATAAAACAAAAAACGTGCCCGGTAAACTTCCCCTTTCCCTTAACCGATCTTCACCAAAAACAATAGGTCTTTAGTACTCAACAAATCAGGGCTGTATGCAAAGACTTATTTGATTCTCTTTGAATTTTCGGCTGTTATCGTTTGCCATATAAAATACCCTTAAAATACCCTTGTTAAAACATAAAATGTTGCTGTTAAACTACCCCTTTCCCTTAACCGATCTTTACCAAAATCAACATATCATGAGAACTCTATAATTCAGGGCAGTATGCGAAACATTATTTGATTCTGTTTGAATTTGGACTGTTATCGTTTGCCAAACAAACAAAATTACCCTTGATAAAAAAAACCGTTGCAGGTAAACTACCCCTTTCCCTCAACTGATCTTCACCAAAAACAATAGGTCGTGAGTACTCTACAAATCAGGGCAGGATGCAAAAAATTATTTGATTCTGTTTGTATTTGCGGCTGTTATCGTTTGCCATAAAAAAAATCCACACACACACACACACACACACACACACACACACACACACACACACACACACACACACACACACACACACACACACACACACACACACACACACACACACACACTTTTCGAAAAACGACTTTTTTTCATGTTTTGAGTGTAGTACAATCAGAATCTGCAATAATCTAGAACACGATTTTTTTTGCCATCACCATACTTCCATTTCCTTAAGGAACATGGAAGTAAAAATATATTAATGTTCTGTAAACTTGGATATGGAAACTAGCTTTTGGTGATAGACTTCAGGGTCATTTATAATGTTAAATAAATGTTCGAGTTCACCTGCATTTTTCCTGCACCCATTTAAATTGTTGTTACCGTCCTCCAGACTCTCGAGTTCGTTGATCCTCTTCGGTATCAGCTCCTCTTGTCTCTACGTCGTTGAATTCCTCGCTCCGTCTCCTGGATGCTGAGTTCTGACGTGGACCTCTAGTCTTGATGATAAACGGCTGGATGTAGCTGCATAGGCTGTCCCTGCGTCCTCTTCTTTCTTGTCCCTCGTTGCTGTCTAAGAGTTCTACGTAATTATGACTCTTGTAGCTTCATTAATACAGTCTTTTATTTAAATCACTCGCTCTTTAATAACTGCACCGACGTAATGCCGGTTCCATCGCACTTCAGTTTATTTAAATACTGTTGAAAACATTACTACAACTTTGTAGAATTTACGTTGTCGAGATGCGTGGATTCCTCTTACTAAATGAATTTGATCTGCCTGAAAGTGTGTCGCGCGCTGGGGTTTTATACTGCTGCTCGTTGCAATTCCTGTTGGAAACTGCTTCTGACAACTTTGGACTGGCCGGCGCGTCGCATTCATCATTACTTTCAATCTACGCGTCTTTTTATGTAGAGCACACTTTTTTATAAATATTATTACACCAATAGTTAGGTATAATATTAAACCTTGTCTCTGCAAATTTTGGTTGTTACCCTGTGCAAATTACGGTAGTTATAGCAAAATTTCACACGGTGTCTGAACCGTTCCCACGATTAATGACCACTTAACGCCAAATTGAAGCGCCAGGCTTCAGCTATGTATTCACATATGTCGCTGATTCGTGTGACTTCTGGTTCACGTACAATCCTTAAAACACTGTGTGAAATCTTCCACCCTCCTTTGCATAATTGAACCTGTCTGTTATTTACACATGTACACATACACACACACACGCAGACTGTAACACAAGCAGCGGCAGGCCGCTCTGAGGTCACCTCTGCCGGTCTTAGCGTGTTAATAGCTCCCCTTCGTTACGTTTTAAAAACCAACAAAGTCGTGCGTTTCCACATGCATGCTTACGTACAATATTAGATTTATTTCAATTTAAATACTGCTTATATTTATTACATTCTTTCTTATCTATAACGTACATTATATTATTTTTATTATGTACATGTTACATATTTTATACTTATATACGAAAACACGTTATCATACCTCTGTCAGGGGTTGATACATATACTTATGCTAAACGTATCGTTGCATAAATTCCCCTGCTGGGTAAAATAAAATTTGAATTTTATTCAAATTTTATTTCCTTACTCAGAAATTCTTTATTTAAATTATTTTTTACAACTCACAATTAGTGGTTATAAGGGTTCTTAAAATTTTTCATTTTCCCTGGGTGGATTACGTATCTCCCATGGACCTATAAGTGTACTATTTATTAATTCCTTTATCCATAGAATTTACGGAATGTTGATGCATGGTACTTTCCAATGATCTTGTTTCTTGTTGGATCGTAGACGATAAATGTGTGTCGTCCTTTCCTCCTTTGTAATAAGTAGGGTCCCTCGTACAGTCCGAATAGTTTCTTTGCTGTATTGTCGATTCGTTTTCCCACTGGATTACTTTTTAGTAGCACACTCTCTTCTTCATGGAATGTGATGAGTTTGTGCGTTCTGTTGAACCTCTCGATCCTCTTTTCTCCAAGTTTTTCCATCCTCTTCTTCGCATTGTCGTACTTGCGACTTAATGGAATTTGTAGATTTTGGTTTGGAGGTTTGTCAATGTTTCTCGACCAGACTCTATTGGGTTTCTTATTTGTTTCCAGTTCCACCGGTGTATATCCCGTAGCTTCACTGTATATGTAGATTCATTTATAGCTTGTTAAAAAAAATGATAAGTACTCTGCCCATCGGTTATGTTGTTCATTACAGTAGATGCGTAAATGTTTTCCTAACTCTTTATTTACCCTCTCAGCAAGGTTTCCTTGTGGATGTCGTATTGACGTTAACACTGGTTGTATGCCGTGCTGAGTTAACGTTTCCGTCCATGCTTTATTTTGGAATTGTTTACCTTGGTCACTCAATATCTTTTTGATTTGACCATGCTTCGGTACATATTTTCGGAGTATGACATTCAGTACACTTTTTGTGGTAGGTCTTCGAATAGCGTAGAGTCGAACTGCCTTGGTGAACACCCCCGTGAATAGCTCTCGGAAATGGGCCCAGGAAGTCTACTTATACTAATTCTCCCGTTTCCTGTGTCTTTATATTTTGCATATCTATGTATGTGTGAAGATTCGGATGTCGTGCTGTTTGACATTCGTAGCATCCTTTTAAGATTGCTTTAATTCTTCTAAACATATTATTCAAAATGAAGTCTTTCTTCAAAGCTAAATGACATTTTAAAGCAGACGCATGTGCTAAACTTTGATGACATGGTATAGTTAGCGTTTTTAACATCTTTGGTGATAGGACTATTTTCCAATCATAATTTACGAGTTTATACAATATACTATTTTTTATCTTATACCTACTAGATAGTGTTGATAATTTCAAGTGACTGATCTGCGGATTTTTATTTTGTTCACTTGCTAGATTATTTAGCAAATATTTAACTCTATCATCTGTTTGATAAGTAATATTTAATATTTTCATATCGTTCCACTGAGCTTCATGAGTTTTTTGTGTCTCTTGTGGTGGATAACGACTTAGTGTGTCGGCAATTATATTATCCGAGCCTTTACAATACATTATTGTGAATGAATACTCTTGTATGGCCAGTATCCATCTCATTAGTCGTGCATTTGTTGTTTTACAACTTAATAAAAATGAAAGCGCTTGATGATCCATGTGTATTTCAAAGTGTGTTCCATACACATAATAAGGAAACTGCTTCAAGGCGTATACTATCGCTAAGGTTTCCTTTTCTGACGTACAGTAGTGTTTTTCTGCTCCTTTGAAGACTCGACTGGCGTATGCGATGACTCGTAGCTCTCCGTGTTTATCTTCTTGATACAGGACACTCCCCACTGCATAGTCACTGGCATCTGCGTAGATTATACATCGTCCTTCCCGTTGTGGATGGTGCAGCATAATGTTATGTAGAAATAGTTTTTTCACTTCACGGAACGCTTCTTCATGATGTACCTCCCACTTCCATTTACTTTCTTTTCTAGTGAGATCTGGAAGTGGTTGGATTCTTTCCGCATATAACGATGAAAAACGTCGGTAGTAACCCGTGAGTCCTAGGAATGCTCTTAACCCTTTTATGTTCTTGGGTCTTGGGAACTCCGTTATACTTTGTAGCTTGCAAGGGTCTGTTTGTATTCCCTTGTCAGATATTATATGACCTAAGAATTTTATTGAAGTTTTAATAAAGTCACATTTCTCTAACTTCAAAGATAGATTAGCGTCTCTGAACTTTTGAAATATAGTGTTCAGATGCTGAAGATGTTCTTCCAACGTTGTTGAGATTACAAGGATGTCGTCCACGAAGATCATGGTGTATGGTTCCACTTCTGGTCCTAGTGCATTTTCCAAACACTTTACAATTGCTGCGAGGCTTGTACTCAATCCAAAGGGTACTACTCGATGTTGGTAGCTTTTGTTCTTGTACAGGAATGCGGTGTATTTACGATCTTGTTTATGAATGGGAATTTGCCAAAATGACGAAGTCAAGTCTAACTTGGTTAGATACTTTGCTCCTTGACACTTGTTAAATAGTTCTTCTATATTCGGTGCACAATCAAAATCCTTTTCGACGACACTATTTAGATTCCTCATGTCTAAACACAGCTTTATTTCGTCCATCTTCTTTTTGACGGCAACGAGAGGATTGATGAAGCTACTGTTGGACCGCTCTATTACGCCGTTATCCAACATTCTTCTGATTTCCTCTTTGACTGGTTCCGCATATTTAATGGGAATCGGATATGTCCTCCGTACGAACTTTGTAGGATCGGTGACCTGAATCTTGTGTTCATAGGCATTCGTAATTGTAGGAACGTCGCTAAATATATCTTGATATTCCTGTATCAATTCTTCTATTAATTCCATTCCTTCGTGTTGATTGTCCTCTTGCATATTGATGTTACTTGCAGCGTGGTTTACAGCTGGTCTGGAGATGACGATTGGTTCCTGTTCTTCTTCCACGTTGTTCTGACTTTCTTCAAATTTAATTTCATAGAGCCTTCCCTCAACTTTGCATGTCATTGAATTATTTTCTAAATTAATAGCAGCTCCTAATTTATTTAACACGTCGATACCTATGATACAGTCATATGTAAGCTTGTCTACTATGATCATAGGAATATCACATACAAGTTCATTACATTTTAAATTAACATATATTTGTTGGGTGACAATCTGTTTAATTTTAGTCGCCGTTGTTATGTAATAATTGTTAATCGGTAACGCTGGTGCATGTTTGAAATGGTTTTTATTCCGGTTGATGCAGGTCCAGCTGATTACGGATACCTCACTTCCAGTGTCAACGAGAATCTTCATATTTACATTGTTTATTGTCCCCCCTAATATAGGACAATAGGTGTGCGATACCGTTATTTCCTGTTGTGGATTGTTCGTATCGTTTAGGGTGGCGCGCAACTCATGTGTGTGCAGGTCATTTACCAACCTGTTCGTTCTGGTATTTTGTTGGAATAAGTGTCGCTTTTAAAACCTGTTTGAGCTGGCTGCCGGCGTCTCCCTCGCCGTCATTCATTGTTCTTCTCCCTTGTCCCTTGCTCCTTGTATTTTGACGGGCGTGTCAGCTGTTGAACACTTTTATTTTCATAATTATTCTTCTTATTATTATGATTATTATTATTTGCATTTATATTCTGTACATTCACATTGTACGGTTTTAATTGCTTTTTAGCCGTACCTGGATGGGAATACGCTCCTTTATGTGGAGTTGTATTACCTTTTTCAAAGGGTTGTTTATACTCTTTCCAATTCTCTTGTCTCTTCGCAAACTGCGTCGATTTTTGTTGCATTGGATTATGCGTAGAGTACTGCTGCTGCTGCGGCTGGTTCTCTCTTCTCTCGTATTGTTTATTAACAAACTGCGATGACTGTGTTACAAGAATAAGACGTTCCTTTATGGTTTTACCTCCTTGGGTATAAACGGCAAGTCTGATGTGTCTGTCAAAATGGTAGCTTAATTTCAATACTAATTCGTGCTCCGTGAAACTGGGTCTAAGATGCTTACACCGTCCGACGAGTTGCATTATGTAGTCTTCCATGGAACGTTTCCTGTTGACGTAATACCGTCCATACTCCAGCTGGTCTCGTACCTCTCTCTGGGTATGTATATTCCAGTATCGATTTTCGAAGGATGCCTTGAACTGTTCATAAGTTTCTGTTTGGTCCCGAACAATCGTGTACCATTTGGATGCTGTTTCCTGGAAATGTCGACTTACAAATTCTATACGTTCTCGGTCGTTTAGGTTGCTTCCTATTGTTGCCATTTCTCGTTCACACTTATGTAAAAATTCTATGGGGTTCTCCCATTTATTACCTTTAAAACTGATCTTCTCTCGATCGTCTACCTTTGCAGCACACATCATCATAGCACTGGGTCGTCTCTTGACTTCTGCTCGTAGTTTTTCTACCTCCTCTTGTAGTCCATCTTTCGTGGTATTAATTTCCATGGAGTGGTGTGTAGTTTTTCACGTGACATCCTCCACAGCTATTTCTACAGTTTCGGTCCTCACAGTGAGTTCCTTTGTTTTATTAGTATTGTCCAGGATGCGCTCATTTACATCTTTGTGTCTGAGGTCTTGCTCCTGCTTAGTAATTTTAAACTTTTCATTCCACTGTTCAGCCAGTTGTCGAATGTGTTGTTTTGTTTCACGTGTAGTATATTCACGCTGTTCTTTAAATTTACTGTCGATCTGTACAGCTTGTTCATTAAGTGATTGTTGAACTCGCTGTTCGACTGCTTCAACGCGTGCAGTAAGCTCTGTTTTAAAGTATTACTGACGAGTTCTATTTTCTCTTCTAACCTAGTATTATTACTATCTAACTGAGTTTTTACTTCTTCAATAGTGATTTCTAGTCTATTACGACTATCTTCTACTTGAGTTTCTAATCTCGTGTTACTATCTTCTAATCTTCCTAATTTATTTTTTAACTCTTCATTACTACTCTCTAATTGAGTTTTAAGTTCTGCACTGCTACTTTCAAATTTATTTTCTAATTTTTCGCTATTCGTCTTCAACTCTTCTTGGAGTCGTTTAAACATTGTTTCGAAGTCCATTGTCGGTTGCTTCGCCATTTTTATAGTATGTAGCCTACGGTGTCCTAACTAATTCGTTATATGAATTATATTTTTATTATTGGTCAACCGTGACTCTATATTTCTTTATTTAAATTAATTTTATTTATCGGTATTAATTTCACAACTCTTTTTCTTCTCTGTACTTTATTATAACAATTTGTAATATTATTTATTACACAAATTGACTATTAATTCTTTCTTACAATATTTTGCTAATTATTTATTAGACTTTATTTATTACCAGGGCGCCATTTACTTGTAATGATATTTAGCATTTATTCTCTTTATGTCGGGGCCCCACGTTGGCAGCGACAATTACTATACAACATTATTTTTGTTACAACGATGCCAACGTGGCCAAGACACAACAATAATTAACATACGTAGATTTATTTATGTTTGCCGAGCCCCATAATTTGTGGAGCGCCAATTACTATACAACTTTATTTTGTGACACTTACTTTTTACACATATGCTCTTACTCGTATGCGCGCACTTACCCACGTCTCGGAGGTGATACTCTTCTTCAGCAGTATTTACCTTGATGTTCCCCGGCTGGTTCGCAGGCTTTGGTCGTTGGTTGAGTGTGGATAAGCGCGTGAATAACGTTATAAGTTTTAATTTACAAGTAAAGAGTACAGAGGATTATCAGTGGTTGTGAAATTAGTACGACTGTTTCAAGAAAAGCATATTTATTTGATTTATTCAAAAATAGCAAATTGTCATGTTATTTAAATTTCTCAATGTGGGTTTCTTTTTATATGAACCCTTATATTCAATCCGAATATCATATACTCATAATATGTGTAACTCTGATTTCTTATACTTCTAAGACATAATATATACACACATAAATTATATATGACCTGAAATAGTACACAGACATATACATATAACACACATAAATATAATAGGAAACATAATTCATACGTTTAACATTTAAATATTGATTTAGTCTTTTCAAGTGCGTGTTCCAATGTATACCACGTAAATGAAACTTTTAATTAATTCAGATATTAATTAAAATATTTATAGAGAATCTTCTTTACGTTAATTGATTCTATTTTTACTGTCTCAATTAATTAACCATTACGTAAATCTCATATTTAAAAAATTACTCATTTAATTAATTACAAAATATAATAAACTATGGTTCTTTCTTGACCATTCAATTATTAGATTACTCTTATGATATTCTCTATTCTCATTTATATATTTAAACAATTATTTATTCATTCTTTAAGTTAAAAATATCGGTATGGAGAACCACACATGACTTCCATGTTCTAAGATTTATATTTAAAATCATATTCGAAATGAAATATTTCCATAGAAACTACGTCTTTCTACTTATTGCTTCAGCATTAACCACAGTACTGTGGTCACTAACGTATACCACCTCACGTTTTCACACTCGATTTTCACCGATGATGGCAGTCGATGGCACTGCCGAAAAGTCTGGTTTTGCAGAAAACATTGGACTACGGCTAAAGAGCCCGGGAAGCAATTTTAACAAAAAACTAGTTCTTTGTTACCGATAACGTAGTACACATATAAAAAATTCTCCCCTCCACCTTTAACTATAATTTTTAATAATAGAAAATTACCCCCACCCCGTTCACCTAACCACTTCATTTATAGATATTTCATCTACGTTTCTACAATGGATTACTATGAGCTTCTTATCAGGATACTTTATTTATAAAAATTAAGTACTTTACTCTTGTTAAATCATAAAATGTTTCAGGTAAACTACCCCTTTCTCTTAACCGATCTTCTCCAAAATCAATAGACCTTCCGTCCTCTACAATTCAGGGATGCATGCAAAAAAATATTTGATTCTGTTTGAATGTGCGGCAGTTATCGTTCGTCATGGAAACATTTCTCTTGTTACAACATAAAATGTTGCAGGTAAACTACCCCTTTCCCTTAACCGATCTTCACCAAAATCAGTAGACCTTGAGCTCTCTCCAACTCAGAAAAGGGTGCAAAAAATTATTTGATTCTCTTTGAATTTTCGGCAGTTATCGTTCGTCATAAAAAAAATTACCCTTATTAAAACATAAAACGTTGCTGATAAACTACCCCTTTCCCTTCACCCATCTTCAACAAAATCAACTGACCTTGAGTTATCTTTAGTTCAAAAAGGTATGCAAAAACCCAGTTGATTCTGTTTGAATTTACGGCATTTATCGTTCGTCATATAAAAAATTACCTTTGTTAAAACATAAAATGTTGCTGGTAAACTACCCCTTTCCATTAACCGATCTTCACCAACACCAATAGGTATTGAGAACTCTACAATACAGGGCTGTATGCAAAACATCATTTGATTCAGTTTGAATTTGCGGCCGTTATCATTTACCATAGAAAAAAATTACCCTTGATACAAAACCGTTGCAGGTAAACTACCCCTTTCCCTTAACCGATCTTCACCAAAAGCGACAGATCTTGAGTACTCTACAATTCAGGCCTGTATGCAAACAATTATTTGATTCTCTTTGAATTTACGGCAGTTATCGTTCGTCATAGAAAAAATACCCTTGTTAAAACATAAAACGTTGCAGGCAAACTACCCCTGTCCCTAAATCGATCTTCAACAAAATCAACAGACCTTGAGCTCTGTATAATTCAAAAAGGTATGCAGAAGAGTAGTTGATTCTGTTTTAATGTACGGCAGTTATCATTCGTCATAAAAAAATTACCCTTGATAAAACATAAAATGTTGCTGGTAAACTATCCTATTCCCTTAACCGATCTTCACCAAAACCAACAGGTCTTGAAAACTCTACATTTCAGGGCAGTATGCAAAATATTATAAGATTCTGTTTGAATTTGCGGCTGTTATCGTTTGCCATATAAAATACCCTTGATAAAACAAAAAACGTGGCCGGTAAACTACCCCTTTCCCATAACCGATCTTCACCAAAAACAATAGATCTTTAGTACTCAACAAATCAGGGCAGTATGCAAAAACCTATTTGATTCTGTTTGAATTTGCGGCTCTTATCGTTTGCCATAGAAAATACCCTTTTAAAACATAAAACGTTGCAGGTAAACTACCCCTTTCCCTTAACCGATCTTCACAAACACCAATAGGTATTGAGAACTCTACAACACAGGGCTGTATGCAAAACATCATTTGATTCTGTTTGAATTTGCGGCTGTTATCGTTTACCATAGAAAAAAATTTCCCTTGATAAAAAACCGTTGCTGGTAAACTACCCCTTTCCCTCAACCAATCTTCACCAAAAACGATAAGTCTTGAGAACTCTACAATTCAGGGCTGTATGCAAAATATTATATGATTCTGTTTGAATTTGCGGCTGTTATCGTTTGCCATACAAAATACCGTTGATAAAACAAAAAACGTGCCTGGTAAACTTCCCCTTTCCCTTAACCGATCTTCACCAAAAACAAAAGGTCTTTAGTACTCAACAAATCAGGGCTGTATGCAAAGACTTATTTGATTCTCTTTGACTTTTCGGCTGTTATCGTTTGCCATAAAAAATACCCTTGTTAAAACAAAACGTTGCTGGTAAACTACCCCTTTCCCTTAACCGATCTTCACCAAAAACCATAGGTCGTGAGTACTCTAGAAACCAGGGCTGTGTGCAAAATATTATATGATTCTGTGTGAATTTTGGGTGTTATCGTTTGCCATACAAAATACCTTGATAAAACAAAAAACCTGGCTGGTAAACTACCCCTTTCCCTTAACCGATCTCCAGCAAAAACAATAGGTCTTTAGTACTCAACAAATCAGGCCTGTATGCAAAAACTTATTTGATTCTCTTTGAATTTGCGGTTCTTATCGTTTGCCATAGAAAATACCCTTTTAAAATATAAAACGTTGCTGGTAAACTACCCGTTTCCCTCAACCGATCTTCACAAACACCAACTGGTATTGAGAACTCTAGAATACAGGGCTGTATGCAAAACATCATTTGATTCTGTTTGAATTTGCGGCTGTTATCGTTTACCATAGACAAATATCGGTATGGAGAACCATACATGACTTCCATATTCTAAGATTTATATTTAAAATCATTTTCAGCCAAACAGCCAGGGAAGGAATTTTAACAAAAAAATACTTCTTTGTTGCCAATAACGTAGTACACATATAAAAAAAAATTATCCCCTCCCCCTTCCACTATAATTTTGATTTATAGAAAATTACCCCAGCCCATTCAACTAGCCTCTTCATTTATAGATATTTCATCTACGTTTCTACAGTGGATTATTAAGATCTTATCAGGATACTTTATCAAAATTAAGTACTTTACTCATGTTACAACAAAAAATGTTTCAGGTAAACTGCCCTTCCCCCGTAACCGATCTTCACCAAAATCAACAGACATTGAGTTCTCTATAGCTCAGGCACATATGTAAAAAGTTATTTGATTCTGTTTGAATTTACGGCAGTTATGGTTCGTCATATAAAAAATTACCCATGTTAAAACATAAAACATGAGATTTATAAAACATATCTAAGATTTATATTTAAAATCATTTTTGAAATAAAATATTTTCATAGAACCTACTAACGCTGGGGAAATCTGAGGAGCCAATCAGAGTTGGGCCTACCTGTCACTCTGCTGAATTTGGTGGAAAGCCCTGTCACTGTCGTCAAGTCCCCACCTCAATGAAGAACCAATTGTTTTATAAAAATATATTTAAATTTTGAAAACTGAAAATTCTTTTCTTGTAAATATTTATATTTTATAATCAAAATGACTTTATTTTTGTTACCTGGCAACAAAATTATTTTATTTTCAACAATTACCATTGTTTCAAAAAGTTTAAATAAATTTTCAAGTACTTTACTCTTGTTAAAACGTAAAAGGTTGCAGGTAAACTACCCCTTCCCCTTAACCGATCTTCACCAAAATCGAAAGTCCTTGAGACCTCTACAATTCAGGGATGTATGCAAAAAATTATTTGATTCTGTTTGAATTTGCGGTAGTTATCGTTTGCCATAGAAAAAAAAACGTTGCAGGTAAACTACCCCTTCCCCTCAACCGATCTTCACCAAAAACAATAGGTCTTGAGTACTCTATAAATCAGGGCTGTATGCAGAAAATTATTTGATTCTGTTTGAACTTGCGGCTGTTATCGTTTGCCATAGGAAATACCCTTGTTAAAAAAACGTTGTAGGTAAACTACCCCTTTCCCTTAACCGATCTTCACCAAAAACAATAGGTCTTGAGAACTCTACAATTTAGGGCTGTATGCAAATAATCTTTTGATTCTGTTTGAATTTGCGGCTGTTATCGTTTGCCATAAGAAATACCCTTGTTAAAACATAAAACGTTACAGGTAAACTACCCCTTTCCCTTAACCGATCTTCACCAAAAACAATAGGTCTTGAGAACTCTACAATTCAGGGCTTTATGCGAAACATTGTTTGATTCTGTTTGAATTTGCGGCTGTTATCGTTTGCCAAAAAAAAAAAAATTTCCCTTGATAAAAAAAAAACGTTGCAGGTAAACTACCCCTTTCCCTCAACCGATCTTCACCAAAACAATAGGTCGCGAGTACTCTACAAATCAGGGCAGTATGCAAAAAATTATTTGATTCTGTTTGAATTTGCGGCAGTTATCGTTTGCCATAGAAAAAAATCTACAGATAGACACACAGACAGACAGACAGACACACAGACACACACACAGACACTTTTCGGAAAACGACTTTTTTTCATGTTTTGAGTGTAGTAGAATCAGAATCTGCAATAATCTCGACCACGATTTTTTTTGCCATCACCATACTTCCATTCCTTAAGGAATATGGAAGTAAAAATTACCCTTGATAAAAAACCGTGGCCGGTAAACTTCCCCTTTCCCTTAACCGATCTTCACCAAAAACAATAGGTCTTTAGTACTCAAGAGATCAGGGTTGTATGCAAAAACGTATTTGATTATGTTTGAATTTGCGGCTCTTATCGTTTGCCATAGAAAATACCCTTTTAAAACATAAAACGTTGCTGGTAAACTACCCCTTTACCTTAATCGATCTTCACCAAAAACAAAAGGTCGTGAGAACTCAGCAATTCATGGCAGTATGCAAAACATTATTTGATTCTGTTTGAATTTGCGGCTGTTATCGTTTGAATTAGAAAATACCCTTGTTAAAACATAAAACGTTGCTGGTAAACTACCCCTTTCCCTTAACCGATCTTCACCAAAAACAATAGGTCTTTAGTACTCAAGAGATCAGGGTTGTATGCAAAAACGTATTTGATTATGTTTGAATTTGCGGCTCTTATCGTTTGCCATAGAAAATACCCTTTTAAAACATAAAACGTTGCTGGTAAACTACCCCTTTACCTTAATCGATCTTCACCAAAAACAAAAGGTCGTGAGAACTCAGCAATTCATGGCAGTATGCAAAACATTATTTGATTCTGTTTGAATTTGCGGCTGTTATCGTTTGAATTAGAAAATACCCTTGTTAAAACATAAAACGTTGCTGGTAAACTACCCCTTTCCCTTAACCGATCTTCACAAACACCAACAGGTATTGAGAACTCTACAATACAGGGCTGTATGCAAAACATCATTTGATTCCAGGGGCGTAGCCAAGGGTGGCAGGGAGGGGCAGCTGCCCCCCCCTAGATCAAGTTACAAAGTAAAAAATATAAAATAAAAGTAGATAAAAAACGCATGCGAGGAGTGCTAGAACAGGAGCAGTGATGGACAGTTATCCTTACTTTACTTTAAAGAATTAAAGAAACATATATAGTTAATTTACAGTTTTGAACTTCCCGCTTTTGTAAGTCCCTAGTTTTAAAGCATCCGCCATTTTCCTGGTGAACAGACCAGTCGCGTTATAGTTCAACTCGGCTTTGCAAGCTTCTTTTTAGTTTCCGTCTTTATTTAAATATAGTCTAACCTCATCAGAGACCTCACTTCATCCACAGTACCTACAGGACACATCAATAGTTAGTAGTAAAATGGGTATACGAAAGTTTTTTAAAGGTAAATTAGCCATTAATTTTTTATGTCGATTTCTAAAATTTCAGGATATTTCTACAACGTTGAATAGTATTAAAATATATTGGTCACGTAATAGTATTTATAATTATACCTATAGTGGTTACGTTATTTTGTTTGTCTCAAAAAAGTCAAGACTACAGAACTCTCCCTGAGTGAAGAAAGTTAGGTTAAGTTTCGATTATTCGGACGCTTCCAATTTCCAAAACTAAAATTTCGGATACACTAATTACAAGCAGATGTGTATTTTATGATTTCAAAATACCTCTCGCAATAACAAGATATAAAAAAAGAAAAAAAATTACATTTTAATCGGCCATTTCGTCTCGTTCCACTTTGCGAATATTCACTTACTTGGCGTAATAACCAGGGTTGTGAAATTTTTGAAAAAAGATGGTGGATATAATTTTTTTACAACGCTTGTGATCAGGGTTGTAGCAGAGTAAGCATGAGAGTATAAGTCTAGTCTAGGGATAGTAGTGCTGATGCCTTAAGATTGCTGATAGGGATGGGTATCGATATATATATATATATATATATATATATCAAAATATCGATATTGTCCCTTCAGTTATCGATGTTTTTCTTATTTTATGATAATGTTTTCTTATTTTCTTGTTTATGTCCTTGACAGCTGAATACGAGAATAGTTGACTTCGTGTAGTTTTATTTTAAAATCAGTTTCAAATTACCTTTTTTGAGTTTTTTGCGGAACAGTTTAGGAACCACTCAGCTATTCAACATCCATTTAAATGAGTGTCCAAGTATCGATATTTACTATTCATAATAACAGTTGGTCTAAGTGATGTTTGTTTTTTACATTATTTCTATCCAAGTCACATAAAAGATAAACAGAATCAAAGACGGAACAGACTCACTTGGGGGAAATTATAAATCTCTGTACTTCCAACTTGAACTTAAATCATGACCGATATATCGATGGTTTTCCTTCGATAATATTTATATATCGATGTTAATGACTCGATATTTTATCGATATCAAATATTAATAAGTTGGCGATCGATACCCATCCCTACTTGCTGATTGGTTTCCGCCATATTCAAAACTGCTATGTTAATTGAGCCGGTGAGAATGAAAGTGGCATAAGTCATAAAATTTGAATATATAAAGTATATAAAAACATGCAGAATACATATTTATAAATCAGATTAATCACTTACATGTAGACAGTGATCAGTTTTTAGTATTACAGTATCTTTTTATTTGATTTTTCAATAACAATTTTAACAAACCATTAAATTTCTCCAATTAGCCATAAAGCATTCTCACCGGCTCAATTATATTCGCCTTGTTTCGGCATCAGCAGCGCCACCCTAGCGACTTCTTGATGAAATGTCTAAACGGTGAAAAATTATATTTATATAGAAAAAATGTAAAGTTATTTCATTTAATAAAAAATTAAAAGAAAAGTAACAAACTAAAAGAAATTTGGACACACCTTCCTGTATGCGGTAATGTAAAAATAAATTTGTTTAATTTTTCCTGCATAATCTTCTTTATTTGGGAATTCTCATCTTTATTTTAGGGAGCAAAAAAAGGGATTTAGATGACAGTGATAAACGTGAAAGCGAGAAGAAAGTTAAAACCTCACCAGCACCTTGCCCTGTTGAGCTTCAACCAGGGCCTTCTTCCATTCCAACACTCAGTGAGTCACCTAAACCTGATGTTGAAGACTGCTGTGAGTGTGAGAATGATTTGGGTCGGTGGATCGGACGGACATCTCAGATGACAGCGCCAAAAAAAAAGGAACTGTTGACAAACTGTTGGGTTCCACCCACTACTTATGACTTTGCTAAAGATGTCGGCCTCTCAAGCAGGAAGTTTAATCACGGTTGGCTTCAAACTTACTCCCCTTGGTTAGCATATTCGAAGGGGTCGAAAGGCGCACTCTGCAAATTCTGTGTGCTGTTCCCACCCCTTCTTGGTACAGTGAAGGGTGTTTTAGGATCGTTCATTGTAACTCCTTTTATACGTTACAAACATTTACATGAAAATTGCAAAAGTCATGCTTCCACCAACTGGCACAAAGCTGCAGTCAGTGCAGCCAAAATCTTTATGGACGAAATTCCTGTCGACGTTCAGGTGATATCGGGCCACAAGATACTAATAGAAGAAAACAAAAAAATCTTAGCATCGATAATTTCTACAATCGTATTTTGTGGTACCCATGATTTGCCTCTGAGGGAAATGAGCAGCATGAAGGTGTATTTCAAGACCTGATCCACTTCCGAATCGATGCTGATGACCAAGAACTAAAACGTCACTGTGATATC
Source organism: Magicicada septendecula (assembly GCA_034769895.1). Lineage (NCBI taxonomy): Eukaryota > Metazoa > Arthropoda > Insecta > Hemiptera > Cicadidae > Magicicada > Magicicada septendecula. The sequence continues at coordinate 988,865,368 of CM068367.1, read as the reverse complement.
CTTAGTATGAGAAAAAATGCAACATATGTCCCCTCAGATCCAGAATGAAATTATTGATCTCTGCTGAACTGTTATCAAAGATGACATTATAGAACAAGCAAAGAAGGCATTTGCCTTTAGCGTGCTGGCAGATGAGACTGCTGATATATCAGGGAAAGAGCAGCTGTCTATTGGTTTGCGCTTCTTCGATGAAAAAGAAATGCAAGTTCGGGAAGAGTTTGTGGGTTTTGTGGAACTTCCTGCCCTCAATGCCACCACGATTGCAACAGCGATAGACAAGTTTCTGGAAAAAGAAGGACTTGACCCGAAGAAATGTGTAGGTCAGGGTTATGATGGATGTTCAGCTATGGCTGGCAAGTATGAAGGTGTACAATCAATTATAAGAAATAAGTATGAGAAAGCTATCTTCTTTCATTGTGCATCACACAAATTAAATCTTGTTGTAAATGACTTGAATAGTGTTCCACAAATACGCAACACCATCACCACTATCAAAGACATTATAAGGTTCTTCAGAGAGTCAGTGTTGAGAAGACGCTACGCCCCGAACATTCCAATGCTCTGTGAGTTGCAATGGTCCCAAAAATGCAAGAATATTTCAGTTTTTAACGAGCATTTCATAAAAATTGTTGAAGGGTTGAAGAGATTATCACTGGAAGAAGGAAATTCGAACACGAGGAATCAGGCATTTCAATTACATTCTGCAGCCACAAAACCTGAACTTATTGTTGCTGTTGCCTTGATAGCCAAATATTCTGCCTTATTGGAACCTGTTGTAAATGTTCTTCAATTTAAAACCCTGGACCTGGTCCAATGCTCAAAACACATCAAACGGATCCTTGGAGTGATAACAACTCATCGTAGTGATGCAGAGAAAGTTACTACAGAGCTTGTAAATAGTGTCGACGAGATTACCAAAGATGTTAGAGTGGAATTGACAGTCCCAAGATCTATTCAAAAACAAAACCATCGCTCCAATCCTCCAGCTTCCAGTCCTTTAGAGTACTGGAACAGATCCTTGGTAATTCCTTACTTCGATTCATTAGTTTCTTCACTGGAGGCACGTTTTTCAGATGAACACTCACCTGCCTTTTCAATTTTGTCTCTACATCTGTTAGATGATATCCATGATAACCATGAAAGACTTTAAAATAAAAGGCAAGGAGTTCTCAGATTTTTATAACTTAAACGATGTTGCCTCCGAAGTTGAATTATGGTACACTATGTGGGAGAAGAAGAAACTCAATAAAGAGCAGCTAAAAAAACTGACAATAGCAGATCTAGTAAAAGAGGCTGAAATCTTTTACCCGGCCACAAAAAAAAGCGCTGCTTATCTCTATTACTCTGCCTTGCACCACTTGTACTGTAGAGCGGTCGTTTAGTACGTTGCGGAGAGTAAAGACCTGGCTTAGGTCGACGATGACAGGGGAGCGTCTCAATGGACTATGCTTAATGAGTGTCCACAGAAAAACTGCTTTAGAAAAAAAGGAGCAATTGGAGAAGGAAGTGCTGAAAAGGTTTTCTGAAAATCCAAGAAAACTTATTTTAGTTTAACATTTTTTAGTTATTTGATTTAGTTTTTATTTTAGTTTAACTTATTTTAGTAAGTTATTTTAGTAACATGTTTTAGTTTAATACTTTGTGATAATATATCCTTTGCTAGTTTGCATACGAAAAACTAATATTGTTTTAAAAATATATAATTGTATAAAATTATACTGTACTATACTAATTTTATATCATACCGTACTATAAAACTTTAATTTTGTCATTCATCACGGTATTTGTAAGTAATTCTGTTTTTTCATTGTTGCCACGTTTTAATTAAAATCACATTATTATTTGTGACTTTTGGTGATTATTTAACCCTTAAAGCATCTTGGGGTCTCAGACACCCCAGAACATCTTTTCTTGGATCAAGTGTTCCAATCTTTAATTTCACCCCTTGAATTAAAATATTTTTGAACTTCTTGCGGTATATATTGACAATCTAGGGTACCCTCTTAACGATCAAATAGAAGTAATCGCCCAAGAATATAACAGTGCCTAGTACAGCCACGAAAGTAAAATATATCAAATCTAAGTGTGCACTACTATGGTTAAATCTGAAACATTTCTTCGTAGTATTCTTCATTCCAGAGAAAAAATTCCTAAAGTTTTTAAATAAAGGAAAATTTTAATTTTTAACTCGATAACGGTGCGTGTTACTAAAAAGTAGCTAATAAAAAAAATTTCATGTGAGAGGTAACTCACAAATAAAGTAACATAAAAGTCTTTTAAATAGATCCGACAATCACTGCTTTGGATCAATAGAGTAAAACTTTTTTAAATTCCCTTTTGGATTAATTTTAAAAATTTCTTTTTAGCTTAGATTCCTATAATAGGTATGCGATAGTTATACTGACGAGCCTTAATAACATACCGAGACGAAACAATTTGCTTATCCCCCTCCCGGCGCTTTTTAGGTAACCCTTTAGTCCTCTGCCCCCCCTATCCAAAATCCTGGCTACGTCCATGTTTGATTCTGTTTGAATATGCGGCTGTTATCGTTTACCATAGAAAAAAATTACCCTTGATAAAAAAACCGTTGCAGGCAACTACCCCTTTCCCTCAACCGATCTTCACCAAAAACGATAGGTCTTGAGAACTATACAATTCAGGACTGTATGCAAAATATTATGTGATTCTGTTTGAATTTGCGGCTGTTATCGTTTGCCATACAAAATACCCTTGATAAAACAAAAAACGTGCCAGGTAAACTTCCCCTTTCCCTTAACCGACCTTCACCAAAAACAATAGGTCTTAGTACTCAACAAATCAGGGCTGTATGCAAAGACTTATTTGATTATCTTTGAATTTTCGGCTGTTATCGTTTGCCATAAAAAATACCCTTGTTAAAACATAAAATGTTGCAGGTAAACTACCCCTTTCCCTTAACCGATCTTTACCAAAATCAACAGATCTTGAGAACTCTACAATTCAAGGCAGTATGCGAAACATTATTTGATTCTGTTTGAATTTGTGCTGTTATCGTTTGCCAAACAAACAAAATTACCCTTGATAAAAAAAAACCGTTGCTGGTAAACTACCCCTTTCCCTCAACTGATCTTCACCAAAAACAATAGGTCGTGAGTACTCTACAAATCAGGGCAGGATGCAAAAAATTATTTCATTCTGTTTGTATTTGCGGCTGTTATCGTTTCCCATAAAAAAAATCTATACACACACGCACACACACTTTTCGAAAACGACTTTTTTTCATGTTTTGAGTGCAGTACAATCAGAATCTGCAATAATCTCGAACACGATTTTTTTTGCCATCACCATACTTCCATTTCCTTAAGGAACATGGAAGTGAAATTACCCTTGATAAAAAACCGTTGCAGGTAAACTACCCCTTTCCCTTAACCGATATTCACCAAAAACGATAGGTCTTGAGAACTCTACAATTCAGGGCTGTATGCAAAATATTATATGATTCTGTGTGAATTTTCGGCTGTTATCGTTTGCCATAGAAAATACCCTTTTAAAACATAAAACGTTGCTGGTAAACTACCCCTTTCCCTCAACCGATCTTCACAAACACCAACAGGTATTGAGAACTCTACAATACAGGGCTGTATGCAAAACATCATTTGATTCTGTTTGAATTTGCGGCTGTTATCGTTTACCATAGAAAATAATTACCCTTGATAAAAAACCGTTGCTGGTAAACTACCCCTTTCCCTTAAATGATCTTCACCAAAAACAGTAGGTTTTTAGTACTAAAGAAATCAGGGCTGTATGCAAAAACGTATTTGATTATGTTTGAATTTGCGGCTCTGATCGTTTGCCATAAAAAATACCCTCTTAAAACATAAAACGTTGCAGGTAAACTACCCCTTTACCTTAACCGATCTTCACCAAAAACAAAAGGTCGTGAGAACTCTACAAATCAGGGTTGTATGCAAGAAATTATTTGATTCTGTTTGTATTTGCGGCTGTTATCGTTTGCCATAAAAAAATCTACACACACACACACATATTTCAAAAAACGACTTTTTTCATGTTTTGAGTGTAGTACAATCAGAATCTGCAATAATCTAGAACACGATTTTTTTTGCCATCACCATACTTCCATTTCCTTAAGGAACATGGAAGTAAAAATATATTAATGTTCTGTAAACTTGGATATGGAAACTAGCTTTTGGTGATAGACTTCAGGGTCATTTATAATGTTAAATAAATGTTCGCGTTCACCTGCATTTTTCCTGCACCCATTTAAATTGTTGTTACCGTCCTCCAGACTCTCGAGTTCGTTGATCCTCTTCGGTATCAGCTCCTCTTGTCTCTACGTCGTTGAATTCCTCGCTCTGTCTCCTGGATGCTGAGTTCTGGCGTGGACCTCTAGTCTTGATGATAAACAGCTCGATGTAGCTGCATAGGCTGTCCCTCGTTGCTGTCTAGAAGTTCTACGTAGTTATGACTCTTGTAGCTTCATTAATACAGTCTTTTATTTAAATCACTCGCTCTTTAATAACTGCACCGACGTAATGCCGGTTCCATCGCACTTCAGTTTATTTAAATACTGTTGAAAACATTACTACAACTTTGTAGAATTTACGTTGTCGAGATGCGTGGATTCCTCTTACTAAATGAATTTGATCTGCCTGAAAGTGTGTCGCACGCTGGGGTTTTATACTGCTGCTCGTTGCAATTCCTGTTGGAAACTGTTTCTAACAACTTTGGACTGGCCGGCGCGTCGCATTCATCATTACTTTCAATCTACGCGTCTTTTTATGTAGAGCACACTTTTTTATAAATATTATTACACCAATAGTTAGGTATAATATTAAACCTTGTCTCTGCAAATTTTGGTTGTTACCCTGTGCAAATTACGGTAGTTATAGCAAAATTTCACACGGTGTCTGAACCGTTCCCACGATTAATGACCACTTAACGCCAAATTGAAGCGCCAGGCTTCAGCTATGTATTCACATATGTCGCTGATTCGTGTGACTTCTGGTTCACGTACAATCCTTAAAACACTGTGTGAAATCTTCCACCCTCCTTTGCATAATTGAACCTGTCTGTTATTTACACATGTACACATACACACACACACGCAGACTGTAACACAAGCAGCGGCAGGCCGCTCTGAGGTCACCTCTGCCGGTCTTAGCGTGTTAATAGCTCCCCTTCGTTACGTTTTAAAAACCAACAAAGTCGTGCGTTTCCACATGCATGCTTACGTACAATATTAGATTTATTTCAATTTAAATACTGCTTATATTTATTACATTCTTTCTTATCTATAACGTACATTATATTATTTTTATTATGTACATGTTACATATTTTATACTTATATACGAAAACACGTTATCATACCTCTGTCAGGGGTTGATACATATACTTATGCTAAACGTATCGTTGCATAAATTCCCCTGCTGGGTAAAATAAAATTTGAATTTTATTCAAATTTTATTTCCTTACTCAGAAATTCTTTATTTAAATTATTTTTTACAACTCACAATTAGTGGTTATAAGGGTTCTTAAAATTTTTCATTTTCCCTGGGTGGATTACGTATCTCCCATGGACCTATAAGTGTACTATTTATTAATTCCTTTATCCATAGAATTTACGGAATGTTGATGCATGGTACTTTCCAATGATCTTGTTTCTTGTTGGATCGTAGACGATAAATGTGTGTCGTCCTTTCCTCCTTTGTAATAAGTAGGGTCCCTCGTACAGTCTGAATAGTTTCTTTGCTGTATTGTCGATTCGTTTTCCCACTGGATTACTTTTTAGTAGCACACTCTCTTCTTCATGGAATGTGATGAGTTTGTGCGTTCTGTTGAACCTCTCGATCCTCTTTTCTCCAAGTTTTTCCATCGTCTTCTTCGCATTGTCGTACTTGTGACTTAATGGAATTTGAAGATTTTGGTTTAGAGGTTTGTCAATGTTTCTCGACCAGACGCTAATGGGTTTCTTATTTGTTTCCAGTTCCACCGGTGTATATCCCGTAGCTTCACTGTATATGTAGCTTCATTTATAGCTTGTTAAAAAAAATGATAAGTACTCTGCCCATCGGTTATGTTGTTCATTACAGTAGATGCGTAAATGTTTTCCTAACTCTTTATTTACCCTCTCAGCAAGGTTTCCTTGTGGATTTTGTATTGACGTTAACACTGGTTGTATGCCGTGCTGAGTTAGCGTTTCCGTCCCTGCTTTATTTTGGAATTGTTTACCTTGGTCACTCAATATCTTTTTGATTTGACCATGCTTCGGTACATATTTTCGGAGTATGACATTCAGTACACTTTTTGTGGTAGGTCTTCGAATAGCGTAGAGTCGAACTGCCTTGGTGAACACCCCCGTGAATAGCTCTCGGAAATGGGCCCAGGAAGTCTACTTATACTAATTCTCCCGTTTCCTGTGTCTTTATATTTTGCATATCTACGTATGTGTGAAGATTCGGATGTCGTGCTGTTTGACATTCGTAGCATCCTTTTAAGATTGCTTTAATTCTTCTAAACATATTATTCAAAATGAAGTCTTCCTTCAAAGCTAAATGACATTTTAAAGCAGACGCATGTGCTAAACTTTGATGACATGGTATAGTTAGTGTTTTTAACATCTCTGGTGATAGGACTATTTTCCAATCATAATTTACGAGTTTATACAATATACTATTTTTTATCGTATACCTACTAGATAGTGCTGATAATTTCAAGTGACTGATCTGCGGATCTTTATTTTGTTCACTTGCTAGATTATTTAGCAAATATTTAACTCTATCATCTGTTTGATAAATAATATTTAATATTTTCACATCGTTCCACTGAGCTTCATGAGTTTCTTGTGTCTCTTGTGGTGGATAACAACTTAGTGTGTCGGCAATTATATTATCCGAGCCTTTACAATATTTTATTGTGAATGAATACTCTTGTATGGCCAGTATCTTCTTGATACAGGACACTCCCCACTGCATAGTCACTGGCATCTGCGTAGATTATACATCGTCCTTCCCGTTGTGGATGATGCAGCATAATGTTATGTAGAAATAGTTTTTTCACTTCACGGAACGCTTCTTCATGATGTACCTCCCATTTCCATTTACTTTCTTTTCTAGTGAGTTCTGGAAGTGGTTGGATTCCTTCCGCATATAACGATGAAAAACGTCGGTAGTAACCCGTGAGTCCTAGGAATGCTCTTAACCCTTTTATGTTCTTGGGTCTTGGGAACTCCGTTATACTTTGTAACTTGCACGGGTCTGTTTGTATTCCCTTGTCAGATATTATATGACCTAAGAATTTTATTGAAGTTTTAATAAAGTCACATTTCTCTAACTTCAAAGATAGATTAGCGTCTCTGAACTTTTGAAATATAGTGTTCAGATGCTGAAGATGTTCTTTCAACGTTGTTGAGATTACAAGGATGTCGTCCACGAAGATCATGGTGTATGGTTCCACTTCTGGTCCTAGTGCATTTTCCAAACACTTTACAATTGCTGCGAGGCTTGTACTCAATCCAAAGGGTACTACTCGATGTTGGTAGCTTTTGTTCTTGTACAGGAATGCGGTGTATTTACGATCTTGTTTATGAATGGGAATTTGCCAAAATGACGAAGTCAAGTCTAACTTGGTTAGATACTTTGCTCCTTGACACTTGTTAAATAGTTCTTCTATATTCGGTGCACAATCAAAATCCTTTTCGACGACACTATTTAGATTCCTCATGTCTAAACACAGCTTTATTTCGTCCATCTTCTTTTTGACGGCAACGAGAGGATTGATGAAGCTACTGTTGGACCGCTCTATTACGCCGTTATCCAACATTCTTCTGATTTCCTCTTTGACTGGTTCCGCATATTTAATGGGAATCGGATATGTCCTCCGTACGAACTTTGTAGGATCGGTGACCTGAATCTTGTGTTCATAGGCATTCGTAATTGTAGGAACATCGCTAAATATATCTTGATATTCCTGTATCAATTCTTCTATTAATTCCATTCCTTCGTGTTGATTGTCCTCTTGCATATTGATGTTACTTGCAGCGTGGTTTACAGCTGGTCTGGAGATGACGATTGGTTCCTGTTCTTCTTCCACGTTGTTCTGACTTTCTTCAAATTTAATTTCGTAGAGTCTTCCCTCTACTTTGCATGTCATTGAATTATTTTCTAAATTAATAACAGCTCCTAATTTATTTAACACGTCGATACCTATGATACAGTCATATATAAGCTTGTCTACTATTATCATAGGAATATCACATACAAGTTCATTACATTTTAAATTAACATATATTTGTTGGGTGGCAATCTGTTTAATTTTAGTCGCCGTTGTTATGTAATAATTGTTAATCGGTAACACTGGTGCATGTTTGAAATGGATTTTATTCCGGTTGATGCAGGTCCAGCTGATTACGGATATCTCACTTCCAGTGTCAACGAGAATCGTCATTTTTACATTGTTTATTGTCCTCCCTAATATAGGACAATAGGTGTGCAATACCGTTATTTCCTGTTGTGGATTGTTCGTATCGTTTAGGGTGGCGCGCAACTCATGTGTGTGCAGGTCATTTACCAAGCCTGTTCGTTCTGGTATTTTGTTGGAATAAGTGTCGCTTTTAAAACCTGTTTGAGCTGGCTGCCGGCGTCTCCCTCGCCGTCATTCATTGTTCTTCTCCCTTGTCCCTTGCTCCTTGTATTTTGACGGGCGTGTCAGCTGTTGAACACTTTTATTTTCATAATTATTCTTCTTATTATTATGATTATTATTATTTGCATTTATATTCTGTACATTCGCATTGTACGGTTTTAATTGCTTTTTAGCCGTAGCTGGATGCGAATACGCTCCTTTATGTGGAGTTGTATTACCTTTTTCAAAGGGTTGTTTATACTCTTTCCAATTCTCTTGTCTCTTCGCAAACTGCGTCGATTTTTGTTGCATTGGATTATGCGTAGAGTACTGCTGCTGCTGCGGCTGGTTCTCTCTTCTCTCGTATTGTTTATTAACAAACTGCGATGACTGTGTTACAAGAATAAGAAGTTCCTTTATGGTTTTAACTCCTTGGGTATAAACGGCAAGTCTGATGTGTCTGTCAAAATGGTAGCTTAATTTCAATACCAATTCGTGCTCCGTGAAACTGGGTCTACGATGCTTACACCGTCCGACGAGCTGTATTATGTAGTCTTCCATGGAACGTTTCCTGTTGACGTAATACCGTCCATACTCCAGCTGGTCTCGTACCTCTCTCTGGGTATGTATATTCCAGTATCGATTTTCGAAGGATGCCTTGAACTGTTCATAAGTTTCTGTTTGGTCCCGAACAATCGTATACCATTTGGATGCTGTTTCCTGGAAATGTCGACTTACAAATTCTATACGTTCTCGGTCGTTTAGGTTGCTTCCTATTGTTGCCATTTCTCGTTCACACTTATGTCAAAATTCTATGGGGTTCTCCCATTTATTACCTTTAAAACTGATCTTCTCTCGATCGTCTACCTTTGCAGCACACATCATCATAGCACTGGGTCGTCTCTTGACTTCTGCTCGAAGTTTTTCTATGTTATTAATTTCCATGGAGTGGTGTGTTGTTTTTCTCGTGACATCCTCCACAGCTATTTCTACAGTTTCGGTCCTCACAGTGAGTTCCTTTGTTTTATTAGTATTGTCCAGGATGCGCTCATTTACATCTTTGTGTCTGAGGTCTTGCTCCTGCTTAGTAATTTTAAACTTTTCATTCCACTGTTCAGCCAGTTGTCGAATGTGTTCTTTTGTTTCACGTGTAGTATATTCACGCTGTTCTTTAAATTTACTGTCGATCTGTACAGCTTGTTCATTAAGTGATTGTTGAACTCGCTGTTCGACTGCTTCAACGCGTGCAGTAAGCTCTGTTTTTAAAGTATTACTGACGAGTTCTATTTTCTCTTCTAACCTAGTATTATTACTATCTAACTGAGTTTTTACTTCTTCAATAGTGATTTCTAGTCTATTACGACTATCTTCTACTTGAGTTTCTAATCTCGTGTTACTATCTTCTAATCTTCCTAATTTATTTTTTAACTCTTCATTACTACTCTCTAATTGAGTTTTAAGTTCTGCACTGCTACTTTCAAATTTATTTTCTAATTTTTCGCTATTCGTCTTCAACTCTTCTTGGAGTCGTTTAAACATTGTTTCGAAGTCCATTGTCGGTTGCTTCGCCATTTTTATAGTATGTAGCCTACGGTGTCCTAACTAATTCGTTATATGAATTATATTTTTATTATTGGTCAACCGTGACTCTATATTTCTTTATTTAAATTAATTTTACTTATCGGTATTAATTTCACAACTCTTTTTCTTCTCTGTACTTTATTATAACAATTTGTAATATTATTTATTACACAAATTGACTATTAATTCTTTCTTACAATATTTTGCTAATTATTTATTAGACTTTATTTATTACCAGGGCGCCATTTACTTGTAATGATATTTAGCATTTATTCTCTTTATGTCGGGGCCCCACGTTGGCAGCGACAATTACTATACAACATTATTTTTGTTACAACGATGCCAACGTGGCCAAGACACAACAATAATTAACATACGTAGATTTATTTATGTTTGCCGAGCCCCATGATTTTGGAGCGCCAATTACTATACAACTTTATTTTGTGACACTTACTTTTTACACATACGCTCTTACTCGTATGCGCGCACTTACCCACGTCTCGGAGGTGATACTCTTCTTCAGCAGTATTTACCTTGATGTTCCCCGGCTGGGTCGCAGGCTTTGGTCGTTGGTTGAGTGTGGATAAGCGCGTGAATAACGTTATAAGTTTTAATTTACAAGTAAAGAGTACAGAGGATTGAGTAGTGGTTGTGAAATTAGTACGACTGTTTCAAGAAAAGCATATTCATTTGATTTATTCAAAAATAGCAAATTGTCATGTTATTTAAATTGTTCAATGTGGGTTTCTTGTTATATGAACCCTTATATTCAATCCGAATATAATATACTCATAATATGTGTAACTCTGATTTCTTATACTTCTAAGACATAATATATACACACATAAATTATACATGACCTGAAAAAGTACACAGACATATACATATGACACACATAAATATAATAGGAAACATAATTCATACGTATAACATTTAAATATTGATTTAGTCTTTACAGGTGTGGGTTCCAATGTATACCACGTAAATGAAACTTTTAATTAATTCAAATATTAATTAAAATATTAATAGAGAATCTTCTTTACGTTAATTGATTCTATTTTTACTGTCTCAATTAATTAACCATTACGTAAATCTCATATTTAAAAAATTACTCATTTAATTAATTACAACATATAATAAACTATGGTTCTTTCTTGACCATTCAATTATGAAATTACTCTTATGATATTCTCTATTCTCATTTATATTTTATATTTAAACAATTATTTAATCATTCTTTAAGTAAAACAAAAATATATTAATGTTCTGTAAACTTGGATATGGAAACTAGCTGTTGGTGATAGACTTCAGGGTCATTTATAATGTTAAATAAATGTTCGAGTTCACCTGCATTTTTTCTGCACCCATTTAAATTGTTGTCACCGTCCTCCAGACTCTCGAGTTCGTTGATCCTCTTCGGTATCAGCTCCTCTTGTCTGTACGTCGTTGAATTCCTCGCTCTGTCTCCTGGATGCTGAGTTCTGACGTGGACCTCTAGTCTTGATGATAAACAGCTCGATGTAGCTGCATAGGCTGTCCCTGCGTCCTCTCGTAGATGTCTAGTTCCTCGTCCTCTTCTTTCTTGTCCCTCGTTGCTGTCTAGAAGTTCTACGTAGTTATGACTCTTGTAGCTTCATTAATACAGTCTTTTATTTAAATCACTCGCTCTTTAATAACTGCACTGACGTAATGCCGGTTCCTTCGCACTTCAGTTTATTTAAATATTGTTCAAAACATTACTACAACTTTGTAGAATTTACGTTGTCGAGATGCGTGGATTCCTCTTAGGGCCTACTAAATGAATTTGATCTGCCTGAAAGTGTGTCGCGCGCTGGGGTTTTATACTGCTGCTCGTTGCAATTCCTGTTGGAAACTGTTTCTGACAACTTTGGACTGGCAGGCGCGTCGGTTTCATCATTACTTTCAACCTACTCGTCTTTTTATGTAGCGCACACTTTTTTATAAATATTATTACACCAATAGTTAGGTATAATATTGAACCTTGTCTCTGCAAATTTTGGTTGTTACCCTGTGCAAATTACGGCAGTTATAGCAAAATTTCACACGGTGTCTGAACCGTTCCCACGATTAATGACCACTTAACGCCAAATTGAAGCGCCAGGCTTCAGCTATGTATTCACATATGTCGCTGATTCGTGTGACTTCTGGTTCACGTACAATCCTTAAAACACTGTGTGAAATCTTCCACCCTCTTTTGCATAATTGAACCTGTCTGTTATTTACACATGTACACATACACACACACGCAGACTGATACACAAGCAGCGGCAGGCCGCTCTGAGGTCACCTCTGCCGGTCTTAGCGTGTTAATAGCTCCCCTTCGTTACGTTTTAAAAACCAACAAAGTCATGCATTTCCATATGCATGCTTACGTACAATATTTGATTTATTTCAATTTAAATACTGCTTATATTTATTATATTCTTTCTTATCTATAACGTACATTATATTATTTTTATTATGTACATCTTACATATTTTATACTTATATACGAAAACACGTTATCATACCTCAGTCAGGGATTGATACATATACTTATGCTAAACGTAGCGTTGCAATATATATATATATATATATATATATATATATATATATTTCATTCACTTTCAAGGCTATGGCTATGGATACAAAACGAAATTAATCAATTATACAGTAAGAAAAATAGCATAACACTAGACATATACAAACTACACTTAGAGCTAACAAATTTATTACATCCAATCACTTGGAACAATAAATACAATAACATAGAAAATAAAATAAGATTTGAGAAAAACAAAAAGACTTATACAATCAACAAAAAACTTAACACATTAAAACAACAAAACAAAAATAAACACACATTTTACCCTCGAACCATTAACCTCAGCAATACAGAATTTAACAAAAAAGAAACAGAATATTTAAACAATATGTCAAAAACTAACATAACCCAAAATGCAAACAAAAATCTAGAAAATTTAATAGTAGAAACAGAATTTGCCATTAACCTAATAAAAGACAATATACAAGAAGAAAAAAGAACAGAAGCAGCACATATAATTAAAAAAATAATCACTAGCGAAATGAAAAACAAAGATAAACAAAAGAAAAACAATAAAACAATAAAAGAAATTAAAAATAAAGTAAAGAACAATAATTTAATAATAACTAAAGCAGACAAAAGTCAAGCAACAGTAATCATTGATAAAACAGACTACATCAAAAAAACCGAAGACTTCATCAACAATAATAAATGCGTACAACTAGATAAAAACCCAACAGAAAACTATCTTAAACAAACAATAAAACTAATAAAAACAAATAAAAACATTTTCAACAATAAAAACATAGACATATATATAAACAATAATCCAGAACCACCTAAAATGAACAGCCTAATAAAAATACACAAATTAAACAACCCAATACGTCCATTAATCAATTTCAAAAAAGCTCCTACATACAAAATAGCAAGAATAATAGCACAAAAACTAAAAAATAACCAACTAACAAATAACCATCATAACATAAAAAATACATACGAATTAATAGACAAACTAAAAATAATAAATATAAATGAAAATACATTTTTCACATCATATGACATAACAAACATGTACACTAATATCCCAGTAGAAGAAACAATTGACATAATAATAAACAAACTTATAGAACAAAATGAAAACAAACAATATATAACCGAAATAAAAAATAGTCTCCAACTAATACTAAAACAAAATTACTTTGAATTTAATAGCAAAATTTATCAACAGAAAGAAGGTTTAGCAATGGGATCACCATTATCAAGCATAATAGCAGAAATATTCCTACAACATATAGACACCAAAATACAAAATATCATAAAAACACATGACCCAGATGGCATATGGATAAGATATGTAGATGATGGACTATATGTATCAAATAACAAAAACACAAATGCAGAGAACATACTGAAACAAATCAATAACATACATCCCAAAATACAATTCACAGAAGAAAAAGAAAAACATAACAAAATCAACTATTTAGACATAACCATCACAAGATACAACAAACACATACAATATGCAATATATAGAAAACCAACTTCCACTAACATCATTATACCTAACCATTCTGACCACCCACCACAACATAAAATGGCAGCATTTTATTCGTTATTTAACAGAATGTACAAAATACCCCTAAACAAACAAGAAACTGACAAAGAAAGAAATATAATACACCAAATTGGTTATGCAAATGGATACAATAAAAATACTATGATCAAAATAGAAAATAAAATCAAATACAAAATAAAAACTGAACAATTAAGAATTAATCAAACTGAACAACACATAAATAATAACAACAACAAAAAATGGGCCACATTCACATATATAAATTATAAAATGTCAAAACTAACAAAACTATTTAAAAACACAGATATAAAAATAGCATACAAAACTAATAAAAATAAATTGCAAAATATAAATAACTCACACAACAAAGATAATACGACAACCAACGGTATATACAAAATTGAATGCCAAGATTGCAATAAATGTTATATAGGACAAACAAAAAAACAGCTGAAAAAACGTTATTTTGAACACCTAAATGCATACAAAAAACCAAACATATATAAATCCAATTTAGCCACACATGCAATAAACACAGGACATGAATTCCCAGACATAACCAATGTAACACTAATAAAACATATACCACACAAAGGCACCATAATGAACATTTGGGAAAATTTACAGATTTACAAACATAAAACACAAAACAAATTAATACCAGAACAAATACAAATCAATACAAAACATGACACAATATTCAAAGCACTCAACATCGAAAATACACAAAATACAAAAACAGATACCACAACCACACACAATAATGCAACATTGAAGGACCAAAGACCAACAAACCACCATAATAACATCCAGAAGCCAACACACAAATACTGCACCAGAAGCAAGATGGCGAAGGTTGAAGATGGGAGAACAGGATCTCCCGAAACATGTCCCTAAAGAAAAAATACATCTTGAGGTAAAATAGTTATAAGTATTATAGTATATATATATATATATAATTATTGATATTCAACTATTGAATTTAGCTCTTACTTTAGGGTAGCGACTCTTATAATTAATTATAATTAATCTCAGGGTGTAATCTATACATAGTATAAAGTAAAGTCGGTCCGTTTTCTCTCTGTGTTTGAAATCGCTAATCTCAGGAAGTACTGAACGGATTTTATTCAAGTTTTCGCCAATAGATAGAGTGTCTATCGAGGAACATTTATGTGTATAATTAATACATATATGTTGTACATTAGCTTAGCTATCACGGTTTATGTCAAGTAAGTGGTATAGTTTACATCTTATATATAAAAATGAATGTTTCTTTGTTTGTCCCGTATGCGTTCCTATACTATTCATCCGATTGCGATGAAACTTCGGTAAGTTGTTGTGCGCACGCCCGCGAAGGTTTCTGTATTTTTTTCGATGGGGTCCTTTGGGGGTTCTTTGGGGTCTTCCACATCTCCTCCTAAACCACTGGACCGATTTCAACCAAACTTGGGACAAATATTTTACGCAACGGGAGAACCAACATAGGATAGGTGTTTTTTCGATGGGGTCATTTTGGGGGTTCTTTGGGGTCTTCCACATCGCCTCCTAAACCACTGGACCGATTACAACCAAACTTGGCACAAATATTTTACGCAATGGGAGAACCAACATAGGATAGGTGTTTTTTCGATGGGGTCTTTTGGGGGGGTTCTTTGTGGTCTTCCACATCTCCTCCTAAACCACAGGACCGATTTCAACCAAACTTGGCACAAATATTTTACGCAACGGGAGAACCAACATAAGATAGGTGTTTTTTCGATGGGGTCATTTTGGGGGTTCTTTGGGGTCTTCCACATCGCCTCCTAAACCACTGGACCGATTTCAACCAAACTTGGCACAAATATTTTACGTAAAGGGAGAACCAACATAGGACAAGTGTTTTTTTCGATACAATCCTTTGGGGTCTTCCACCTCTCCACCTAAACCATTAGCCCGATTTCAACCAAACTTGGCACAAATATTTTACGCAACGGGAGAACCAACATAGGACAGGTGTTTTTTTCGATACGATCCTCTGGGGGGTCCTTTGCGGTCTTAAAAAACTATTAGATCTGGTTACTATGTCAACCCAATAGAATAGATTCTGTTCTAAATATATTATCGCATTAAATTGAAGACCACGCGAACGAAGTTGTGGGCAACAGCTATTTATTTTTAAGAAGCCTACTTTAATTGAACTTTTTTAATTAAACTAACATTTTCATTACGTACAACGTGACGTATAGCGAAGCACGGGTATTCTGCTAGTAATTAATAAAACAAATATAGATATGACAAATTATATGTTTAATGATATTCTTGAAATTGAAGATTACATTATTAACATCAATATTCAGTTTCTTATGATTATTCTCTTTTAATTTTGTAAATTCTTTTTTTTTTATTGTTTGAGTTACCAAAAGAATTGAACTTTAATTAGAATGTTAAAATGAATGTTCATATAAATTTTACTTGTTGGATGAATTCCGTCATTACGGTGTGGAGTGTCTCCTCAAACGTCGTCGGTCCTGTGATCCTCTGGTCCACTGCTGCTAAGTATATCCCCGTCAATCGCACTCGTTCATTCTTTAACTCTATATACACTTGTTTCACATACACCAGGCACAATTCACTTTTTATAATTTAGTGAGAATACAACGGTGACGTGTTACACAATATTTTCTTACACCTAGTATATAAGTGATTGGATGTAAGTGCTTCCAACACGGACACGATATGCTGATACCGTCGGATTAATTCGTACACGACAAGTTCCGCTATAGAATTTCTCAGCTCACCGTAACATTACACTTCGAACTCCGATTTAATCTCAGGCGAATTACGATTGCTTTAATAAATACTTAATACTTCATTTGAATACTGTTTACTGTTTGAAACTTCTTCAACAATTTACTTTCATGAATTCTATTATTTTAGTGGTTCAAATACGATTGTTAGTTTTATCGCTTTGGTGACTTCACTGTATACAACTTACTACTTTTGCGAATATGATTTGTTTAATTTATCAACTAAATAATAATTCTTTAATACACCGGTTACGAGTCTAAATAAATGTAGTACCTCTGCAGACTGCCTAAACTTTTTCCAACTACGTTTTTTTATACTTGACTTAAAACTACCCTCACCAAATATTTACAAAATACACTCTGATTGGTTTCATGTACCGCGAAATACAAATTTACCCAATCTACCCCGAGAATTCACCCGCTAAAAACATGACGCTTTTTTCTATTCGTCAACCCAACGGCGCATGTACACGTGGTGGGAAAGATGCGTTACATGCATTTCTCTGTTTACGCTCTCTGTCTTACATAACGGTACTTTATTGTTGAAAGCACTTAAAATTTACCAACTTTCACACATTTTTTGTTAGTTTCTACTCACAGTGCATTTTTATGATAGCCAACCCTCTACGTGACTTTTTGTACTTTCTGGCCGTCTGGCAGACGCCGACTCAAGCATTGTTCCTTTTGAACAAATACCGCTCTGGTACCTTCTAACTGCATTTACTTAACATCGTTTTTTACAGATTTACATTTGATATCTATGATATATGAATTAATCCCCGTAAAATTGCATTGTATTCAAATTTTACGTTATATATGTCCCCCAATAGAATTATATCGATTTTTTAGATTGAAAATAGAGGCTAATTCTATTGTTGCGTCCCTATGAATGGTTCTAATCACATTTTATTTGTAACTCTTAATCTATCATTATGCTATGATACATGTTTACCTATACATTAATTGCTTTATGAAACTTAATTCTATTATACACAATACTGTACATTTATATCTTGTACCTCTAGATATACTTGGTTACTTCACTGAAATCATTAACTAATGTTGTTTGCAACGTGCCAGCCGGCAATCAGCTGTTGTTTACAAACACACCCTCAGCTTTAAACAGATTACCTGCTTTTCAAATTGACACTAGGGTAGGTTATTGACATTTACTTTTGCTCTGCCATTGTTATTTATGACCTACTTCCTCCCTCTACGCTACTGCATATTATTATCTCTTATACATTTTAGAATTCATACATAAATTTGTAACATTTTACTCCTATACAACTTGAACTAAAGTATTGTTAGTTAATTAGCAATTAGGCCTATCATCTTGTTATTACAGAATTGTTATAGTTACTTATGGCTATTACATACATATCTACGTTTTGTGTTTTTACAATCTGTTCAATATTTTCTGTGTTATGCTTGTTGTCTATGTGTGTTGTAATCTGTTAATTCTCATAATATGGTTTTAGCTGCCTTATATTGAAGTTCCCCTGGATCCATCCCGGTTGTCGAACATCTTCCAGTTGGTATGTGGCCGTTCCTAACTTTTTAACTATTTTATAAGGTCCTTCAAATATGTTGCACAATTTACCTATCACTTTCTTATTTAAATCCGATATCGGGTATGTGCGCAATAATACCTGATTCCCTATCTGAAACTTCGTGATTTTAGTTGTCTTGATTGTTCATCATCTTCTTTCACAGCACTACACTTTATCTAAAAATGAAACACCCGCGCCAATCCCCTTCCTCCACACAACACCCCCACTATACCTTCCATACAATTACCGTTACTAAATATTGGCAGTCTGTCTATAAGCTGACAAAGGGGAATACGACGCCGAAACGCGTTCGACAAGAAGAAAAAGTTCACAAGTAAAAGTTTCATTTTTAGATAAAGTTCGTGATTTTGTTTGATGCGTTTATCTGGTCTGTCCGCTTCTTTCCCCTTTCTCCTTGATTCGCAGATAAATGTTTTGATAGTTGATTAGCTGACTTTCCGGTATCATCTCCCGGTCGATATATCTGGTCCAATCACGTTCCGGCTTTCTTCCCCATTGGGCTTCGTATGGAGTGGTTTCGATTGTTTCATGATATGTTTGGTTTATGCACGACTCCACCAGCTTTAGATATGTCGCCCACTTTGAGTGTTTTTCAACTGTAAGTGCTCTGAACATGTTGCCCAATTGTCTGTTAACTCAGTCTGCTAAGTTGGTGCAGGGGTTGCGGATAGCAGTAAACTTTGGCTTGATGTTCAATTCCGTTAATGATGCTGTCCATCGCTGACTCATGAACTGGGTCCCATTATCGGTTAGTATTGCTGCTGGTTTTCCGATCTCTTCGCAATAAAGTTTAATCTTATTGATGGTTACGGTTGTAGTAGCTTTTCGTAATTTGTATAATTTTACAAACTTGGTGAAATTATCTACCATAATTAGCATATATTTGAATCCGCCTGTAGATGCTGGTAACGGGCCATAATAATCAATACTAACTAATTCTCCTTTGGTTTTGGGTATGACGGGTTGGGTTTCTCCCATCATCCTCTTAAAATAGTCCTTACATTTTTGGCAGGTTTGACATGTTTTAACGATCTGTTGTGTGATTTTTTTGACGGAATTTCCCATAAAGTATTTCTTAAATAGCTGGTATGTTCGTCGGTTCCCCACATGGCTGTAGGCATGGTGCAGCTCATAAATCATAGCTCGGATTAGGTCCTCTGTCAACATAAGCTTCCACGCTCCCTTTTCCTTTCTGTAGAGTTTATTATTGTGCCAAGCGTATCTTTCGGCGATTTTGTGGTTCTTACCTGCTAGCAGGGTGTCAATAATTTGTTTTAACTTTGTGTCTGCTAGTTGGTACTGTTTGATGTTCTTCAATTTCTCCTTTGCCTCCTTGCTGATCCTGATGGTTACATGGCTTATATCTAATTCTTCTGTGTGGTCTATTAATTGCTCATCGTACATGTCCTCGGAGTGTCTGCTAAGGATATCTGCAACGACGTTGTCTCGCCCTTTACAATGAATTATATCAAAGTCATATTCTTGTATTGCAAGAATCCATCGAGTGATATGTGAATTATTCAAATGGCATTTTTTTATGAAAATTAGGGCCTTATTATCTGTAATTATGGTTAAAGGTTTTCCCAATACATAAGTCCGAAACTTCTGCAGACAATGCACTACACTTAACAGTTCTGTGTTAAAATAATTTAGCTCAGCGCCTCGTAATACACGACTGGTGAATGCGACTATGCCGATTTCATTATTGTCGTCCAGTTGGTACAGTTGTCCTCCCAGTGCATAGCGACTTGCGTCCGTTTGTAGGTAGAATCGCCTATTTGGGTCCGGATGTTTAAGAATGGCCGTTTCGATACACAATTCCTTAACTCTCTCGAAGTGTTGGTCCATCTCCTTGGTCCATTTGAATGTAGAATTCTTCTTTAATAAATTGAGCAGCGGTTGCGTGGCTTTGGCATACTTATTCGTAAATCTATTGTAGAAATTAGTTAGTCCTCAAAACCCCTTGAGTTGTTTCTGGTTCTCGGGTCTTCGGAATTCCTGAATTGCCCTCACTTTATCTGGTGCAGCTGAAATACCTTGCGTTGTCAGACAATACCCTAGATAATTGATCTCCTTACGGAATAATTGTGACTTATTTAAAAATTTAATGTTAGGTTTGCTTGCTTCAGGTCACGAAATAATAGTTTTAAATGCTGTAAGTGTTCTTCTACGCTGTTCAATATACACAAACAATCATCCACATATAAGATGGTAAAGTTTTTTACTTCATCGGATAGTACTAGATCTAATCCGCGGGTCAGGCTAGCGAGACTAGTTTTCAGGCCAAATGGCGTCACGGTATATCGATAACATTTCCCTTCATACAGGAACCCTGTGTAATCTCGACACTCCTGGTGCAACGGAATCTGCCAAAAGGAACTCCGAAGATCAATGGTTGACATTACCTTGATATTCCCACATTTGGTTAACACCTCGTTGATAGGAATGGCGCCTTCAAAATCAGGAATTGTTACTGAATTAAGTTTGCGAGCGTCCAAACATAATCTCACCGTCTGGTCCTTTTTTATTACTGTAACCATCGGGTTAATGTATGGACTTTGTGCTCTTTCAATAATGCCATCCGCTTCCATCTTTTAATCTCCGCTCTTACCGCATTTTGATATTTCATCGGGACTGGCCAACCTTTCTGACAATACGGTGTTTGGTCAGTTACCTCGAATCTGTGGTGGTATGCTGTAATTCTTCCTGGTGTATCCAGAAAAACGATCTTGTTATCCTCCAGTATTCTTCGTAGTTCATTCCTTTCTCCCTCTGTGATCTCTTCGATATCTTGCACCTTTTTATTAATTGATTCTTCAATATCCTCCTCTGATGCTGAGAGTTCTACCTGTAATATTTCTGCTGTAGTCGCTTCTTCATGGGTAAGATCTCCCTGAATTCTTATCTGTTTGTTACTCAGGTCAATCACACATCCATTCTCCGCTAACAGTTCAACCCCCAGTATACACTCTCTGATCAGTTCATGTACAACTATGAAAACGCTGTCAAATTTTAACTCTCCAATTTGAACGGTCAACAGTACTTGTTGTGTGATTCTTTTTGATTTGTTGCCCGTCGCTCCCCTGATTACGGTGTTGGACAGCTTTAAAATTTCTATTCTGCCTAAATCCTTTTTATTATTGCTGAACCAGCGTTCTGAGATAGCATTAACTTGGCTCCCCGTGTCTACCAATGCATTAGTCGGCACGGCGTTCAACATAATTTTGATTTCTGGACATTTGTTGTTTCTTAAAATTACATCTATATATCAGCTACCATTAATTCATCCCTTAAATCTAAAAATGTAGTGTTCACATACTTAGTATTACCGCGTAGATCTAATTCGTATTTACAGATCTTGTTTAGTTTTTTGGCAACGTGACAACAGCGTTATTATTATTGGTTCCACTTGTCGATGGGATTGCAGTTGTCTCTGTTTTAAACTGGTTTTGACGCTTGGGATACCTGGAGTAGGGCTGTCGATCCTCAATACCTTTTTCTTTGTTCAGTCCGTGTTCAGAAATCTTTTCTCTCTCTTCTTCCGTACATGGCCAATGTTTGTGTTCCCTTCTACCATCAAAGTGTCCCCGGTTCGTTGACCTAAAGTCATTCCGTATACTCATAAATTCCAACAGTACCTGCTCGAATTCACTTATCGTACTCACGCCACGGGTAATAATAGTGACCTCAATTTCATGTGGATAGTGCCTTGCAATTTTTTTTATCAAGTGCCTATCCAATATTGGAGCGATTAGTTGTCGGTTCTCCAGTAGCTTTCTTTCCAAATATTGAATCATACTCGTTCTGTTTTCTGGGTGGTACTTCCCGAATTCCCGTTGATCTCTCACGCGTTCTTGGATCACGACGTTCCAATACTTGTTGATAAATGCTTCTGTGAATCCCACGAAGTTGTGTATACTATCCTTCACCAACCTCCACCAGATTGCGGCCTCTCCTTCGAGATGTCTTGCTATCCATGTGATATTACTGCTATCTTGATAGTATTCTTGGTAGATTTCAGTTAATTCTTTGACGATCTCCATAGGAAAATCGCTGGTCCCATTATATTTTATTTCTTTGATTTGTTCCTAAGTAATGCTTCGGGTTATTGGTGAAGCGTTTACTAATGCTATTTTGGTCGAACGTCACTTTGCATCTGCTGTAATTTAAGGTTAGTTTCGTCCGAATTATTATCGATTTTTGTTTCTAATTCTTTTAATTTCTCAGCTTCTAATTTATGTGCCGCGAAACTCTCGTCACTACGCTCACTATTCGCAATTAATTTCTTGTTAATTAACTTAATATCATTGCTATGCTTTTCATCGCTTTCTTTAATTAGTTTTTCCGTATCGTTAAACCTATTATTAATTCCATCATTAATACTATTAATTTCATCCCTAATAATAATATTAGTCTCTAATCTAAATTGTTTGAGAACTTCTTGGTTTTCTTTTTTGAAGTCGTTAAGTTGTGCGGCTACCTCGTCTTTTATTATTTGACTTTGTTGTGTAATCTGTAGTGCTAGCTGTTGTATCTGTTGTAATGATTGTTCTTGGATTTGTTTTGCCAGTTGTTCTTGGATTTGTTTTGATGTTTGTGCCTGCTGTAATGATTGTTCTTGCATTTGGCTTGCTATTTGTTGTAGTATTGCACATATATCGATTTCTTTGGGTGTCTCTGGTACTGTCTGTTGTGTCTGTCCCCTTCTAATCTCTTTCAGTGTTTCTGGTGTTATCTGTTGTGTTTCTGTTTCTCTGTTGTCTTGTCTCCATGTCCCTGAATCTTGATTCTCCATGGTAATTTGTGCAAGTGCCTTAGGATCTCCTAACTGGTTGTTAACATCAAATTCCATTTCGCTATTGTGAATTTTGCTGTTTCTGTGTTCATGTTGTTTAACTTGTTTGTGTTGTGGTGTATGTGCTTGTTTCACCTACTTCTACTTCGTGTAATCATACAATGTTTCACTTACCGTCAAATGGGGATACTTGAGACAAGTTTTATTTTTTCTTTGATGCCATTTACTCCCCTTTTGAAAAAATGTGATTGTTACACCTCAAGACCTCCAGTCTGTGCTTACAGTTTCTATATATATTAACATTTTCTCTACATTTTTATTTTTATCCCCTCCACAAACTAATATACTGTGTCTCAAGTTACCCAGTGGGTTGGGGGTAAAATGAGACATGAACTAAAACACCATATATAGCAATGATTTTTGACTGGATGTCTCAAGTAAGGCATTGCCTGGTTTACTTGAGACCTAAACAAGTTACCATATTACCAAGTGGTACCTAATATTTAGTGATTACAAAAAATAACACTGAAAAAATCACTTTATTATTCAAACACAAAAAATTAACAGGACATTTTCAAAAATTGTGAAGCCCTTGAATGACTTTATTGAGTGTAACTTTACATATTATAACCTACTTTCACTTACTTTTCAGAACACATAAAATTTATGAAATATTAAAAAAAAAATGACGGCCTCGAATAATTTTGTAAGGTGTAACTTTACGAACAATAACTTCTATGTCTACTTCATTTTCATCGTCAATGTCTGGGAAAATGAAAACACTGTCATTTTTTGAGGACCTCCTAAGGAACTTGACCTTAACTTTGGTTTGATTTTCATCTTTGTCCAATACTTAGGCAATGATTTGTTTCGCAGACTATTTTCTAGTGCCAACATCATACATAAGCCGAACTAACACAAAAGTATCTTTAGTGAGTTCTGCCATGGTCACAGAATGTTGTCCAGTTGGTGTAGACTCTTCTTGTTTTCCTTCTTGAGCCAGATCTAGCAACTCCTCATTGCTGGTGAAATGTACATCAAGATCCGAGTCCGAATCATGCAATGAGTAGGAACTGTTTTCTGATTCGGAACTCCATACGTGTTTACGTCCCCTGTTCTTGAAGAAAGCATTTGTACTAGTACATATTCTTGAAAACGGATTAATTGCTTGGGATCTTTCACCTGTTGTTTTCTTCTGCACAGTGGAGTTCCTACTTGAATGAGATGTCGTTTCTGGCAGTGAAAGGACGTCAACTCTGTTGGAATCTTCAGAATCCTGTTCCCTTGAGTTTTTCTTTACCAAAACTTTTCTTGAACGCTTTGAGTTTCTTTGAGTTGTGGGATTCTTGGGGGAATCTGTTTCAAGCATTCCACCAACAATTCCCTTCCCAGGTGGAAGATTTAGCATCTTCTTTCTTACTCTTAAGGGTTGGGTTTCTTTGCATCTTAATTCAGTTAGAAACTCCTGAAAACTTGCAGTCCATTCCCCTTTATTGGCTGTTTCTTCTCCATTAGATGTGGTCAGGATGGTTGTGTTCAATGGCAGCCTTTTCAGAACTTGGTTCCTGTCCAGTGGACACACCCCTGAGCCCCTAAATCCTGCTTGAATGTTTTTTTGAGTTGTTGATTCTAGTTCTTGCAGACAAGACTTCAACAGACGTGGGAAAGTGTCTTTTGGAATGGTCCCTCTATTTTTGTTTTTCCATCCTTCTAGAACCTCTGCCCACTTCAACTTGAGTGGCTTAAAAAATGCCACATCCAGAGGCTGTGTCAGTCCTGTGCTGTTTGGAGGTAAAAGGACAAACCGAAAGTTCATTTTCTCACATTGTCTTATCACGAAGGGGGAAACATGAGTAGCTAGGTTATCCCCTAGCAGAATTTTGGGGTTTTCATTGGGAGATCTCCGGAAATATGGCATGATTATTTTTTTAAACCAGTCATCAAAAACTTGCATATTGAACCAGCCACTTGGTGAAGTATTATAACCACAGCCCTGTGGTCCACCCATTGTCCAGGTGTCATATGGGGGACATTTGGCTTTGTATACCACATACGGCGGCAGTAGAACCCCATTGGCTGCGACAGAAAACATAACGGATACGCTGGACTTGGAGGAATCCATGATTCGCTCTGGGTGACGACAGTTACGTTTCACAAGGACTTTTTTTCGCTGTGGGTCATCAGTGATATTAGTTTCATCGTAATTTACGATCAAACTAGGGTCAACATCCTTTAAAGTCATCTGAAGTTCATCAAAGTATTTGTTTAAAATGTCATTGTCAACATTAGCTCTGGATCTTTTTATATTTTGGCACAACCTCTGGGTCAAATCCCCTTTGTTTCTGTTCAGAAATGACTCAACCCAATCTGGACCAGGCATATTGTTTTGAAAACGAAGCTCTGTGCATCCTTTACTGTCTAAGAAGCCCTTGACTAGAAGACGAACATCTAGTTTAGTTAGGGGGAAACCCCAATCCCCTGCTAGCTTGATACACTCAACAATAGATTTTTCATCTTCATTGTTGAAAACCGCTGGTCTTCCATATTTACCTGTGTATTTACCTTTTAATCAGCTGTGAAGAGAGTCTTTACTGACACCATACTTCTCAGCTGCTTTCCTGATAGCTAGACCTTCTTCTTGTACACCCTTAAGCGCCTTTTCCATCTGATCATTTGTGAAGTTCCGATATTGTCTGGATCCAACCTTTCTGATATAATTTCGTGGCATGATACCTGAAAGAAACAAAACCAGGATAAGAGAGGTGGTTATAGGGGTATGGTATTAATTATAAAAAAAGTGAACTTTTTTTGTTAATACCGGTACTGAATTTGTTGTTCATTAACCCACATCAGTACTTTATTTAATTAATATGCATTTCAACATTTTACCAAACAAAACATTGTGTTTGTTTGTTTGTTATTGAAAAACAATGAAAGAGGCCAGTATTTAATAAAAAAATCATTTTTTGGGGAACTTGAGACGTCTCAACTTACCCCAACTCTTTTGTCTCAAGTTACTACAAAAATTACCACTCTAGGGAAATTTTGCTTTCTGTTAAAAATGAGTGGTGGCACTGCTGGAATTATTGGAGGGAAAGTAAGCTAAGGAAGTGAGGTTAACCAACACTGACTTTGTTTCTGCCTAAAATAAAACAGTTAAGTTGCACCTTGGCAGTTAGTTGATGAAAAAGTTATTTAAAAAAAGCGTTAATTTTCTTGATAATTTGTAATATTCTTACCTGAAGTTTAAATGACCTGCTGATAATTCCAAACAAAGCTGATAGGATGTTAACAGTAACCACACACTAAAAATCCAAAACCTCAAACAGTGTGACCACTACAAAAATTAAAGATATTATTGTATTTTGTCTGAAGTTGCGCCATAGTCTCAAGTATCCCCACTTGACGGTATCTAATCTATATTCCTTACTCTCTACTTTTCTTATTTTTCTTATTCTATTCGTAACTCAACACAGTTTGCCAAGCTTCTAAATTAAGCCTTATGAGTGGGCGCCAAATACTACCTTCGTGTAGGATTTTGGTTTTTATAAGCTCCAAAGTCTTGGGAACCAAAATACTACACCACGCAAAGCAAGACTAAATGTTGAATATTCACTAATATTAATTTGTTCGTTGTACGGTTTATTTCTACAACTAAACTCTCAAATCAAGGGTTATTTCTATATATATATTATTACTATATTGTTATATAGTAATGATATATATATATATATATATATGTATAGTATTGTTATATATTGTTAACGAATAGTTAATTAGTGTTATATAATTTTCGTATTTATCCTTATCCACTTTGTTTGTCAGTATGTAATTGCTTAATAATTTAATGTAGTGTTGTTCTGTTGGTGGCAAGTCACCTGCAGTATGTGTCAATTGGTAAAATTATCGAGAGATATAATATGTTCTTATCTCTAATATATTATATTAATTAAATCCATTCTGACCAAGTAGTGTACAATATTAGTTAGTATATTGTATGATTATGTTGTTACTATTCAGGCCTAGTCTGTACCAAGCATTAAGAGAGAAGAGTAGTGGCCGTAAATTGGTTTTCTCTTCTCTCGCAATTCGACAGCGGGACGCGGGCTTGCGCTGTGGTTTATAGTCAGCCGGTTATTATAGGTTAAGTTGTTCTAAGCACTGGATTTCTCTCGTTTCTCTCTCTGTACACTATAAATTATTCAAAACACACTAAATCATCAACAAAAAATAATAATTCATCAATTTCAGGAAGAATTCTTTATTTTTATATATTTTTTAAAACAGATGTTCTCTCTTGGCACAGGTACAACACATCGATCACTTGAATGAATCGATTAGTTACAGAATTCGAATTTTAGATGTTTAATTTTAATTATATTGTTATTTTTTCTTAATCTCAGGGTTCGAAAGGTTCTTGTGACTATTAGGAAGGTCAGAAAATGCAAAATAAAATTACAAGGTATTACAATTTAATTGTAAAATATTATTAATTAATATCGTAAACATAAGTAGAGTTTTACCGTCTGTTGACGAAGTTACTTGTAATGGCAGCGCACCGATAAACTCGTGTGACGTGATGGTTGACGAGCTAGGATGCAGATGTATTAATCATTGTCAGCCTCCACTCCAGTTTCGAAATAAAGTTTGGTGTTTTGATCCCTGGATGAAGCAGAAATTCCAATTCTTAACCTTCGCTAATGTTAAAGTTCTTGTGGTTACGGGATCCAATGGATTTTGTGTAGTAATAGTTTCTTCACTTAGTTGTAAGAAAGTGAGGTTCAGAGTGCAATTTTAATTTTCTTTTTTTTCTTTTAGTACTTGATTATGTTAATTGCTTTAGGTCCCTTGTTTTCTTCCTTTGTTTATTATTTAAATTTCGTTATTGATCATATTATTGGAATTAATTTGAGAATTTATTCCTTTAGATTTTTCTTTAATTTTATAAGTAAGCTGAACTATACGCTTTTATAACTAACCATCGAGAGTCAACAAACTTTCCTTTTTGTTTATTATTAGTTTAATTGAATTGACTGGACAATTTATTCTTTATATTTTTTCTTTTTCTCGGTTCATGAAGCTGAACTCTCTTCTTTCATAGATAACAATATAGAGTGTAATTGAATAAACAAAATTTCTAGCATTTTGTCGTCCTTAACAACCAGTCTTTCTTCTGTTGTTGGTTAATATTTGTAATCCTAGGGCCATAATTAAAAAATGTTCTTGCACTTACTTAATAAAAAATACTCCTTTACTAAAGTCACATTATATCATATTAAATTTTCACATATCCTTTGTTATAAAATGATATACATTTTGCTACCTTTTTCCTCTTAATCTCCTTAGTCTAACAAGTACTATCTTCTCATTACAAAATACTAATTTTGTGCCTATTTTTTCTATTACATATATTATGATTTTATTGTATCTTAAGTCACTTATCTGTTATTAATAACTACTACTGCTTTCTTCTGATTCATTATATTACATTTAGTGTTTTTACATTTTTTAGTTACCTAACTTTTCTGACATGACTTCCTGTACAATGTGTCACTGGTTTATGGCCAATCATTCAATTTTTATTCCATTCTGATTTTAATTTATTATTACATAGTTTAGTATAGAACCCTTCATCTGTTTACAACATAATTACAATAAACCCTTTGGCATCTTATCACCAATTATTACCTTCCTGGTCAAGTTTACAATTATAATCTAGCAATACCTACATTATCTATTTAATGTGAGTACCAAAATATTTACTCTTTATAAAGTTTAACACAAATTCTATGGTGACATGTTCGTTACCATAAATTAAATTAACATCAATTATTTGATATCCTCTTAAATCAATTCTTAACACCTCCTACATACAAAATACAACATAAATACCATGATAACAAAACAACATGAAAAAATATGATAACATGCTAAATTAAATTAACATCAATTAATTAGTCAACTCTCAATGTAATCATTTTCGATCATTGACTAAACCGTCTATATTATTTTCCACATTATTTGACACTGAATTTATCAATCACTCTTTGCACTGATCACTTCATAGTTTGTATTTATAAACATTTATTTTTGACTCTATTACCTTGTAATCTTATTTGATGTTATTTGTTTTCTATTTAATAAGGGTTTACACTTCTGACCTTTATTACCCCGAATAACTAGCGTTTTTTATTATGATAATTATAAATTTTTTATGTAACGTAGGGGACCTTGGTTTTGTTAGATTACTATATATATATATATATATATATATATAACTATATATATATTACTTTAATATTTATAACTAAATTTACCTCAAGATATACTTTTTTCCTATTAGGAACATGTTTCGAGAGTTCCTGTACTCTCATCTTCAGCCTTCGCCATCTTGTTTCTGGTGAAGTATTTGTGTGTTGGCTTCTGGATGTTATTAAGGTAGTTTGTTGGTCTTTGGTCTTTTAAAGTTGCATTATTGTGTGTGGTTGTGGTATCTGTTTTTGTATTTTGTGTATTTTCGATGTTGAGTGCTTTGAATATTGTGTCATGTTTTGTATTGATTTGTATTTGTTCTGGTATTAGTTTGTTTTGTGTTTTATGTTTGTAAATCTGTAAATTTTCCCAAATGTTCATTATGGTGCCTTTGTGTGGTATATGTTTTATTAGTGTTACATTGGTTATGTCTGGGAATTCATTTCCTGTGTTTATTGCATGTGTGGCTAAATTGGATTTATATATATTTGGTTTTTTGTATGCATTTAGGTGTTCAAAATAACGTTTTTTCAGCTGTTTTTTGTTTGTCCTATATAACATTTATTGCAATCTTGGCATTCAATTTTGTATATACCGTTGGTTGTTGTATTATCTTTGTTGTGTGAGCTATTTAGATTTTGTAATTTATTTTTATTAGTTTTGTATGCTATTAGGAAAAAAGCATATCTTGAGGTAAATTTAGTTATAAATATTAAAGTATTATATACATCAAGAAACGGACTGCAGCAGAAAGTGATTGAAATATATATATATATATATATATATATATATATTGTGACGTAACAAAAATATGGTCCCCTACGTTACATAAAAAGTTTATAATTCTCAAACTAAAAATAAAAATAATAATTGTCCGTAATAATAAAAGGTCAGAAAAATAAGCCATTATTAAATGAATGAATAATCCCCAAATAAGAATACAAGGTAAAAGAAAAATTAAGAATGTTTATAAATACAAACTATTAAGTGCTCAGTGAAAAGGGTAAACGATAAACAATGACAATTAATTTAAAACCTAACTTAGACAGTTTTAGAATTATTAATGAATTAACTGAGAGGAGAATAATTAATTAGTGCATGATTTATTTTATAAAAATGTACATGTTATTATGTTATATCATGTTGTGTTATTACCATGATATTTATGTTGTTTTTTGTATGTAGCAAGTGAAGCAATTGTTTTAAGAGAATATCAATTAACTGATGTTAATTTCATTTTTATGTTATCAAATATATCATTATAGAACTGGTGTTAAACTTTATAAAATTAAATGTTTTGTATACAGGTACTTATTTAGTATGCAGATTATAATTGTAAACTTGGCCAGAAAGGCAATAATTATTAATGAAATACCAAAGGGTTTATTGTAATTACATCATAAACAAATGAAGGATTCTATACTAATGTAGGTAATAATAAATTAAAATCAGAATGAGATAAAAATGTAATGATAGGCCACAAACCAGTAACATTGTATAGGAAGTCAGGTCAGAAAAGTTTGGTAACAAAATTTGTAAAAAACACTAAGTATAAGGTAAAGGGTTAGGAGAAATCAATAATAATTATTGATAGCAGATAAGTAACATCAATTTAAATAAAATCTTAAAGTGTAATAGTGCAATGATGCTAAAAAGTAATATTTTGTAACAAGAAAATAGTACTTGTTAGAATAAGTAGATTAAGAGGAAACTACAGCAAAATGTATATAATTTAATAACAAACAATATGTAAAGGTATAGTATGATATAATGTAAATTTAGTAAGGGAGTATTTTAATAAGTGCAAGAACATTGTATGATTATGGTTCTAGGATTATAAATATTATCCAATAAGAGAACACAGAGTGGTTGTCAAGGACGACAAAATGGAATAAAATTTGTTTATTCGATTATTGAATCGTTATCCATGAACGAGGACAGTTTAGTTTTGATGAACTTAGAAAAAATGATAAAATTAAATAAAATAAATTAATGAGTAAACAAAATTAAATAATAAATAACCAAAGGAAAGCTCACTGACTTTTGACGGTCACATATAAAAGAGTACTATTAAGCCTATCAACTAAAATTGACGAAAATCTAAAGGAAGAACTTTACCAATAAAACTCAGTATAATGAGTAATCATTAAATTTAATTAATAGACAAATGAAGAGAAATAACTACCTGAATGAAATAAAATAATCCAGTATTCTAAAGAACGAAAGAGGAACTTAAAATTGTACTCGAACCTCACTTTCCACGACTCGATAGAGAAAGCATATTTTGACACAAAATACAGTGAAACCCGTAACCACAAGAACTCGACATTGGTGAACAGTAAGGATTGGCATTTCTGCGTCATCCCAGGACCAAGACATCAACCTTTATTTCGAACTTGGAGTGAAGACTGGCGAGGATTTATTCATCTGTACCTTGGCGTTGATCAAACATCTCGAAGCACGAGGTTAGCTGTGCACAACCATTACAAGTAACATGTTGTCGGATGGTAAACTCCAGTTATTTTAAATATTAATTAATAAGAAGTTAGTAATAGATTGTAATACCTTGTAATCCTATTTTTGCATTTTCTGACCTTACTAATAGTTGAAAGAACCTTCATACCCTGTGTTAAAAAAAAAAAAAAAAATTAAAAGTAATGTATAACCCTGAATTTGATAATTAATCGATTCATTCCAGTACGATCGATTTTGTATCTTCGTAAAGGAAGAACCTTTGTTTTCAAGGAAAAAATATAAAATAAAGAATCATTTTTGAAACTGACGATTTCTTATCATTTGTATAATATTTAGTGCATGTTGAACGAGTTGTAATTTATATAGAGAGTGTAACGTGGGAAGTATTGTGAGTGGAACAACTAACCTACAATACCCAGCTGACTGTGAACCACAGCGCTAGCTCGCGGACCGCTGTTGAATTACAAGAGAAAAGAAGCGGATTTAAGGAGTTTACTCTACTCTCTCAAAACGCGGACTAGGCTTGAATAAGAACCTTAGAATTACACAATATATCAACTGGTATTGAACATTATTATTACAAAAAGTACTAAATTATTATATAATATTGAGATATTCTTAATATTTGATTAAGATCACCCATTAAAAGATATTATTTCTTCACAAATAACCTGACATTGCGGTTTTTAAGAGAAACCACTTAACACTTAATAAATAATTTAAATCATAACAAAACATTTATTACGAAGGAAAAAAGATCGGAACTAGGAAGAAACGAGAAATTATAAATTGGCGCTCAACTTGTAGGGCTTAAGTTAAGTAAAACGTCGATTCCATAACTATTACTTAATTTGAGCAGGCAACTATTAGAGACAAAAAATGCATAATACCAGAGGTAGGTCAAAGAAGAGAGCAGAAGACACGGAGAAGGAAGAAATTAGACAGGAACAAGAAATAGAAATAGTCACGGATAGTGAAATGGAACAACAGATAGGTGATAAAGAAGAAACTGAAGTAGTTATAGACACGGAAAATGAGAAACAAGCGGGGGACAAAGCGGAAGCCAGCGGAGAACCAAATTGGCAAGAAATAATGAAATTTATGGCAGAACAATTTAGGAAACAGGAGGAGGAAAACAAGGAAATTTTAGGAAACAGGAGGAAAACTCAAAGAAAATAAATGAGGAAAATAAGGAAAACTTGAGGAAAGAAATGAAACCTTGAACGAAAAATTCGACAAAATGGAGGAGGAAAACAAGGAAAATTTTAGGAAACAGGAGGAAACTTCAAAGAAACTTAACGAAAGGTTTGACAGGAATGATGAGGGTTTAAGACAAATGAAGGAAGAGATCAGACAAATAAATGAAGAGAATTTAAGGCGGATTAATGAAAGAATTGAGAATATCCATGTGACAATTAAGCAAAAAGTGAATAAAAACAATG
Organism: Magicicada septendecula; assembly: GCA_034769895.1. Taxonomy (NCBI): domain Eukaryota; kingdom Metazoa; phylum Arthropoda; class Insecta; order Hemiptera; family Cicadidae; genus Magicicada; species Magicicada septendecula. Next base: position 988,831,715 of record CM068367.1, on the reverse strand, counting down.
AAGAAAGGAAACAAGAAATAGCCGAAACAAATGAAAAATTAGAAAAAACCAACGAAACAGTGGTACAAGTCCGTGAGGAAATACAAAATAAAATAAACAACGTAAAAAATGAAAATAAAACGATGGTTGAAGGACTCCAACAGGAGACTGTAGAAAGATGCGAGCAGATTAAACAAGAGGTACATCAAATGCAGGAGGAGAATAAGGAAGGAATAGCACAAGTACATACTGACATTGGTGAACGAATGGAAAGAGTATATAATAACTTAAACAATGTCGAAAGCCAAGTAAGTACGAATAAAGAGAAGATCGAGGGAATCTGTCGACGCGAGATACAACTACAAGAAGAAGTGGATTCATGGCGGGATAGAACATGCCAAAATACTTATATCACCAACAACGATAACCGGGAATTAATCAATTTTAGGAATTACAAACGTAACCCCATGGAGTTTCTGAAGAGGGTAGAAGAGATGATAGCAAGGAATAGAGAGACCCGGTGGAATGTTATCCGAGGAATGATCAATGAGATGTTCAAGGATACCCACGACAATTGGTGGACGGCAGTGCGTCCCGACATTCAAGATATAACAGAATTTAAAAAACAGTTTAGGGAGAAGTATTGGTCGGAGTCGACCCAAAATATGGTGAGAAATAATTTAAGCAATGGTCGGTATCAGGCAAACGTAGGACCATCTCCAACATCATACTTCCTAGGCAAGGTGTGCATGGCCCGTAATCTGGAGCCCAGAATTCCCGAGGAGTGTTTGGTGATACAACTCTCATACCATTACGAGGAAGGGATAAAGAACGCCCGAATATATAGCCAGATTAAGACTATCCAAGCTATGGCTAACTTTTTAGAAAATTATGAGCATGAGGGACAGTATCAAAGGAACCGCATAAGAAATACTAAATACAATAGATATAATGGCAACGACCCCCAACAAAATCCAAACAGTAATAATAATCATCAAACAAACCAAAATGGTAACCAGAAAAGAACCCATACTAACAACCCAAATAATAATCAAAGGAATAATAATTATCGTGGTAATAACCATTATAATTACCACGATAATCGGCATAATAGAGGAGATGGGGACAACCGACACAACAACTACCGACACAACATGAATTATATATACTCCCGACCTCAAGGGAATCAGAGATGGTACTACCTGAGGACACACATGAACCACAACTATTATAACCAGTCACAACGCGAGGACGACCACCAATTCGGAGGAAATTGTAGACCGATGGACAACAATCCTGGGAGCAGACTGGAACCACTACTGAACCAACCACAAAACTCACCAGAAAACAGGGAGGATGAGGGAAGCCCTCATTTAAACTAACAGAGGCAGTGAGAACTGAAGACCACCCATCACTGAACCAATCTCTTGGGGACCAACGACAAATAACCAGACGTACCACTGACCAGACTATAACAATCATCACCAACCATTATTTAAAAGATATCAGGGAGGACCTCTTAGAAGAGGAGGATATCCATGTACACAATAACAATAATGAAATTGTATATATAATCGCTAAGCTAAATGGAATACAGTCGACAGTTATGATTGATACGGGGTCCAACATCTTGTTAATTGATAGTACCGAACTGGAGAGAATCCAACAAGAAAATCAAATACCTATACCAACTTTACCTGTGAATAATATAATAATAATCGGAGGTGCTGCACAGCAAAATAAATGTGTTGAGAAGCAAGTATCGCTCGACCTCACAAATAATAATGTGACGATTCCAATAGGATTCCTAGTCGCAACGGGGTTACCGTTCAACGTACTAATTGGATGCGACATATTACGACAACATTTGTCAGTAATAGATTTGAGTAGAGGAATAGTGTCCTTAACGTCCGAAGAAGGAGTGTGGACAGCGGAATTAGTGGACGCAAATAGAACCGTTTCAATCAATGACAAATGTCATGTCATGAAGAGGTATTTTTGTAAAAATAATAAACTGCCAGAAGTGATCAAATATGAGGACGACGATAAAGAACTATGGCATAGTAAGTTGGAAGAAATACGAGAGTTCCAAAGGGAAAAAACAGGTCAACAGATAAGTGAATTAATAAGGAACAGAGAGTTACCCAGTACTCTAGAGGGAATAACGAAAAAATTATTATTATTATTGTATACAGGACCCTATGTGATAACAAAAAATAATGACAATAATACTTACAAAATAATGAACCCTATCACAAAAAAGATTAAAGGAACGTATAATCAGGAATCTATAAAAAAAGTATCATGACGAAATACCATCACCAATCATCAATGACTAACAAGACGGACGAGAATAATTTAAGATAAACCCCAAAATTCCAAAAACATGTAAGGACAACTTACTCAAGATATTTTGAAATAATATAATTTAAGATAACAATAAAACACCGAGAGAATGGAAGAACAGATTACATAATTATTTATAAACAATATGATTTAAAATAAAATAAGAGAAAAAAAATAATAATATTTTTATGTGAACAACGAAAAAAAAAAATAAAAACAATTCATGGTAATGTACTCAGATAAAAAGGTTAAATAAGAAGAACAATGGATAATTTAATGACTATAATTACAATAAAACTAAAGAATGATAATAATTAATACAGCTACAATTTAGAATTTCTTGGAATTGAAAATGATAAAGGAAGAAATAGTACGGAGAACATCTGTCACAAGAAGGAAAGTCAAAAGTATTTACAAATAATGACTATCAATAATGTTATCTGAAAATAGCTACTGAAAATAAGAAGGAATCAAGAAGAAAAAGAAATATATATAATTAAATGTAAACCGCAACGGCATGAAGAATCCCAAAGATGTTTATTATTAGTCAAATAAAGAGACTATTATGGTATTATTTTATTTTTTATAACTGTCTGTAGATGAATTCCAGCAGTATTATATTTAAGTGTAGTATGGCCAGCAGAGTATTTAGCCAAAAGTGCCCCTCTGGACTGCCCCAGCTCACGTGTTAGGGAATGTTAGGGAAATTGAATATTTAAGGGATAATAAAACAGCTGAGAAGATTGACATCAGATTCCAAAAGAATGAAGGAAGAAAACAGAAAGAAGATAGCTGACAGAAGCTCAATTTAGAAGCACATTTATAGAAGTAAATAGAAATATGAGAATGTTAAAACAAGTTTTTACTGATTATTGTGACCAATCATTGTCAAGTAATGTTTGAAAAAACAAACAAGAGAAATAATATCATTAATGAATTTTCATCCAATAGAGAGAATTGAGTATTAGTAAAAAATGTTACATTCGGAACTCAAGTCAATTACCATTAACCAAATAAAGGGTACTATGTATAAAAAAAAAATTCTACGAATTATCATTAAAATTCTACAATGAATAAGAAGAAAATATTCCAAGGCATGAAAAAATATAAGTTTATTTTAAGCAAATCATATTCAGATAAACTAAACTTCTTTTGGAGGGGAAGCATATGTAACGTAACGAAAATATGGTCCCCTACGTTACATAAAAAGTTTATAATTCTCAAACTAAAAATAAAAATAATAATTGTCTGTAATAATAAAAGGTCAGAAAAATAAACCATTATTAAGTGAATGAATAATCCCCAATAAGAATACAAGGTAAAAGAAAAATTAAGAATGTTTACAAATACAAACTATTAGTGTTCAGTGAAAAGGGTAAACGATAAACATTGACAAGTAATGTAAAACCTAACTTAGACAGTTTTAGAATTATTAATGAATTAACTGAGAGGAGAATAATTAATTAATGCATGATTTATTTTATAAAAATGTACATGGTATTATGTTTTATCATGTTGTGTTATTATCATGATATTTATGTTGTTTTTTGTATGTAGCAAGTGAAGCAATTGTTTTAAGAGAATATCAATTAACTGATGTTAATTTCATTTTTATGTTATCAAATATATCATTATAGAACTGGTGTTAAACTTTATAAAATTAAATGTTTTGTATACAGGTACTTATTTAGTATGCAGATTATAATTGTAAACTTGGCCAGAAAGGCAATAATTATTAATGAAATACCAAAGGGTTTATTGTAATTACATCATAAACAAATGAAGGATTCTATACTAATGTAGGTAATAATAAATTAAAATCAGAATGAGATAAAAATGTAATGATAGGCCACAAACCAGTAACATTGTATAGGAAGTCAGGTCAGAAAAGTTTGGTAACAAAATTTGTAAAAAACACTAAGTATAAGGTAAAGGGTTAGGAGAAATCAATAATAATTATTGATAGCAGATAAGTAAGATCAATTTAAATAAAATCTTAAAGTGTAATAGTGCAATGATGCCGAAAAGTAATATTTTGTAACAAGAAAATAGTACTTGTTAGAATAAGTAGATTAAGAGGAAACGACAGCAAAATGTATATAATTTAATAACAAACAATATGTAAAGGTATAGTATGATATAATGTAAATTTAGTAAGGGAATATTTTAATAAGTGCAAGTTCATTGTATGATTATGGTTCTAGGATTATAAATATTATCCAATAAGAGAACACAGACTGGTTGTCAAGGACGACAAAATGGAATAAAATTTGTTTATTCGATTATTGAATCGTTATCCATGAACGAGGACAGTTTAGTTTTGATGAACTTAGAAAAAATGATAAAATTAAATAAAATAAATCAATGAGTAAACAAAATTAAATAATAAATAACCAAAGGAAAGCTCACTGACTTTTGACGGTCACATATAAAAGAGTACTATTAAGCCTATCAACTAAAATTGACGAAAATCTAAAGGAAGAACTTTACCAATAAAACTCAGTATAATGAGTAATCATTAAATTTAATTAATAGACAAATGAAGAGAAATAACTACCTGAATGAAATAAAATAATCCAGTATTCTAAAGAACGAAAGAGGAACTTAAAATTGTACTCGAACCTCACTTTCCACGACTCGATAGAGAAAGCATATTTTGACACAAAATACAGTGAAACCCATAACCACAAGAACTCGACATTGGTGAACAGTAAGGATTGGCATTTCTGCGTCATCCCAGGACCAAGACATCAAACTTTATTTCGAACTTGGAGTGAAGACTGGCGAGGATTTATTCATCTGTACCTTGGCGTTGATCAAACATCTCGAAGCACGAGGTTAGCTGTGCACAGCCATTACAAGTAACGATGTCGTCAGACGGTAAACTCCAGTTATTTTAAATATTAATTAATAAGAAGTTAGTAATAGATTGTAATACCTTGTAATCCTATTTTTGCATTTTCTGACCTTACTAATAGTTGAAAGAACCTTCATACCCTGTGTTAAAAAAAACAATAATAATTAAAAGTAATGTATAACCCTGAATTTGATAATTAATCGATTCATTCCAGTACGATCGATTTTGTATCTTCGTAAAGGAAGAACCTTTGTTTTCAAGGAAAAAATATAAAATAAAGAATCATTTTTGAAACTGACGATTTCTTATCATTTGTATAATATTTAGTGCATGTTGAACGAGTTGTAATTTATATAGAGAGTGTAACGTGGGAAGTATTGTGAGTGGAACAACTAACCTACAATACCCAGCTGACTGTGAACCACAGCGCTAGCTCGCGGACCGCTGTTGAATTACAAGAGAAGAGAAGCGGATTTAAGGAGTTTACTCTACTCTCTCAAAACGCGGACTAGGCTTGAATAAGAACCTTAGAATTACACAATATATCAACTGGTATTGAACATTATTATTACAAAATGTACTAAATTATTATATAATATTGAGATATTCTTAATATTTGATTAAAATCACCCATTAAAAGATATTATTTCTTCACAAATAACCTGACATTGCGGTTTTTAAGAGAAACCACTTAACACTTAATAAACAATTTAAATCACAACAAAACATTTATTACGAAGGAAAAAAGATCGGAACTAGGAAGAAATGAGATATTATAAATTGGCGCTCAACTTGTAGGGCTTAAGTTAAGTAAAACGTCGATTCCATAACTATTACTTAATTTGAGCAGGCAACTATTAGAGACAAAAAATGCATAATACCAGAGGTAGGTCAAAGAAGAGAGCAGAAGACACGGAGAAGGAAGAAATTGGACAGGAACAAGAAATAGAAATAGTCACGGATAGTGAAATGGAACAACAGATAGGTGATAAAGAAGAAACTGAAGTAGTTATAGACACGGAAAATGAGAAACAAGCGGGGGACAAAGCGGAAGCCAGCGGAGAACCAAATTGGCAAGAAATAATGAAATTTATGGCAGAACAATTTAGGAAATAGGAGGAGGAAAACAAGGAAAATTTTAGGAAGCAGGAGGAAAACTCAAAGAAAATAAATGAGGAAAATAAGGAAAACTTGAGGAAACAAAATGAAACCTTGAACGAAAAGTTCGACAAAATGGAGGAGGAAAACAAGGAAAATTTTAGGAAACAGGAGGAAACTTCAAAGAAACTTAACGAAAGGTTTACAGGAATGATGAGGGTTTAAGACAAATGAAGGAAGAGATCAGGCAAATAAATGAAGAGAATTTAAGGCGGATTAATGAAAGAATTGAGAATATCCATGTGACAATTAAGCAAAAAGTGAATAAAAACAATGAAGAAAGGAAACAAGAAATAGCCGAAACAAATGAAAAATTAGAAAAAACCAACGAAACAGTGGTACAAGTCCGTGAGGAAATACAAAATAAAATAAACAACGTCAAAAATGAAAATAAAACGATGGTTGAAGGACTCCAACAGGAGACTGTAGAAAGATGCGAGCAGATTAAACAAGAGGTACATCAAATGCGGGAGGAGAATAAGGAAGGAATAGCACAAGTACATACTGACATTGGTGAACGAATGGAAAGAGTATATAATAACTTAAACAATGTCGAAAGCCAAGTAAGTACGAATAAAGAGAAGATCGAGGGAATCTGTCGACGCGAGATACAACTACAAGAAGAAGTGGATTCATGGCGGGATAGAACATGCCAAAATACTTATATCACCAACAACGATAACCGGGAATTAATCAATTTTAGGAATTACAAACGTAACCCCATGGAGTTTCTGAAGAGGGTAGAAGAGATGATAGCAAGGAATAGAGAGACCCGGTGGAATGTTATCCGAGGAATGATCAATGAGATGTTCAAGGATACCCACGACAATTGGTGGACGGCAGTGCGTCCCGACATTCAAGATATAACAGAATTTAAAAAACAGTTTAGGGAGAAGTATTGGTCGGAGTCGACCCAAAATATGGTGAGAAATAATTTAAGCAATGGTCGGTATCAGGCAAACGTAGGACCATCTCCAACATCATACTTCCTAGGCAAGGTGTGCATGGCCCGTAATCTGGAGCCCAGAATTCCCGAGGAGTGTTTGGTGATACAACTCTCATACCATTACGAGGAAGGGATAAAGAACGCCCGAATATATAGCCAGATTAAGACTATCCAAGCTATGGCTAACTTTTTAGAAAATTATGAGCATGAGGGACAGTATCAAAGGAACCGCATAAGAAATACTAAATACAATAGATAGAATGGCAACGACCCCCAACAAAATCCAAACAGTAATAATAATCATCAAACAAACCAAAATGGTAACCAGAAAAGAACCCGTACTAACAACCCAAATAATAATCAAAGGAATAATAATTATTGGGGTAATAACCATTATAATTACCACGATAATCGGCATAATAGAGGAGACGGGGACAACCGACACAACAACTGCCGACACAAAGTGAAGTATATATACTCCCGACCTCAAGGAAATCAGAGACGGACATACCTGAGGACACACACGAACCACAACTATTATAACCAGTCACAACGCGAGGACGACCACCAATACGGAGGAAATTGTAGACCGATGGACAACAATCCTGGGAACAGACTGGAACCACTACTGAACCAACCACAAAACTCACCAGAAAACAGGGAGGATGAGGGAAGCCCTCATTTAAACTAACAGAGGCAGTGAGAACTGAAGACCACCCATCACTGAACCAATCTCTTGGGGACCAACGACAAATAACCAGACGTACCACTGACCAGACTATAACAATCATCACCAACCATTATTTAAAAGATATCAGGGAGGACCTCTTAGAAGAGGAGGATATCCATGTACACAATAACAATAATGAAATTGTATATATAATCGCTAAGCTAAATGGAATACAGTCGACAGTTATGATAGATACGGGGTCCAACATCTCGTTAATTGATAGTACCGAACTGGAGAGAATCCAACAAGAAAATCAAATACGTATACCAACTTTACCTGTGAATAATATTATAATAATCGGAGCTACTGGACGGCAAAATAAATCTGTTGAGAAGCAAGTATCGCTTGACCTCACAAATAATAATGTGACGATTCCAATAGGATTCCTAGTCGCAACGGGGTTACCGTTCAACGTACTAATTGGATGCGACATATTACGACAACATTTGTCAGTAATAGATCTGAGTAGAGGAATAGTGTCCTTAACGTCCGAAGAAGGAGTGTGGACAGCGGAATTAGTGGACGCAAATAGAACCGTTTCAATCAATGACAAATGTCATGTCATGAAGAGGTATTTTTGTAAAAATAATAAACTGCCAGAAGTGATCAAATATGAGGACGACGATAAAGAACTATGGCATAGTAAGTTGGAAGAAATACGAGAGTTCCAAAGGGAAAAAACAGGTCAACAGATAAGTGAATTAATAAGGAACAGAGAGTTACCCAGTACTCTAGAGGGAATAATGAAAAAAATATTATTATTGTATACAGGACCCTATGTGATAACAAAAAATAATGACAATAATACTTACGAAATAATGAACCCTATCACAAAAAGGATTAAAGGAACATATAATCAGGAATCTGTACAAAAAGTATCATGAAGAAATACCATCACCAATTATCAATGACTCACAAGACGGACGAGAATAATTTAAGATAAACCCCAAAATTCCAAAAACATGTAAGGACAACTTACTCAAGAAATTTCGAAATAATATAATTTAAGATAAACAATAAATCACCGAGAGAATGGAAGAACAGATTACATAATTATTTATAAACAATATGATTTAAAATAAAATAAGAGAAAAAAAATAATAATATTTTTATGTGAACAACGAAAAAAAAAATATAAAAACAATTCATGGTAATGTACTCAGATATAAAGGTTAAATAAGAAGAACAATGGATAATTTAATGACTATAATTACAATGAAACTAAAGAATGATAATAATTAATACAGCTACAATTTAGAATTTCTTGGAATTGAAAATGATAAAGGAAGAAATAGTACGGAGAACATCTGTCACAAGAAGGAAAGTCAAAAGTATTTACAAATAATGACTATCAATAATGTTATCTGAAAATAGCTACTGAAAATAAGAAGGAATCAAGAAGAAAAAGAAATACGAGGTGCTATCAGAAAGTTCCCGGACTAGGTCTAATAAATTCTTTTTGCTTACCTAGGCCATTAATGGCTCCCATCTCCTACAAAGTAGTCTCCCTTCGAATTGATACAACGAATCCAGCGTTGTTTCCATGCCTGGAAAGTGTCAAAAAAAGTCTTTTGCTGAAGGCTGTCAAGCACCTCCTGCGTTTTTTTCTTAATGTCTTCTACAGTGTCAAAACGGTGACCTTTCATGTGAATTTTTATTTTTGGGAACAGAGAAAAATCACAGGGGGCTAAATCTGGTGAATATGGAGGGTGTGGGACGGTGGCCATATTGTTTTTGGTCAAAAACTCTGTTGTTTTCAGTGAAGCGTGAGCAGGTGCAGTGTCGTGATGCAACAGCCAGTTTTGGTCTTCCCACAATTTGGGCCTTTTTCGTCGCATATTTTCTCTCAGCCACCTCAAAACATCACAATATAAATCTGAGTTCACTGTAACACCAGCTGGCACGAACTCGCGATGGACAATGCCTTTGATGTCGAAAAACACAATGAGCATGGTTTTTGTTGCACTTCTGACCTGCCGTGCTTTTGTTGGTCTTGGTGATTGTGGACTTTTCCACTGTGACGACTGCTGTTTTGTTTCTGGATCATAACCATAAAACCAGCTTTCATCACCGGTTACGACCCTGGAGATGAAGGTAGGGTCATTTTCAGACGTTTCTCTAAGTTCACTGCACACATCAACACGGCGCTGTTTCTGATCCACAGACAAAAGTCGAGGGACGAATTTAGCAGCAACACGACGCATGCCTAAATTTTCAGTTAGAATTTCTTGACAGCTTCCATAGCTTATTCTAGCACTTGTACACATCTCATGGATTGTTTGACGACGGTCTTCGTGAATGAGTTGTCGAATTTTTTCAACATTTTCATCCGTTTTGCTCGTGGAAGGTCGTCCTGAACGGTGATCATCTTCAAGTGACATTCTGCCGGCCTTGAAACGAGCGTACCACTCAAAAACCTGTGTTCAGTGTAGGGAATGTTCTTCAAAAGCTTCTCGAAGCATTGCAAAAGTTTCAGTAGGCGATTTACCAAGTTTAAAACAAAACTTAATGCACGCGCGCTGCTCGAATTTATCAGCCATCATAAAATTAGCAAAAGAACGTTAACACACGATTACAAAACACAACGCGTAGACCGAACACAACCTCACAATGCAACGAAACTCGGCAGACTGACTCATTACATATTACGGAATCGGACACTGGGACGCCAGGTTGTACAGTCACGTCCAACAGCTGTGCCAAGTACAGTCCGGGAACTTTCCGATAGCACCTCATATATTGTAACATTACAACGTTGCAACGTTGCATAATATTATATTGTATGTGTACAAATTTCATGTAATTTATGTTTGTGATGCCCCACGTTGGAAGCGACATTATATGCAATGTAATAAATTGCAAATTTAATATAATTTGAATTTGTGGAGCCCCACGATCTTGGAGCGCCAAATTTATGCAACGTTACATATACATAAAATAGGCGTGACCGGTCTCACATTCAAGATTGACAAATTACGTAACAATATAACATTTAAATTGGGTTTCAGGTGTATCTGCAATAAGAACTCTAAGTAACTTGAAACGGTAATTAAAATTTATTTTATACTATTAAAAAATGTGCACATGGCACTGACTTCGATTTAAAACATTCGTTATTATTTGTTATTATGCCGTAAGGCTTAAGCTACTGACTAAATATTCTATTCTACTAATTATTGTATAAAAGAAAAATCTCATTTTCAGACTACTCAGTCAATTAATGTGTTTCAAATATCAATATTTAAATCTCTTTTTCTATATTGTAATGTACTCAAAATATTAAAAGTTATTGAATTTATCTTTTGTTTCTCAGTACTGTTTTCTCAAATACTAATTGTTTTCATTTAAATGCTTTGTAATCATTTTATCATATTAATTTGAGCTCTTGTTACGTTAATCGTATTTCTAAAACATCTATGATTTTAATTCTACTTAACAAGAACATTGCTCTTACTTTTAAATAAAATAGAAATGTCTTTAATTGTCTTTGAGTTCTTTGTATGATTAAGATATAAATAAGTTGTTTGTCACCTTATTGTCGTCAATCATACTCGATCATTTTTTATCCATCGGTATTCATCCTCGTCTCGCCTCCAGCGTCGGCTGTCTCTCTTCTCCTCTTGTCCAGCGTCGTATCTCTCTCTGGAACTCTCCTTTTGTCCAGCGTCGTATCTCTCTCTGGAACTCTCCTCTTGTCCAGCGTCGTATCACTCTCTTGTCTAGTGTCGAATCTCTCTCTGGAACTCTCCTTTTTTTGTTCTGACGTTAATGGATCTTCTTATGTACTGCTGTTATTAATTAAAATGATTGTCTTTACACTTTAGTTACATTGTTGTACGTAACTGGAAAAGTTAAACTGTTTACAAAAAAAATAAATACGTCGTGCTGACGGGCATATGCTCCCGCTGCACCGTGGATGATTTAAGAAAGAGAACCACTGTAGCTTGCGTGTCCTATTTATACCTATATCTTGGTCGACACCTGCAGTGGTACGAAATCGACATGTTAGAAACTGTCTCTGGATTCAGTTCCCCCACTCTTTGTCAAATTCGCTATTTTTTATATTTCTGCGAATTGCAGAGTCCTGTAAGTATACTCTTATACTTATCTTATAACTATTTTTACAACACATGTTCATTGTAATTTTGGACATTGCAACTTAACCCTTTCGATTTGTACACAGTTATTTCACTATTACACTTGTACGGTGTGTCACATTCGTGTGGTTTTCGTACACAGTATTTAGTAAATTTTATTACATTTTATTGTGCTTTTGGATTTTAATTCTTAATTATAGTTTATGAATAATTACGAAAAAACAGTAATTGTGCAATTATTCATCTTGGGGTGGCAAACTCGCCTGCAGAGACCTGCGTTCACACACACTAGCAAAATACTGGTGTACACACTTTCAGTTACATTTGTGTGTGTGTGCACGTCGATTCAGGTCGAAACACCTGTTCATATTTTTGACTGAGCCAAGCTTGCAATCCCTAACATGCTTATTTCTAATATATTATTAATTATTTACAGTTTATTAGATAAATTTAAATTTTTATATTCCATGCTCAGTACATCACTTATTTGTACTGTCGCAATATATAATTAAATGTAAACCGCAACAGCATGAAGAATCCCAAAGATGTTTATTATTATTCAAATAAAGAGACTATTATGGTATTATTTTATTTTTTATAACTGTCTGTAGATGAATTCCAGCAGTATTATATTTAAGTGTAGTATGGCCAGCAGAGTATGTAGCCAAAAGTGCCCCTCTGGACTGCCCCAGCTCATGTGTTAGGGAATGTTAGGGAAATTGAATATTTAAGGGATAATAAAACAGCTGAGAAGATTGACATCAGATTCCAAAAGAATGAAGGAAGAAAACAGAAAGAAGATAGCTGACAGAAGCTCAATTGAGAAGCACATTTATAGAAGTAAATAGAAATATGAGAATGTTAAAACAAGTTTTTACTGATTATTGTGACCAATCATTGTCAAGGAATGTTTGAAAAAACAAACAAGAGAAATAATATCATTAATGAATTTTCATCCAATAGAGAGAATTGAGTATTAGTAAAAAATGTTACATTCGGAAATCAAGTCAATTACCATTAACCAAATAAAGGGTACTACGAATAAAAAAAAAATTCTACGAATTACCATTAAAATTCTACAATTAATAAGAAGAAAATATTCCAAGGCATGAAAAAATATAAGTTTATTTTAAGCAAATCATATTCAGATAAACTAAACTTCTTTTGGAGGGGAAGCATATGTAACGTAACGAAAATATGGTCCCCTACGTTACATAAAAGTTTATAATTCTCAAACTAAAAATAAAAATAATAATTGTCTGTAATAATAAAAGGTCAGAAAAATAAACCATTATTAAGTGAATGAATAATCCCCAATAAGAATACAAGGTAAAAGAAAAATTAAGAATGTTTACAAATACAAACTATTAAGTGTTCAGTGAAAAGGGTAAACGATAAACATTGACAAGTAATGTAAAACCTAACTTAGACAGTTTTAGAATTATTAATGAATTAACTGAGAGGAGAATAATTAATTAGTGCATGATTTATTTTATAAAAATGTACATGGTATTATGTTTTATCATGTTGTGTTATTACCATGATATTTATGTTGTTTTTTGTATGTAGCAAGTGAAGCAATTGTTTTAAGAGAATATCAATTAACTGATGTTAATTTCATTTTTATGTTATCAAATATATCATTATAGAACTGGTGTTAAACTTTATAAAATTAAATGTTTTGTATACAGGTACTTATTTAGTATGCAGATTATAATTGTAAACTTGGCCAGAAAGGCAATAATTATTAATGAAATACCAAAGGGTTTATTGTAATTACATCATAAACAAATGAAGGATTCTATACTAATGTAGGTAATAATAAATTAAAATCAGAATGAGATAAAAATGTAATGATAGGCCACAAACCAGTAACATTGTATAGGAAGTCAGGTCAGAAAAGTTTGGTAACAAAATTTGTAAAAAACACTAAGTATAAGGTAAAGGGTTAGGAGAAATCAATAATAATTATTGATAGCAGATAAGTAAGATCAATTTAAATAAAATCTTAAAGTGTAATAGTGCAATGATGCCGAAAAGTAATATTTTGTAACAAGAAAATAGTACTTGTTAGAATAAGTAGATTAAGAGGAAACGACAGCAAAATGTATATAATTTAATAACAAACAATATGTAAAGGTATAGTATGATATAATGTAAATTTAGTAAGGGAGTATTTTAATAAGTGCAAGAACATTGTATGATTATGGTTCTAGGATTATAAATATTATCCAATAAGAGAACACAGACTGGTTGTCAAGGACGACAAAATGGAATAAAATTTGTTTATTCGATTATTGAATCGTTATCCATGAACGAGGACAGTTTAGTTTTTGATGAACTTAGAAAATATGATAAAATTAAATTAAATAAATTAATGGGTAAACAAAATTAAATAATAAATAACCAAAGGAAAGCTCACTGACTTTTGACGGTCACATATAAAAGAGTACTATTAAGCCTATCAACTAAAATTGACGAAAATCTAAAGGAAGAACTTTACCAATAAAACTCAGTATAATGAGTAATCATTAAATTTAATTAATAGACAAATAAAGAGAAATAACTACCTGAATGAAATAAAATAATCCAGTATTCTAAAGAACGAAAGAGGAACTTAAAATTGTACTCGAACCACACTTTCCACGACTCGATAGAGAAAGCATATTTTGACACAAAATACAGTGAAACCCGAAACCACAAGAACTGGACATTGGTGAACAGTAAGGATCGGCATTTCTCCGTCATCCCAGGACCAAGACATCAAACTTTATTTCGAACTTGGAGTGAAGACTGGCAAGGATTTATTCATCTGTACCTTGGCGTTGATCAAACATCTCGAAGCATGAGGTTAGTTGTGCACGGCCATTACAAGTAACGATGTCGTCGGACGGTAAACTCCACTTATTTTAAATATTAATTAATAAGAAGTTAGTAATAGATTGTAATACCTTGTAATCCTATTTTTGCATTTTCTGACCTTACTAATAGTTGAAAGAACCTTCATACCCTGTGTTTAAGAAAAACAATAATAATTAAAAGTAATGTATAACCCTGAATTTGATAATTAATCGATTCATTCCAGTACGATCTATTTTGTATCTTCGTAAAGGAAGAACCTTTGTTTTCAAGGAAAAAATATAAAATAAAGAATCATTTTTGAAACTGACGATTTCTTATCATTTGTATAATATTTAGTGCATGTTGAACGAGTTGTAATTTATATAGAGAGTGTAACGTGGGAAGTATTGTGAGTGGAACAACTAACCTACAATACCCAGCTGACTGTGAACCACAGCGCTAGCTCGCGGACCGCTGTTGAATTACAAGAGAAGAGAAACGGATTTAAGGAGTTTACTCTACACTCTCAAAACGCGGACTAGGCTTAAATAAAAACCTTAGAATTACACAATATATCAACTGGTGTTGAACGTTATTATTACAGAAAGTACTAAATTATTATATACTATTGAGATATTCTTAATATTTGATTAAGATCACCCTTTTATTAAGATATTATTTCTTCACAAATAACCTGACATTGCGGTTTTTAAGAGAAACCACTTAACACTTAATAAATAATTTAAATCACAACAAAACATTTATTACGAAGGAAAAAAGATCGGAACTAGGAAGAAACGAGATATTATAAATTGGCGCTCAACTTGTAGGGCTTAAGTTAAGTAAAACGTCGATTCCATAACTATTACTTAATTTGAGCAGGCAACTATTAGAGACAAAAAATGCATAATACCAGAGGTAGGTCAAAGAAGAGAGCAGAAGACACGGAGAAGGAAGAAATTGGACAGGAACAAGAAATAGAAATAGTCACGGATAGTGAAATGGAACAACAGATAGGTGACAAAGAAGAAACTGAAGTAGTTATAGACACGGAAAATGAGAAACAAGCGGGGGACAAAGCGGAAGCCAGCGGAGAACCAAATTGGCAAGAAACAATGAAATTTATGGCAGAACAATTTAGGAAACAGGAGGAGGAAAACAAGGAAAATTTTAGGAAACAGGAGGCAAACTCAAAGAAAATAAATGAGGAAAATAAGGAAAACTTGAGGAAACAAAATGAAACCTTGAACAAAAAATTCGTCAAAATGGAGGAGGAAAACAAGGAAAATTTTAGGAAACAGGAGGAAACTTCAAAGAAACTTAACGAAAGGTTTGACAGGAATGATGAGGGTTTAAG
Organism: Magicicada septendecula; assembly: GCA_034769895.1. Taxonomy (NCBI): domain Eukaryota; kingdom Metazoa; phylum Arthropoda; class Insecta; order Hemiptera; family Cicadidae; genus Magicicada; species Magicicada septendecula. The sequence goes on along the minus strand of CM068367.1, from coordinate 988,815,404 downwards.
ACAAATGAGGGAAGAGGTCAGACAAATAAATGAAGAGAATTTAAGGCGGATTAATGAAAGAATTGAGAATATCCATGTGACAATTAACCAAAAGGTTAATAAAAACAATGAAGAAAGGAAACAAGAAATAGCCGAAACAAATGAAAAATTAGAAAAAACCAACGAAACAGTGGTACAAGTCCGTGAGGAAATACAAAATAAAATAAACAATGTAAAAAATGAAAATAAAACGATGGTTGAAGGACTCCAACAGGAGACTGTAGAAAGATGCGAGCAGATTAAACAAGAGGTACATCAAATGCGGGAGGAGAATAAGGAAGGAATAGCACAAGTACATACTGACATTGGTGAACGAATGGAAAGAGTATATAATAACTTAAACAATGTCGAAAGCCAAGTAAGTACGAATAAAGAGAAGATCGAGGGAATCCATCGACGCGAGATACAACTACAAGAAGAAGTGGATTCATGGCGGGATAGAACATGCCAAAATACTTATATCACCAACAACGATAACCGGGAATTAATCAATTTTAGGAATTACAAACGTAACCCCATGGAGTTTCTGAAGAGGGTAGAAGAGATGATAGCAAGGAATAGAGAGACCCGGTGGAATGTTATCCGAGGAATGATCAATGAGATGTTCAAGGATACCCACGACAATTGGTGGACGGCAGTGCGTCCCGACATTCAAAATATAACAGAATTTAAAAAACAGTTTAGGGAGAAGTATTGGTCGGAGTCGACCCAAAATATGGTGAGAAATAATTTAAGCAATGGTCGGTATCAGGCAAACGTAGGACCATCTCCAACATCATACTTCCTAGGCAAGGTGTGCATGGCCTGTAATCTGGAGCCCAGAATTCCCGAGGAGTGTTTGGTGATACAACTCTCATACCATTACGAGGAAGGGATAAAGAACGCCCGAATATATAGCCAGATTAAGACTATCCAAGCTATGGCTAACTTTTTAGAAAATTATGAGCATGAGGGACAGTATCAAAGGAACCGCATAAGAAATACTAAATACAATAGATACAATGGCAACGACCCCCAACAAAATCCAAACAGTAATAATAATCATCAAACAAACCAAAATGGTAACCAGAAAAGAACCCATACTAACAACCCAAATAATAATCAAAGGAATAATAATTATTGGGGTAATAACCATTATAATTACCATGATAATCGGCATAATAGAGGAGACGGGGACAACCGACACAACAACTACCGACACAAAGTGAATTATATATACTCCCGACCTCAAGGGAATCAGAGACGGTACTACCCGAGGATACACACGAACCACAACTATTATAACCAGTCACAACGCGAGGACGACCACCAATACGGAGGAAATTGTAGACCGATGGACAACAATCCTGGGAACAGACAGGAACCTCTACTGAACCAACCACAAAACTCACCAGAAAACAGGGAGGATGAGGGAAGCCCTCATTTACACTAACAGAGGCAGTGAGAACTGAAGACCACCCATCACTGAACCAATCTCTTGGGGACCAACGACAAAGAACCAGACGTACCACTGACCAGACTATAACAATCATCACCAACCATTATTTAAAAGATATCAGGGAGGACCTCTTAGAAGAGGAGGATATCCATGTACACAATAACATTAATGAAATTGTATATATAATCACTAAGCTAAATGGAATACAGTCGACAGTTATGATAGATACGGGGTCCAACATCTCGTTAATTGATAGTACTGAACTGGAGAGAATCCAACGAGAAAATCAAATACCTATACCAACTTTACCTGTGAATAATATAATAATAATCGGAGCTACTGGACAGCAAAATAAATCTGTTAAGAAGCAAGTATCGCTCGACCTCACAAATAATAATGTGACGATACCAATAGGATTCCTAGTCGCAACGGGGTTACCGTTCAACGTACTAATTGGATGCAACATATTACGACAACATTCGGCAGTAATAGACCTGAGTAGAGGAATAGTGTCCTTAACGTCCGAAGAAGGAGTGTGGACAGCGGAATTAGTGGACGCAAATAGAACCGTTTCAATCAATGACAAATGTCATGTCATGAAGAGGTATTTTTGTAAAAATAATAAACTGCCAGAAGTGATCAAATATGAGGATGACGATAAAGAACTATGGCATAGTAAGTTGGAAGAAATACGAGAGTTCCAAAGGGAAAAAACAGGTCAACAGATAAGTGAATTAATAAGGAACAGAGAGTTACCCAGTACTCTAGAGGGAATAACGAAAAAATTATTATTATTGTATACAGGACCCTATGTGATAACAAAAAATAATGACAATAATACTTACGAAATAATGAACCCTATCACAAAAAAGATTAAGTGAACATATAATCAGGAATCTATAAAAAAGTAAACTTAAAGTTAAAAAAGAAGATAATAATAAATTAATGAATATAAAAGTGGATTTTACAAATGAAGAAATATTTTATTATATATTAAACAATAAACAAAAATAAATTAAAATAATAAGAATAACACACTAAAAATAACGAAATGTAAAAGATTACAAAAAAATTGTAAGTCAAGAATGAAGAAATTAACGGGAGATTCTTAAAACAATATGATGGACGTTAGAAAAATGCCTAACGGAAAAATGTAGACAAAGTTCCCGTGAAGAGCGGCAGCAGCTAGAACCAATAGGAGGGGCGATGACATAAGGGGAGGGGCCTAAAGTATAAAAGCCTACAACGTACAGTTGATAGACGTTGTTTAAGACCTGATCATGTCAGTGATGACGAAAAGCTTAGTCGAACAATATAAATTATAGCAGTTAGCAAATTCATAAAAGAAATAGTAAGGATGGCTGCTAATTTAAACAATACGAAGAATAAAATATGCGAATTGCAAGCAGATAAATATAAAAATGTAAGGGAATTTTTTAAGTATTTAAAAATTAAACAAAAGTGAAAAAACGCTAGTGAAAATTTGGTTTAATAAACAGTGTTTAATTAATAAAATAACTCCAAAATACGCAAAAATTAAAATTAATAACAAAAGCAAAGTAGCAAACCAAGTGTAAAATATGGTGGAAAAAATATGGCTAAAACTGAAATAAAGAACTTATACAGTAAAATAAATAAATATAACAAAGAAATGTATTAATTACATCAAAAATTATATGCAAGTTACAATTATATAGAAATAGAAGAAATGAGAAAAGAGTTTGGTGAAAAATACATAGAAAAGAAAATAAGAAAAATGGAAGAGAGATTAAATAAGAAACTCAAGGAATTAATAGAAGGAACAAGAAATAAAAATAAAGAAAAAGATAAAGAAATAAAATTTGCTGAAAAAGTATTAAATTTAACAGAAACAAAGTTTACAGAAAATGAACATAAATTATTAGGGAAAAGTTTAAAATATGCAACAAAAACAAACATAGATAAAGAAAATACAATAATAGAATGTGAAGAAATAATCGATAAAATAAAAAATAAAGAAACTAAAAAACAATTAAGAAGTGAAGTAAAAGAATAGTAGAAAAAATATGTAAGAAAAACAAAAATGTAAGAAATAAAAACGAAACACAAATAAAAAGAAATATAAGAGAATTAAAAAAGAAAATCATGGAGAACAATTTGATAGTTATAAAAGCCGATAAAGGTAACACAGCAGTGATTTGATGAAGAAATTTGTGTTAGTGGTTGAAATCACAATCATACTGAAAGAGAAATATGAATTTGGGACAAAATACAACATAGAGAATAATGTAAAATTGATAGAAAAATTAGAAAATATTAGGATTAATGTAAATACAAAATTGATATCACTGGATGTTAAGGACATGTTTACCAATATCACAGTAAGTAAAGTTATTAAGTTAATAAACGATAATAATATGGGAGAATACAGGTATAAAAAGCAGTTGATGAAAGTAATTAAAGAATGTGTAAATCAGAACTATTTTAGGTTTAATAACAAGTTTTATATACAGAATAAAGGTTTACCTATGGGGTCTTCATTATCCCCTATTCTTGCTGAAATATACATGAATGATTTTGAAAAGCAATTAATAACTTCCACTAAGTATAAAGACAATATAAAATTATGGTCTAGATACGTTGATGATGTATTAGTAATTTGGGGAGGAAGCATAGAAGAAGTGCATGAGTTTATAAATGAGGTAAATAATAAGGATAAAAACTTACAATTTAAAGAAGAGATAGGAGGTAAGAAAATAAATTACTTAGATTTAAACATAGAAATTAAAGATAATGAGAAACTACAGTTTGGGATATTTAGGAAAGAGTCGTATTCTGATATAATTATACCAAGAGAGTCTTACCACCCATATAGATATAAAATGGTGGCAATCAATTCATTTTGTTACAGAGCTCAGAAGTGTTTAAAAGAGACCGAATCAAAAGATAGGGAGTTAAAAACGATAAAGGGAATTGTAAGGAATAATAATTATAACACCAACATAGTGGATAAAGTTATGAAAAGGGTTAACATACAAAAAGCTAAAATAGAACCAGAACAAAAGAATTATGCAGGGTCATTGACATACATAGGTTCACGTACTAGAAAAATTATAAAATGTTTTAATAAATATGGAGTAGATATAGCTATTAAAAAATGTGAAACGGTATTTGATAAGATAAGGAATAAGAATATAGAAAAAATTCCAGTATTACAGAAAAGCGGAATTTATAAATTAAAATGTAAAGACTGCAACAAAGTGCACCTAGGTGAGACAGGACGAAAATTCGTATGCAGGTTGTCTGACCACAAACGTGGAGAAGGTAACAGAACAACCAATTCGTTATATGCAAGACATTTCATAGAAGACAACCATAAGTTTGTTAATCCTTTGGAAAAATACGAAATTGTAAAAGTAGTAAATAACACAGTTGAAAGGAAGCTTAGAGAGGAGTTAGAAATATTGAAAGAAAGAGAAAAAGGGTTAGACAATTTAATTAAATTTGATAATGAAGAAATATTTTATAACATGATTAAGAAGTAAATGATAGAGGACAGATAGATAAGATTAAGAATTATATTGCATAGTACTAATTGGATGTTTTAAAATAAGGGTGTGTGACTGACCCACGTGTGTGGAGAGGAAGAGGGTAAGTTTAAAAGGATGCACACACACACACACACACACACACACACACACACACACACACACACACAACACTGAAACACAAGGAATTTGCTAGAAAAATATGTAACTGTACAGATGGTGGGACAGGGTTTAGGGGGTGGGGAAGGGTCATTTATATTATAGCTTGTTGTGTGTGAGCAGGGTGGGGGAGAGGGGTGAAGGGTTTGTTTTCACATAATTTCTGCCTATTCCGATCTGACGATGGGCTGTGAGGCTTGAAAGCACTAATCGGGATATTTTTATATAGTGGTGTGGAACTGTGATCTTTCTGATTGAAACGAGATTATATCGAAAAAGCAGAACAATTTATACAAAAAGGACCATATAAAGAAGTAAAATATGATTACACAAGTAAATTTCAAGCACAAACAAAGAAATTGATAAAAAAGACAACATAATTAACAGAATGGCAAAAGAAACAAAAAATAGAACATAATCCTGAAGCTCCAAAATTTAGATGTCAAATTAAGTTACATAAAAAAGAAATGCCATTAAGACCGATAGTATCATTTATAAATTCGCCAACATACAAAATATCAAAAGAAATAAGTAAAAGAATCAAAATGGCATATGAAAAAGAAGAAATCCACAGCATAGAAAATAGCAAAAAGGTAATAGAAAGATTAAAAGAAATAACCATAACAAATAAGACAAAATTAATGTCATTAGATATAAAAGATATGTACACCAACATACCAATAGAGAAAACAGTAGAAATAATAAAGAAAAACAAATTAAGTAATGTAGAATGGAAAAACGAAATAATAGAAGGATTAGAATTATGCCTAAGCCAGAACTACTTCAGATTTAATAACAAATTTTACTTACAAGAAAATGGATTACCAATGGGATCACCGCTTTCACCATTAATGGCAGAGATATTCATGAATAGCTTTGAAATCAAAATTTTAAAAGATATAGATAAAGAAAGAAGAATTAAAAAATGGATCAGGTATGTAGATGACATACTAATAGTTTGGGAAGGTGAAGTAAATGAATTTAAAAAATTTATGGAAGAACTAAATAACATAGAAAAAACAATAAAATTTCAAGAAGAAATTGGAGGATTAGAAATTAATTTCCTGGATATCAATATAAAAATTGAAGATAACAAATTCAAATTCGATATATATAGGAAAGAAACATTCTCTGATTTAATAATTCCACAAGAATCATATCATCCAGTCAATTATAAAATGGCAGCATTAAATTCATTTTGCTATAGAGCTATAAATTATCTAGAAAATGAAGAACTCAAACAAAAAGAATTAAAGAAAATACAACAAATAGCAATAAATAATAATTATAACCCTAAAATAATTAATAGAATAGTTAAGAAAATAGAGGAAAATATAGAAATAGAAAAGAACAAAAAAGAAAAAACAAATGAAGAAAAGAAATATAAAGGAGCAATAACATACATAGGAGATCAAACAAAAATGCTTCGTAAAATATGAAATACAGATAGGAATAAAGAAAACGAAAAATGTATTCGAATATATAAAAAATGCTAAAACAGAAGAAATTCCATTAACAGAAAAAAGCGGTGTATACAAATTAAAATGTGGGGAATGTAATAAGATATATCTGGGTGAAACTGGAAGAAAATTTAAAATTCGAATGAATGAACACGCAAAAGGAGAAGGGGTTAGAGTAACGAACTCTCTATATGCAAGACATTTCAATGAATCAGGCCATAAATTCATAAATCCAAATGAAAATATGGAAATAATCAAAACAGAAAACAATCCGCAAAAAAGAAAACTAATAGAAGAACTAGAAATACTTAAAGTTAAAAAAGAAGATAAAAATAAATTAATGAATATAAAAGTGGATTTTACAAATGAAGAAATATTTTATTATATATTAAACAATAAACAAAAATAAATTAAAATAATAGAATAACACACTAAAAATAACGAAATGTAAAAGGTTACAAAAAAATTATAAGTCAAGAATGAAGAAATTAACGGGAGATTCTTAAAACAATTTGATGGATGGTAGAAAAATGCCTAACGGAAAAATGTAGACAAAGTTCCCGTGAAGAGCGGCAGCAGCTAGAACCAATAGGAGGGGCGATGACATAAGGGGAGGGGCCTAAAGTATAAAAGCCTACAACGTACAGTTGATAGACGTTGTTTAAGACCTGATGATGTCAGTGATGAAGAAAAGCTTAGTCGAACAATAAAAATTATTGCAGTTAGCAAATTCATAAAAGAAATAGTAAGGATGGCTGCTAATTTAAACAATACGAAGAATATACTTGGTTTGTCTGAAATAATTGCTTATGATAATTATTATATTTTTATTATTCTTGACTTCCTTCCATTTCTAAATTTTTCTTCTTCACATTCGAGCTTACATATATTTCATTATTAATTGATCTTCCTTGATAGTAATAGTCATCTGAGTTTCATATTTATTATTTTATTTTCATTTTTCTTAACTTGGTGTTTTATCCCTGGGATATTTATTCCCTATCATTCCCTAACACGTGAGCTGGGGCAGTTCAGAGAGGCACTGTAGGCTACATACTCTGCTGGCCAATACTTCACTTCTATTTGAGTACAGAGGCAAATCATCTCTGCTCAAAAACATATTAATACTGCTGGATTTATCTACAGACAGTTATTAAAAAATTATTAAGAATAGTCCACTTTATGACTATTTAAAAAATATCTTTGGATACTTCACTTCGTATATTGCTCAGATCTGTTAATATTCCTATCTCAGTTATTCTTCTGACTTGTTAGCTTTATTGTTATCTTATTTCTTATTATGTTGGGAAGCTCTTTTATTAATATAATTATCATTATTTATCAAATATTAAGTTTTTGTTATTAATTCTTTATTCTTCTCTGGTTGTTATTGCAATCTGCTTCTGTTCATTGGTAGCATATATTTTATGATATTTTTTTGTTTGTTTCTTAGTTTTTATTAATTCCACTAGTTCCATGTTCTAGCACTTTCTTCTAATTGACTTTGTTACAGTCGACATTTATTTCATGATCATACTCATCATTGATTTATTTAATTACATTTATATATTTTGTTCTTTTTCACAAATTACTTCTCTCTGGTTTTTTTTTGTATTCAAATGAATTCTTTAATTATCATATTAATGTGGTCATTGTTTCTCTTTGTATTACTTCAAAGTGTTATTATTTTTATTTCAACACAAGTTTATTCATTTAATCGTATCACTGGTTCTTATTTCCTTTTCTTTAATTTCATAGAATGTGTTTATAAATCATTGGTTGTAATTTGACATTACTATATATTTTAGAATTGATTTGTTTTATTCTAAATTCTTTTTCTTTTATTTATCATAAATATTTTCGATAAATACTTTGTTTGTAATTTGATATTACAATATATTTGAATTTTGTTGATTTTAACAAAATTCTTTCTTTTTATTCCAAAATAGTGTTTTCATAAATAGTTTGTCAGTAAGTTGTTCTTACTTTCTTTTATTTTTCATACATAGTTTTCATAAATCATGTTTGTAAGGTGATCTTACAATATTTTAGAATGTAGTTGTTTTTAATCAAAATTCTCTTTTTTGTTTTTATAATGGTTTCATAAATATCTTGTAGTAAGGTGATCTCACTTTATTTTAGAATTTAGTTGATTTAACAAAATTCTTTCTTTTTATTCCACAATAGTTTTTTCATAAATAGTTGTAGTAAGGTGATCTTACTTTATTTTATTTTTCATACATATTTTTTATAAATCATGTCTGTAAGGTGATCTTACAATATTTTAGAATTTAGTTGTTTTAACAAAATTCTTTCTTTTTATTCCACAATAGTTTTTTCATAAATAGTTGTAGTAAGGTGATCTTACTTTATTTTAGAATTTAGTTGATTTAACAAAATTCTTTCTTTTTATTCCATAATAGTTTTTTCATAACTTATGTCTGTAAGGTGTTCTTACAATATTTTAGAATTTAGTTGATTTTATGTAAATTCCAAATTCTTTTTCTTTTATTTTTCATACATATTTTTCATAAATCATATCTGTAAGGTGATCTTACAATAGTTTAGAATTTAGTTGTTATTAACCAAATTCTTTCCTTTTTGTTCCAAAATAGTTTTTTTTTCATAAATAGTTGTAGTAAGGTGATCTTACAATATTTTTGAATTTAGTTGATTTAACAAAATTCTTTCTTTTTATTCCACAATAGTTTTTTCATAAATAGTTGTAGTAAGGTGATCTTACTTTATTTTATTTCTCATACATAGTTTTCATAAATCATGTCTGTAAGGTGATCTTACAATATTTTAGAATTTAGTTGTTTTAACAAAATTCTTTCTTTTTATTCCACAATAGTTTTTTCATAAATAGTTGTAGTAAGGTGATCTTACTTTATTTTTAGAATTATTTTGTTTTTTTATGTAATTACTCCTCATGATATTTTTTCATGGAAGCCTGGTTATATACATCTTTGATTCTACCAGAACCCATCTCCTTTGTCTCATAAGTATTATTGTTTTTGTCCATGGAGACTATATAGGGTCCAGTGTATAGTAGTAACAACTTCTTTGTTATTCCTTCCAGTGAGCTGGGTAATTCCCGATTTTTCAATAATATCTTTTCTCCACTTGTATAGGTTATTATTTTACCCTTACTCTTTTGATATTTGTTTCGCCGTTTCTCCTGGTCTTCGGCCACCTTGTTGTAAAATTTTATTTTGTCAAAAGTATAAATATTATCTCTTGGGAACTCTAGTATTTCTTTGATCTCTCTTGGGGGTTGTTTCTCGTACATGGCGGAGTATGGGGTAATTCCTATGGCTGGGTGATATGCCAAGTTGAGGAATTCTTCTGTGTTTTCTAGATAGTCTTGCCACCTCCTCTGTTGATTGTGGCAATATGTTCTTAATATCCGCCCCATTTCTCATAATACTCTCTCTGCCGGGTTACTGCTCGGGTGGTAGACCGAGGTTTTGTAAGTACGAACACCCATAGATAGTAGGGTATCCCGCCATTTTTTCCCCTTTAATTGGGTTCCGTGATCTGTAATGATTGAAACTGGTTTTCCGACGTTTGGGAAGTACTGGTCGGTTAATATTTCGAGAATTTTATTAGTAGTTGCCCAATTTGCTGGGTATAGCTTAACGAACTTAGTGAAATGGTCCATCACGATTATCAGATACTTATATCTGTGACGACCGCCACTGCGGGGAAATGGCCCGCAGATGTCCAAGAATACTTTTCCAACTTTGCCTGTGATGTTATAGGAATCATTTGGCCTTCCTTTTTCTCATTATTTGATTTAATGAGTTGGCAAATGTGGCAACCTTTTATATACTTCCGGACCTTCCGGTTGACATTTTTCATGTGGCAGCTCTCCTCCAGGGCTTTTATCACCTTTAAGGCGCCCATATGCCCATATCGAATATGATAATTAATTATTATCTCCTTTTCGATATGGGTTGGAATGGTTACCTTCCATGTCTCCTTCCTTAAAGATGGTTTAATGAATAAAATATCGTTATTTATTTGATAATATCGGGCGATAGTTTCATCCCCTGCTTCTAATTGATTCTTAATATTTATTAATTTCGGGTCTGCTTGTTGGTGGGTGCTCAGGTTTGTTAATAAGGTGGCTAGATCGGCTCTGGTGCTAAGAAGGTGGTATATCTTGAGTACACTTTCTTTCTCTTCCTCGAATGTTTGCTTTTCTACGTCAATACGTGATAATACGTCTGCAACGACATTCTTCTTTCCTGGGATGTACTCCCACTTAAGATTGTATTCTTGCAGTACAAGTATCCACCGGGTCAACCTTCCGTGACTCAATTTGCACCTCCTCAGGAACGATATGGATTTATGGTCTGTCCGGACGGTAACGGGGTAACCTAGGATGTAGGTGCAGAATTTGCCACACGCGAACACTACACTTAACAGTTCTTTCTCAGTGATGTGGTAGTTCTTTTCGCACTGGTTTAAAGCTCTACTTGCAAAGCAAATCACGAGATGTTCGCCCTCCTCATCCTCTTGATATAGCGTTGTGCCGAGGCTAATGTCGCTGGCATCGCAATTTAGGAAGAAAGGTTTTTTGAAATCAGGATGGCGAAGTATTATGGGTTCAAGAAATTTTTCTTTAATCAGTTGTAAGGTCTCGTTCTGCTCTATACCCCAGATCCATTTATTTTTAAATGACAGTTGCGGTTGAAATCTGGCGGTCGATTCAGAATACTTTTCCTGGAACTTGCGATAGTAATTACAGAGTCCCAGGAATGACTGTAATTGCCTTCTATTCCTTGGTGCCGGAAATTTCTGAAATGCTTCTACCTTTTCGGCCGATGGTGAGATTCCTTGGTCATTTAATTTAAAGCCCAAGAATTGAATTTCCTTGGCAATGAATTGAGACTTTTCCAGTTTGAGCGTGATGTTATTTGCAGCCAATTTCTTCAGCACATGTTCCACACGGTAGCAGTGTTCCTCCCATGTTTCTGAGGTAACAAGCAAATCATCTACATACATGGTGGTGAATTGTAGTGCTTCCTGGCCAAGTATCTGGTCCATTCAGTGCACAAAGACGGCGACCGAATTCACGAGTCCGAAGGGCAGTCTCTTAAACTGGTAGTTACGCCCTTCGAATATGAATGCCAGATACTGGCGACTCTGTGGGTGCAATTCCACCTGCCAGTAGCCGCACACCGTGTCCCAGGTACTAAAGTACTTGGTACCGTAGAAACGTTTTAAGATCTCTTCTATCTCACCGGGCGAAGTCCTGTCATTAACAATCACCTTATTTATTTCTCGCGCATCTAGGCAAAGACGGACTTGTCCATTTTTCTTAGGAATAGCCACGATAGGACTGGTGTATGGGGATTGGCTACTCTCTATTATGTCACGGTTAATCATTTTACTTATTTCAGCTCTTACAGCTTCCTTTCGTGATTGCGCGATGGGGTATGACTTCCGGTTAAAGTCCACTGTATCTTGAAATTGTAGAGTACACTGGTAGTTTTTGACTTTACCGGGTTCGTCAGAAAATACTGATTGGTATCGTTCATAAATTTTTATTAATTTATCCGCTTGGTGTATTGGCAACCTATCCTTTGTAATACCGCCCCGGAAATCCCTGATATCCTGGATCTTTTGGGACCATAAATCCTCATTAGAGTTATCGTCTATTATCCGCTCAATCATAGGAGTATTGTTTATATAATTTATTTTATGGATTTGTTGGTGGATATCGCTAGGAATTACTGTATCGCTACCGACCAAGTCAGCCGTCCAAGTTTGTCCGTTTGTAAAAAGTGATATTTTCTCCGTGCGTAAATCGATTATGGCAGAGTGCATAGCACATCGCACCCCACTAATATGTTAAACGGCAGCCCGGTTGCCACTAAGAATTCCATGTTGTGGTATAACTTTTATTGATATAATTAAAACTTAATTAATTTTGACTTTATTCATCGTTTTGCTTACTCTTAAATTTCTTCGGGCGCCATCTTGCCTTCGTATCAATTACAAGAAAAAATAATTACTTACCATGTCGGGCCAGATTCTTTTCGGTGAACTCAGGAGAACAGAATTATGGTTATTCAAAATAAGAAAGCTTTAATTATCTCCCATACTTAAGTTTTATTGACATTTGATTATTTCCTTTCATCTATATATTTTTTTTTTATATCATTGACAAACTACCTCTTCAACTCCCTCATCTGTTATAAATTCCCGTTCTAAAACTCACATAAATCAAATTGAAATATGGTACAAAAATTTCCAAACAATAAGAAAATCAAGATATTAATTATAACTAATTTTAAAGAAACACAAACCAGCCTTCTTTATATACCCATTTTCATTCACGCTTACACACGCATATAGTTATTTTATGCCCTTAGAGATCTCATTTCATTTAAAAGATAATAATTATGTTAAATTTTGATTTCCGCTCTTATTCAAATTTGTTTTATTTCTTTGCTACTTAGCTGATTTTGAGTCTTGAAGATGTCGCTTTGCTCTACACGCACATTTTATTTTCACTGATAATTAATAATTGCCGAATTGTTATTAAATAAAGAAAACTGTCATTCACCTCATTTATGTATTATTTATCACATTTTAAACTGTTATTACATTTTTGTTGTTTTACGTCACATTTTATTGTACTGCGGGCGACGAAAACTTCGCCTAGCCAGCGGACGCGACGATTACATGCGTCCGTAGTTGTTAATGGTTTCCTGCCAACTGCTTATACGAATGGCGCTATTTTGTGTAGCTGCTGCTGCTCTTCATCAAATTTCCATTGTCTTATGTTTGTCATATTACTATGCCAGAAGTAGTTCGTCTAACACTCCTACATTCCACAGCTGGGCACGTCGCTAACGTAATATGGTTCGAGGTTGTTACATAATTTGTTTACAATTTGCAAGTCACTGGAGCTCAAAATAACTGCTTTACTTGCATCTGGAGCTGACCTTGACACATTAAGCGTGTTGTTTACTGCGTCTTTATAATGTTCATGAATAATATTTTCAACCACTCCTACCACTTTTGCTACCGATAAAATTACCTTTATTGTCCCTTTATGTTTACGTTTCCCAAATTATTATTATTACGTCGAAAAAATGCTCTTTACTTTTATTCAAAATACAAATTTATTTATTTCCCCGGGTAGGCCAAAATGTCCCGTTACAATACCCCCTCAATGAGAGGTTTTATGCCGAAGCATAAAAACTCTCATTGACACACTCATACTTGCTAAAGGGATCAGCCAGGATATGTCGCCACAACCCCCTTTACGGTTTACAAACAAAAATATAATTAACTCACCCTTGGTCCAGTGACTGTGACCGCACCTGAATGACATTACTGGACTTCTCTCTCGAGATCCCAACACCATAAAGTCAGACAGATACATAACGCTCCTGCTCTGATGCGCTGGCCAGCTCAGGACTGCCGCCACAGCATCACCAAACACTGAAACAACAAATCAAATATCAACTATTGACCTTATACGATACCATATCCCCATCTGATCTGTTTCCCCCTAGTGGTGCTGGTTTGCGTTAAGAAGCACTGGTTTTTTTCTCTTAACCTCTAACATATATATGAACACATAACCATTTTAAAATTCCATAATCTCATTCTATCTACTTTTTCTTGTTAACTTTGATTCCAAAATTCAAATTACACTCCTCTGATTCTATCAGAATTTAAATAAACATTTCCCATTACCATATTACAAATCTCTCCCATCCCCAATTTGCATCTAAAATATTTAAATTCATAAAATTCTCTTAAATACTAACAAACACAATACAACATAATAAAACATAGTACATTCATAATTCACATTGTTATCATTACCTAAAAATAAACAATTCGCATTTAAGTTTGACCAAAAATTACACACTTTACATCTTTAAATTTGCATATAAAGTTATAAAAATTACATTTTAATCTCAATTTAACTTTTATTAATTTATTTCCCCCCCCAAAAAATTTTTTTTTCAACCTTCATTTTACATAATATTTCATTAATTTGGGTGATTCTCAGTTATTCATTATAATTCACTTTATCAACTTGGCATTTACCCATAATCATACCCCTTTTTATGACTCTAACGCTCACTTACAAATTCTCTAACTATTATGACACCCATCTACCAACACATCTACCAACCCTTCTCTACCTCTAACTACTTACTACTTTAACTCATTTCTAATCATTCTACCCTTATAACAAAAATACTCTCTACCCCTTTGTACTCAGGATGTGTGTTTCCCTCCCATTGCTCATTCCCTTATCTGGTTCCTGGACTCCCCCTAGGTAACCTTTTCCGGTGCATAACGGTTCACCTCCCGCCACAAAGCTTTTCGTTGAGGACTCCTCATCACACCACCCCCTTTACAAAATTCCCCTATCAACTAATTACTCTCCCATTACATCACTTTCATCTACAAAATATCTTCATTTATTTATTACCTCAATATATCAATCATTACTCTACATATTTTCCCCATAGCTACTGTGTCACTATCAATATTCAAATTCTACATTACTTGTATTTCACCTCTTATTCTCTCTAACACCCATCTATACTCAACTTGGACTGACTCAAATGTCTTACTTAAACAATTACTATCACCCAAATTCTATCTTTTACAACCCATTGCAACTCATATCTCCAATTTATTTCATTATTTATCTATTTAAAATCTTTAAACACATTGCAAGCTTATTCTATAACATTTTATTACATTTTTAAAATCCTTATCCCTAACATACCACATGCAATTAACACAATCAGACATAATAAACACAATATAAGAAACATCTAGTGCACCCATTTTCAAATCAAAACAAAATTATTTAGTCAGCTCAGTAGCGAGTCATCATTATTAAGTTACAACAGATTTTTAATTCGTTACTTCCCCGAGTAACCTCCTTTTCCACACACACTATGACCCCCCCTGGACTGTGGCATCCAGTTGCGTCCACAAAGACTGAAGATTTGGAGGAATTTTGTCATCTCCTTGTCCTTGCTTCTGCGTTATATTTTTAAAAACTAGATACCATCATATCTAAAGGTTACAAATTTACATGCCCTTAATGCGGGTCTATCACCTGGTTTACTGTTCCCACGCGAACAGAGTGATAGCCGCTGTTCCATAGTTCTGGGGATTTCCCCTAAGTCACCCTCCACTAATTTCAAATATATACCAATTTCAAGCCAACTATGGTCAGGTTTACAATTGCTGCCCATAGCTGACCGCCGTCCAAAACCACGATTAGTGCTGGTAAGGCAGTAATCGCCCGAAAAGGCGGGGAAATCATCTTTATTTCAGGCATGTTCTCTTCATCATTATGATACACTGCACGGCAATAAATCAACATATAATATAAAATTATATAAAAAGTTGTGCAGTGTATATTACACCAGTTTGGCCTCCGATGATGGTAACATACTTTGATGTTACCATCAACACTCATCGCTATCTGCAGTGGCACATGCCACCACTGCAATAGCATACTAAGAGCTAAACTTAAATCCTTCTACTGATGCAGTCTCTACTTTCCATAATTATTCCACTTCTATTAACACCAAAGAACCCCCCAAAATTACCCACACATCTTGTATGACAACAATTTTTTTTTTTTTTATATGTTTTACCCAGACACTTCTGCAAGTTTCACTTTTCACTGGTACTACAAACTTTACATTTATGTTTGGTCACTTATTTACTAAAATAAAATTTAAAATTATAAACATTCCAAATTATATAGATTAATAAGTATTTACATTGGAGGCTAATTCTTATCCTTAATCAAAAGTGGTAAGTTCACAACCGCCCGAAAAGACAGGGTTCAGCCGCAAAAAGAATTGGAACAAGGTAGACATACTACGTGAATTCACGTTCCCTTATTACTGCCTTTAACCTCATATTTATTCCTTTTATTCTCCCATTTATTCAAACCCGCCGTCTACCTCACTCCCATCCCCTTTGCCACAAAATTCGTCTTTTCCACACTATACTGTAACTACAGCCATTGGCTAAATTTAGTTTTTACCAATAACACTAGAAAAATTTATGTGAATGTACTGCCTTGTAAAATATAGCCTCCTTAATTATTAACATTCACTCCTAGACAGTACTGGTACGTGATATGGTACACCTAGCTGCTGCACCTTGAGTGTAAAAACTTTTATACCACGTACCTTTAGGGGTCCCCCTTTTCGTTCAATGAGATGCTGAAATTTCTATTCTATACCAATTTTGGTGGAGCCGGACCATTGTCGTTTCACCACCCGAAGGAAGCTCTGCCAACCATGGTCCGCCTCCCAGTGCCGAAACCCACGGTCAGGACTGGTAAGATCGTGACCGCCCGAAAATGGGGGAGAGTCCCTTCTGAAACATAACACAATATGTTATTCCCCATACTCAACACAATCTAACATTTATTTATTTATTAATTATTATCAAATTTAAATCTCATAAGTACTTTAAATTCATCATCAAAATTCAATTATATAACATTTTAAATCAATCAAAATAGTTTAAACATCTCAAATTATTTAAATTCCATCAAGTATTGAAAACACAACATTTTAATTACATTACTTCACAACAATTACAAAATTTATTTATTTAGTCTACCAAAATTATATTATTATTATTAAGACAATTTCTACTACATACACACATTGTTTACATAACATCTTACAATACACACAATTAATTTCACTATCAATTATTTACAAATTGTTCGTCATTAATTTTTCAGTTTTCCACACTTCATTTCATAATTTGGCCAGGTCATTACCATAAATTAAAATATTTAAAAATGTCCATTCACTCATTTTAATTTCAACCTCCATCATCATATATATATATATTACTATAACACTTATAACTAATTTACCTCAAGATATATTTTTTCCTTTAGGAACATGTTTCGGGAGATCCTGTTCTCCCATCTTCAGCCTTCGCCATCTTGCTTCTGGTGCAGTATTTGTGTGTTGGCTTCTGGATGTTATTAAGGTGGTTTGTTGGTCTTTGGTCCTTCAATGTTGCATTATTGTGTGTGGTTGTGGTATCTGTTTTTGTATTTTGTATATTTTCGATGTTGAGTGCTTTGAATATTGTGTCATGTTTTGTATTGATTTGTATTTGTTCTGGTATTAATTTGTTTTGTGTTTTATGTTTGTAAATCTGTAAATTTTCCCAAATGTTCATTATGGTGCCTTTGTGTGGTATATGTTTTATTAGTGTTACATTGGTTATGTCTGGGAATTCATGTCGTGTGTTTATTGCATGTGTGGCTAAATTGGATTTATATATATTTGGTTTTTTGTATGCATTTAGGTGTTCAAAATAACGTTTTTTCAGCTGTTTTTTTGTTTGTCCTATATAACATTTATTGCAATCTTGGCATTCAATTTTGTATATACCGTTGGTTGTTGTATTATCTTTGTTGTGTGAGCTATTTAGATTTTGTAATTTATTTTTATTAGTTTTGTATGCTATTTTTATATCTGTGTTTTTAAATAGTTTTGTTAGTTTTGTCATTTTATTATTTATATATGTGAATGTGGCCCATTTGTTGTTGTTGTTATTATTTATGTGTTGTTCAGTTTGATTAATTCTTAATTGTTCAGTTTTTATTTTGTATTTGATTTTATTTTCTATTTTGATCATAGTATTTTTATTGTATCCATTTGCATAACCAATTTGGTATATTATATTTCTTTCTTTGTCAGTTTCTTGTTTGTTTAGGGGTATTTTGTACATTCTGTTAAATAACGAATAAAATGCTGCCATTTTATGTTGTGGTGGGTGGTCAGAATGGTTAGGTATAATGATGTTAGTGGAAGTTGGTTTTCTATATATTGCATATTGTATGTGTTTGTTGTATCTTGTGATGGTTATGTCTAAATAGTTGATTTTGTTATGTTTTTCTTTTTCTTCTGTGAATTGTATTTTGGGATGTATGTTATTGATTTGTTTCAGTATGTTCTCTGCATTTGTGTTTTTGTTATTTGATACATCTAGTCCATCATCTACATATCTTATCCATATGCCATCTGGGTCATGTGTTTTTATGATATTTTGTATTTTGGTGTCTATATGTTGTAGGAATATTTCTGCTATTATGCTTGATAATGGTGAGCCCATTGCTAAACCTTCTTTCTGTTGATAAATTTTGCTATTAAATTCAAAGTAATTTTGTTTTAGTATTAGTTGGAGACTATTTTTTATTTTGGTTATATATTGTTTGTTTTCATTTTGTTCTATAAGTTTGTTTATTATTATGTCAATTGTTTTTCTACTGGGATATTAGTGTACATGTTTGTTATGTCATATGATGTGAAAAATGTATTTTCATTTATATTTATTATTTTTAGTTTGTCTATTAATTCGTATGTATTTTTTATGTTATGATGGTTATTTGTCAGATGGTTATTTTTTAGTTTTTGTGCTATTATTCTTGCTATTTTGTATGTAGGAGCTTTTTTGAAATTGATTAATGGACGTATTGGGTTGTTTAATTTGTGTATTTTTATTAGGCTGTTCATTTTAGGTGGTTCTGGATTATTGTTTATATATATGTCTATGTTTTTATTGTTGAAAATGTTTTTATTTGTTTTTATTAGTTTTATTGTTTGTTTAAGATAGTTTTCTGTTGGGTTTTTATCTAGTTGTACGCATTTATTATTGTTGATGAAGTCTTCGGTTTTTTTGATGTAGTCTGTTTTATCAATGATTACTGTTGCTTGACTTTTGTCTGCTTTAGTTATTATTAAATTATTGTTCTTTACTTTATTTTTAATTTCTTTTATTGTTTTGTTGTTTTTCTTTTGTTTATCTTTGTTTTTCATTTCGCTAGTGATTATTTTTTTAATTATATGTGTTGCTTCTGTTCTTTTTTCTTCTTGTATATTGTCTTTTATTAGGTTAATGGCAAATTCTGTCTCTACTATTAAATTTTCTAGATTTTTGTTTGCATTTTGGGTTATGTTAGTTTTTGACATATTGTTTAAATATTCTTAATATTTATAATATTTAAATATTTATAATAATAAACAAACTTATAGAACAAAATGAAAACAAACAATATATAACCAAAATAAAAAATAGTCTCCAACTAATACTAAAACAAAATTACTTTGAATTTAATAGCAAAATTTATCAACAGAAAGAAGGTTTAGCAATGGGCTCACCATTATCAAGCATAATAGCAGAAATATTCCTACAACATATAGACACCAAAATACAAAATATCATAAAAACACATGACCCAGATGGCATATGGATAAGATATGTAGATGATGGACTAGATGAATCAAATAACAAAAACACAAATGCAGAGAACATACTGAAACAAATCAATAACATACATCCCAAAATACAATTCACAGAAGAAAAAGAAGAACATAACAAAATCAACTATTTAGACATAACCATCACAAGATACAACAAACACATACAATATGCAATATATAGAAAACCAACTTCCACTAACATCATTATACCTAACCATTCTGACCACCCACCACAACATAAAATGGCAGCATTTTATTCGTTATTTAACAGAATGTACAAAATACCCCTAAACAAACAAGAAACTGACAAAGAAAGAAATATAATATACCAAATTGGTTATGCAAATGGATACAATAAAAATACTATGATCAAAATAGAAAATAAAATCAAATACAAAATAAAAACTGAACAATTAAGAATTAATCAAACTGAACAACACATAAATAATAACAACAACAAAAAATGGGCCACATTCACATATATAAATAATAAAATGACAAAACTAACAAAACTATTTAAAAACACAGATATAAAAATAGCATACAAAACTAATAAAAATAAATTACAAAATCTAAATAGCTCACACAACAAAGATAATACAACAACCAACGGTATATACAAAATTGAATGCCAAGATTGCAATAAATGTTATATAGGACAAACAAAAAAACAGCTGAAAAAACGTTATTTTGAACACCTAAATGCATACAAAAAACCAAATATATATAAATCCAATTTAGCCACACATGCAATAAACACACGACATGAATTCCCAGACATAACCAATGTAACACTAATAAAACATATACCACACAAAGGCACCATAATGAACATTTGGGAAAATTTACAGATTTACAAACATAAAACACAAAACAAATTAATACCAGAACAAATACAAATCAATACAAAACATGACACAATATTCAAAGCACTCAACATCGAAAATATACAAAATACAAAAACAGATACCACAACCACACACAATAATGCAACATTGAAGGACCAAAGACCAACAAACCACCTTAATAACATCCAGAAGCCAACACACAAATACTGCACCAGAAGCAAGATGGCGAAGGCTGAAGATGGGAGAACAGGATCTCCCGAAACATGTTCCTAAAGGAAAAAATATATCTTGAGGTAAATTAGTTATAAGTATTATAGTATTATATACATCAAGAAACGGACTGTAGCAGAAAGTGATTGAAATATATATATATATCGAATATATTTATAACAATTATCTTGTTGTTGCATCCTCTTCGTTCACTTGTTAATTTAATAATATATATATACTTTCACTTATGAACTTACTATTGTCACTTCACAAACGTTTCAAGATGTTGTTTCTCTTCTTCAGTGGGTTGAGTACTAACTCTTGTACTTTGTAGTACTCAACAACTTTGTAGTAACTCTTTTGAGTTAGTACTCAACCCACTGAAGAAGAGAAACAACATCTTGAAACGTTTGGGAAGTGACAATAGTAAGTTCATAAGTGAAAGTATATATATATTATTATATTTATAACATACATCATTGTTATCCACATACAATTTGTTATTATTATTATGACCATTATCGACATAATATTTGACATCATTCGTATCTATCAATTCATAAAACCCGTCTACATTTGTGATTTTAGTTCTGTCTCCATCAGTAGTTTTATTCAATATAAAGTAATTCATTTTATCATCATATTCTTCTACTACATTCATTACAACATAAGGTAAGTGTTTATCATTTACAATGGTACTATCAAAATATTCACTTATCTCTCTTTCAACAGGTAAGCATTTCATATCATCTATTTCCTTCAATTCTAACCTCTCTCTCAACTCTTTATAATTTCTCTTTAACTTATATAATTCTATCTCTCTATCTAAATCTCTCTCACCATAACACCATATTACACTTTCGACACCATCCCACACAGAGGGTACTAACTCATAAAAACTCGGGGAACAACTCAAAGACCTCATGTCTTCCAATAATAAGGGACTCTTGCCCTTCAAAAACAATATTTGTAAACACCTTGGTTTACAATAAACCTGGGGAAAATTTACCCTCTGCCCTACATACTCATCTAATCTCTCTTGCCACTCTTTCTCTAATTCATCAACACTAACTACTACTCCGTTACAACCCATTACTCTCTCACTCTCACTCACTATCTCTACCTCATCACTATTCAATATTTTATTCTCTAACACTCCCTCTTCCACTATTTTGTCATTATTAATATTTGTCATAATTATAACATTGTCATCTAACTTCTTATTCAGTATCTGATTGAATTTACATTCTAAATTTTTATTCGTTTCGTTAGCCATCTTCTCACAATTATTATTTATAGATTTTATGACCTGTTCTTTCATATTATTTAAATTTGTATTAATTGCATTTACTTGCTCGCTAAACTTGAATATCTGTTGCTTAATTTCGTTTTTGATTTCATCAAATTTACAATTTATTTTATCGAATTTTTCATTAAAATCACTACTTTGTTTATCAAATTTAACATCTATTTTGTCATATTTAAGAGTGGAATCGCTTTTTTGTTCCTCAAATTTTGCATTTAAGTTGCTATTTATATTTTCAGACATTGTTCTTATTAAGTTAAACATATCGTCCATCGACAACTCTTTGGCTCTTGTTGTCGTTGGAGTAGATTGTGCTGCTACATTATCGGTCATCATTGACTCTGTAAGAGTGTTTTATAAACTTAATTCTTGATTCTCCATTTTGTAATGGTAAAATTATTACTTTTAAATCAAAATACTAACATATATAACATCTACTTTTCACACAACAATTTATTCTACTTACATAACACTTTACGCTACTTCTCGTAACCTCCTACGTACCTTATTTATACTTCATTCATTTCAAAAATTATTTATATAATACCCTTTTTATTCTGTTTAAATACAACCATCTTATCCGCTACAAAACATCAACATCAATATTTTACCTTTATCAAAACATAACCCATATCTACGTCTATTTTACATACACAAAAAAATTTATTTTTACCTCAAACAACCATTCTGCTCTACAAGTGGCCTATATTTATATAAATTTATTTATATAAATTGTCCCTACGTTCGGAAGCCAATTGTGGTATAACTTTTATTGATATAATTAAAACTTAATTAATTTTGACTTTATTCATAGTTTTGTTTACTCTTAAATTTCTTCGGGCGCCATCTTGCCTTCGTATCAATTGCAAGAAAAAATAATTACTTACCATGTCGGGCCAGATTCTTTTCGGCGAACTCAGGAGAACAGAATTATGGTTATTCAAAATAAGAAAGCTTTAATTATCTCCCATACTTAAGTTTTATTGACATTTGATTATTTCCTTTCATCTATATATTTTTTTTTTATATCATTGACAAACTACCTCTTCAACTCCCTCATCTGTTATAAATTCCCATTCTAAAACTCACATAAATCAAATTGAAACATGGTACAAAAATTTCCAAACAATAAGAAAATCAAGATATTAATTATAACTAATTTTAAAGAAACACAAACCAGCCTTCTTTATATACCCATTTTCATTCACGCTTACACACGCATATAGTTATTTTATGCCCTTAGAGATCTCATTTCTTTTAAAAGATAATAATTATTATAATTTTGATTTCCGCTCTTATTCAAATTTGTTTTATTTCTTTGCTACTTAGCTGATTTTGAGTCTTGAAGATGTCGCTTTGCTCTACACGCACATTTTATTTTCACTGATAATTAATAATTGCCGAACTGTTATTAAATAAAGAAAACTGTCATTCACCTCATTTATGTATTATTTATATCACATTTTAAATTGTTATTACATTTTTGTTGTTTTGCGTCACATTTTATTGTACTGCGGGTGACGAAAACTTCGCCTAGCCGGCGGACGCGACGATTACATGCGTCCGTAGTTGTTAATGGTTTCCTGCCAACTGCTTATACGAACGGCGCTATTTTGTGTAGCCGCTGCTGCTGTTCATCAAATTTCCATTGTCTTATGTTTGTCGTATTACTACGCCAGAAGTAGTTCGTCTAACACTCCTACATTCCACAGCTGGGCTCGTCGCTGACGTAATATGGTTCGAGGTTGTTACATAATTTGTTTACAATTTGCAAGTCACTGGAGCTAAAAATAACTGCTTTACTTGCATCTGGAGCTGACCTTGACACATTTCGCGTGTTGTTTACTGCGTCTTTATAATGTTCATGAATAATATTTTCAATCACTCCTACCACTTTTGCTACCGATAAAATTTACCTTTATTGTCCCTTTATGTTTACGTTTCCCAAATTATTATTATTAAGTCGAAAAAAATGCTCTTTACTTTTATTCAAAATTCAAATTTATTTATTTCCCCGGGTAAGCCAAAATGTCCCGTTACAATGTCAATCGCTATACCACAGCTAATCACGTTGGCTGAAACTTGTCTTCTTATCGTCTTGTTTTGGCGGCCGGTGGCACCTAGTAAAATAATATTATTCAATGGCAATGTCGGTAATACTCTTCCACATTCCCTTTGGATTCTCTCCAACTCTGTCGTACTAATTATAGAGACATTTGAATCAGTATCGATCATTAATTTTTCGGGGACTCCTTCTACCTCCGCATTGATATGTATTATTTCATTTTTTATATTATTGTTGGGACTAGTATCGTCCTCCTCCAATAGCTCGTGTCGAAGGTTTTTTAAATAATTGCAACCTATTATTGTAATACTATTTGTATCAGTTGCTCTTTGCAACTCGTTTATATACCCAGGAGATAGGAGCAGTAAAGGGTCTAGGTGATTTATTACTGCCTCCTCCCATTTAAATGCTCGACATCGTTATTAGTATGGGTCGCACTGATTGATGCATCAGTCGGGAGACCTTGAGTGGGTCCCTGCCGCTCTGTGCAATGATCCAACGGTTGTTCGCGGTTTGTTTGCCGTTCCGTATTGTCTAGACTGGTACTCCGTCTAGTCTGACTATACCTTAGATCGTCACGTTCTCGGCTCCTCCGCCTATCCTCATATTCATGGTAGCTGTTGCGTCGCTGATGGTAGTACCTTCGTTGGCGACCGTCTTCAGCTCGTATGAAGTTCACCCTCTGTCTGGAAAACCTATTATTACTATTGTTATTATTTGGTTGATACCCACGATTATTATTATAATAACGTTCAGTGTTATTATAGTTGGGGTTTCTCTGACTATTAACGTTGGGGTTTGGGTAATATTGGTTTCTATTACCCTGATAACCGTTATTCGTTCTATTATTATCTTGATTACCTTGACCGTGGTTATTGTTATTATTATTATTATTGTTATTGTTGTTATTATTTGGTGGATTGGAGCGGTTTCCCTGGTAGCCATTGTTGTTGTTGTTGGTACCGTTGTTGGTATACAGATGGTTCCTGGGTTCTGGCCGATCATTCCTCCTCCGGCTTTGTCGGTAATACTCTTCGTTCTCGTAATTTTCGAGAAGTTCAGTCATGGCCTGTATGGTCTTGATTTGGCTGCCTCTCCTTGCTCGAATTATCTCTTCATCATAGTGATATGATAATTTGTTGATGAGGCATTCTTCTGGTATGGCTGGTTCCAAATGCTTAGCCATACATACTTTGCCGAGGAAGTATGCAGTCATTGAGCTACCCACTTGTTGTTTGTAACGGCCGTGACAGATGTTGTCACGTATTAAATTTTGGGTAGTCTCAGACCAGTATTTCGCCTTAAATAAGCTCTTGAACTGCTGGTAATCCTCAATATCACTACGGTTGGCCATCCACCAATGATCTGTCATTTCCCGAAATGATTCGTCTAATAACTCCCGGTTGTTGACCCATCTGTTGCCCCTGTGTTTGGCGATATACTCTTCTATCCGGGCCAAGAATTCCATGGGTTTCCTTTTGTATTGGCGAAAGTTTAGCCATTCTCGATTCTCATTCATGGGGAAATGTGTGAAGTTTGTTGGTCGGTTTCGGATCACTTCCATCTCTTCCTGGCTCTGCCGCACTTGACCGGTAATATTCGTCATTGCTACCTCCATCCCATCGCACCTTTCCGTAACTTGGTTACGCACCTTATTTAATTCCTCCTGGGTTTCCTTCCGGTTTTCTTCCAACCTTGTCTTATGGTGTTCTTTGATCTGGGTAATTTCGGTATTTACTATTTCCCTGACTTCCTGTACTTCACTCTCAGTTTGGCGACATCTTTCGTCAACTTCCCTGATTTGTTGGTTTATTATCATTGTCTCTTGTTCCAATTTTTTATTTATGGATCTCTTATTGTCATTAATTTTCCTACTCAACTCTTCCTTTGCCAACTCTAGTCTCTCGTCTACCTTGTTCATGTTCTCCTGGTTGACTTCTCTTAACTCTTCTCTTAACCGTTGGTTATTCTCATCCAGTTTCTCCTCCATCTTCTTATTGTTTTCCTCCATCCTTTGATTAGTTTTATCAATTTTCTGACTCAAGGATCGATTGTCCTCTTTCATTTCCTTGCTGGTTTCCTCCATCTTCTCTTCCATCTTCTTACTAATTTCTTCAATGTCCTTCCTTAATCCTTCTTTCGTGGATTCTATATTCTTATTTATTTCACTCAAATCTTCCTTCAAGGACTGTTGGTCTTCCTTCCTTTCCTTACTATTTTCTTCTTTAGTAGAGTCCATCTTCCTATTGGTTTCCTTTATTCCTTCCTTGGTGAATTTGATTTCGTCCTGTGTGGAATCCATTTTCTTACTCAACTGTAGGAACATTTCCATTATCTTATCCATCTTGCTATCTTCCATTGTTTTGGATTTCTCCTTCTCCTTCTCTGGGACATTGACGTCCCCTGGTTGTGTTGGTATTTCCATTTGTTTT
Source organism: Magicicada septendecula (assembly GCA_034769895.1). Lineage (NCBI taxonomy): Eukaryota > Metazoa > Arthropoda > Insecta > Hemiptera > Cicadidae > Magicicada > Magicicada septendecula. The sequence continues at coordinate 988,788,607 of CM068367.1, read as the reverse complement.
TCTAGTGGTGCGGGTTGTTTAGTTTCCACTGGGGTTAATAACATTTCTATATCTTCCACAGGTGTTGCCTCCTTGTCTCCCATATCGATTTCCTTTTCGGCCTCTGCCGCCCTTTTCTTAGAAGTCGCACGACATTGCATGTTGTTTCCTTCTTTGACTGTATAACCGCTGCCAAGCTTGAACTAGCAATTGGGCAAGTTACTGTAGTCCTTCAATCGCTAATTAAAGCCCTCTAGTTGGACGCCAATTTGTAACTAGCCACAATATGCGGTTACAAATAATTATTTCTGTTCCGTACAAAAATAAAAAAAAAATTTTAATTTAATTTTAAACATTTTCAAAAAAATTTTAATGTTTCGTTTGGTTATGATATATTTCGTGTTTTATAGTTTTATTAGTTTATTTCACTTATATTCTGTTCCGTATTAATTGTTTTCACTGTTTGTGGTGGTTGTGTTCATTGATCGTTAACTCTCGGTTTTTCACTGCATGATATGCTTAACTTGTATACGCCATTAAAGTATTTGCTATATAGGTTCTTAGCGCGAGCTTAAATCAACTGTTCGCTTCGAATGTTAATTAAGAACTGTTTTACTTCCTTCGTCTTCTGAAATATCTTGCCAAGTTAATATTAGAAAAGTATTGTTTCAATTATTATTCACTTCCTATGCATGTGATTTAAAGTACATTATATTCAGAATATATTTTGGTTATTGATTACTTTCATGAACTAGTAAATACATTATCGGTTTCTTTAACTCCTGCTGCTTAATTGGACATACAATAGTCCATCTTTATAAAGTTTTTTGTCAAAATTGCTATATTTCTGTCATTTGGAAATATAGGCTCAATATCTGCTTCCTGTTCTTGTCCAAAATTTTAGCCATCTTATGTGTTATAAATATGATTATAATAAATCTCAGATTGATATAAATCTTTACCTTTCCTTAATTTCTTACAAATTTATCAATTGATCATTCTTTTAGTTATAATTCATGAATTTACTATTTCTCCTCTGAAATTGTTAGATTTTACATTTGCAAATTTTGTAATAATTTTATACCTCTTTTTTATATTATTCTTTTAAAGTATAGTTTTAGTTATAATAGTTGGTGATTGATTCACATTATATAAATCTCATTAGTTCACTTGGTTTACTTAACTTCCTTACTCAATTATTATGTTATTGGAATTTCCTATTTGGCCTAGATTTTATGGTTTTACATTTACTGTTTTTTGAGTAATACTATTTCTATACCCCTTCTGACTTTCTAAAGTTAACACAATATTAAATAAAATCTCCTTATATAACTATTGGAAAATGTAGCATTGTATTCATGCTCATAATACAAAAACAATATTGAAAATTAATTACTAGTCTTTAAAGTTAGACATTTTAGTTTTAACTATTTTTAGAAATACATTACAAACATTTTATAAACTAGTATGGTATACATACAGAGACATTTTAGTCTGTATGAACACTGTTATACACAATAAACATTCTTATATTAATTATAATTCTTATTCTATACACCACCTTGAAATGTGGAGTTCATAGGCTTTAAACACAAACATAATTAGCCATTTAATTTTTATTTTTTCTTAAACTTAATTTGATTGCAGTCCTTTCTGTTTATATGGTGTATTACATTTTAATCCCTGTCACAGTAATTATTCCCCACCTGCTCTCTTTATCATTTACATTTCGAAGAATGTTTTTTGACAACAGGTGGCCTCTTCTATGAAACATTAGAAATATTTTCATAATAATACTTCATGATATGTCATCTCTGTATTTATATAAAACATTAAAGTTATTTAATTGTACATAGTTAAAGCATCAGTGTTAGCATCAGCAACACCTTTACTTGAAGTTTATTATATTGAAATCACTTGCACTGGTTCACTTACACTGTTGGGTCTGATTTATATTTGAGTTTTACAATATTCTAAGACCAAACTTTTAGTTATAAGGACTGTGAAGATTTGTTTATTTTATTACATAATAGCTTTAGTTGGTGCACTTCTATTTACACTACTAAACACTTTTGTTTATAATTATTTTACATTTCTATGAGGTTTTGGGGTGTTATACTTTCTTGGGTGACATTAAAATTTGGTTCGGGTTTTGTTATTGTTAGTAATAGGTTTTTCATGGGTATTCCTCATAGTTCTCCCATCCTACATCTTCTTTTCTTCACTTCTTCCTTCTTGGGTTTTCCAAGGTAAGTTGGTTTTATTATGTCCGTCGGTTGGTTCAGGGTATTTTTTTTTATTACCTGCTCCTATCCTACCTGGGTATTATCCTGATTTTATTTTAGTTTCTTCGGATTTAATTTTCTTGATACATTTTTGTTGCATTTTTATGATTTAATTTTACTTTTTCCTCTATGGTGGTATTTTCCTTCGATATTTAATTATTTTCCTTTGAGTTAATGTAATTTAAATTTATTTATGATCAGAATGGAATTATTACTTAGTGGATTATCTGTCATGCTACACCATGCCTATTCCAATTTTAGAAATAGTTTCAAACCACTGCATTTTTGCAAAAAGGGTAAACTCATGGACGCACTGGAAGAGTTTGAAATTTACAGAGCCTCTACAACACACAATGATCAGCTTCTGAACAAGAAACTGTCGTTCAAGTCAAACGAACTGTATGATACTGCTATATGCATGCTGAAACAGCACAACAAATAAATACAGGCCGAATAGATTTGTCAGTCGCTCGCGGGGTCAGTAGCGATGCGCATCGCGAGATAACGCGAGTGGGGAAATTCGACTGAGTAGCGAGATGTGCGTGACCATTATATATTTTTTATCTTGTGACGTGCTCTACATGAGTGAAAATTTTATCCACCTGATGATGGGACTTTCAGTCCCGAAACGCGTAGTGTATATTAAGGAAAAAACACAAAGAAGTTGCAAAGAAGAAACCAAGGTAATTCTAATATTTAATCTTAAATTGGTTTCTGCGCATATGCCCTTAACTTTCAATTTTACTATACTATAGGTCACCCATTGTTAGGATGAGAGTACAGGCTCTTGTGGGACTCTTATTTTTAGCATACTCACCCCCTCTCAGACAATTAGTAGTAGGCACCTGACTCAGCCTTCTATTGTAGATCTTATCGTACACAGACTAAATCTGACATGCCGCTACCTGGCTTTTGAAAACCACTGCAACTACACCACCCTTTTTCTTTCATTGTTTTTCTAGGAACTTCCAGCAGTACTAAATGATTTAAAATAACGGGACTCTAGTTCAAGAGACAAGACATAACTCAGGTATTTGGTGGACAAGTTTCAACTTCTCATAAAAGAAAATTTCAACGGCCAAATTAATTTTAATCCACTCTATTATTTGATTAAGTAGTTTTGATTAATTAATTGAAGTTCAAATTTTAATTGGTTAATCGGTTCGATTAACCGATTAAATCCTCAACACTAATAAGGAGATGTAATAAACCATTGTAAAACTTACAAGAAACTCAAATGATGAATTAGAAATAAGATGTTATTAATATAACAAGTGTATTAAATAGAAATATGTAGAAATAATAAGCTGCCTGCTTGTACAAGAACTCATGCAATTTAAGTGATAATATACAAGAAACAAGGAATATCTTAAGTAGAAAAAAGTTAACCAGAAGTTGATATGGTTAATCCAAATTATGTGTCAAATGTAATAAACCATTAACATACAACCAGTGTATTATAATCAGTTAAACTAACTCATGGTGCTATAGGCCTCATAAAGCCTAGCCAAGGATTCTATATTTATGTCACAATTATATGTGTATATTGTTAAATTATCACAGCTAAGGACTTTGTGGTAATTATATTCAATTTATGTCACATCAAAATGTTAATATGATAGTTGTAAGAAATTGTAATCAAAATATTGTAATAGGTAATAAGTAAGGAATACTAGCTTTGTTAATTGTAAACTGAATTATGTCTTGTGGGATGTCAAAATGTTTATCAAAACAAATGCCAGACAATGGTAATAACATTTAAGCATTCACAAGGAGCATAAGGAAGTGACATAAGTTATAAATTATTTTAATATATTTTGTAAAAAGTTTGGCGTCACTTTTAGACTCTCAAACCTGAAGTCCCACGCTTTGAACAAAATTAAATAATTTTAATAACTATTAGTATTGTTGGTACTTTCACTGTGAACTTACTTGTTGTATTTTCTCATTGATAAATAACACACAAGCACCCTCTAACAAAATCGCCAGACACCTAGATAAACTAATTAGAAAACACATAAATTTAACCAACAACACATCTGTTAAAAACAACATATATCTAGTCAAAAAACTAGAACACATCCATATACCACACAACTCAACATTAGCATCATTTGATATCATGAATCTGTACACCAATGTACCAGTCAAAGAAACCATACAAACACTTTAACACCTACTCAGACAAAACAACGCACCTGAAACACACATACAAGAAATCATCACACTCACAAAAATAATCACAGATCAAAATTACTTCACATACAATAACAAGATATACACTCAAACAGAGGGGCTCCCTATTGGCTCCCCCATCTCAGGTATACTAGCTGAAATATTTATACACCGTATAGAACAAGAACATCTCATACATAACAACAAATATACCAACAAAATCATATATTGGCATAGATATGTAGATGACATAATATTATTATTCAGAGGTAATAAAAGACAAGTAGAACAACTCCACAAATACATCAACATGATGCACCCAAAACTCAAATTTACCATAGAAATAGAAAAAGAAAACTGCATAAACTTTCTAGACCAAAACAAACAATACACACACATATAAAATCTACAGAAAACCAACCACAACTGACATGGTCATCCACAATACATCAAATCATCCACCAACACAACATAAACAGGCAGCCTTCAATCATATGCTACAAAGACTCACTAGAATACCAATGAATAAACAAGACTATAAAGATGAACTTAATACCATAAAATACATAGCCCTACAAAATGGGTACAACCAGGAGTTAATAAACAAATTACATAGGCAGATCCAAAACAAAAACAACAAACCACAAAATAAAAACAACACACAACAAAACAAATACATCACACTCACATACTACAACTCTAACACACACAGAATCGCCAACACTTTCAGAAAATACAACTACAAAATAGCATACAGAACCAACAACACCATCAAAAGGTACCTCAACGGCACAAACAAAAACACTGACATATACAACAAAACAGGGGTTTATAAATTAAAATGCAACGAATGCAAAAAATTCTACATATACCAGACAGGAAGATCTTTTTCATCCAGATTTTATTAACACACCAAGCAATCACCAATAATAACATACAATCCACATTTGCCACACACATCCTGACAGAAAACCACAGTTACACCAATATAAAAAACAACCTTGAAATTTTACACTTCCTACCCAAAAGTCGTAAACTCAACACCACAGAACAATTTGAAATATACAAAGACAACCCAACAACATACTCAATGACCAATTACAATTCAAATCAAACAACTATTTGACACAGTAATAAACACCACCAAAACAATTCAAACTCCAGCGCCAATCCCCTCCACCTCCACCCACACACAACCTGTTAACTAAAAACCGTTATACATAAAATTACCGACAGTTTGCACATTCCGTATCCAAACTCACTGAAGAAGGAGAACACCACTCCGAAACGACGTATGAGAAAATACAACAAGTAAGTTCACAGTTAAAGTACCAACAATACTAATAATTATTATAGTAGTGAACAAAGAAGTGATGAACATTCAAAATAGTATAAATTTTAATAACGCGGGGAGGATGTGTCAACAAAGGAATGTAATCAAGTCTGCCAATCAAATCACCTATAGCGAGATTTGTGGGGCGAACGTTTTAGGAACAGCGAGAAACGACGCGCAAATTTTTCACAGTTCATCTCTAGTTTCCAAGCCGTTAAGATGATGGGACCTGCGCTACAGTAATTCGCGATTCACCCATAATGCAGTGCGGTATCGAAAGCAAACACGGGGCGTTCTAACCTAATTCTTCGAAATTAATCAAAGTGTTGTGAAGTATAAAGCTATGAAAGTTATTAAAGGTCTAACAGTGTAGCCTACATTCAATTGCATAGTGTATAATAAATTGCAATTAAGGAATTAAGGAAAGTATAGTGACAATTATTTATACTTACTAGAATTATCAACCTATACGATAAATTTATATAACCTATTGAACAATATGAACTATTATGAACACTAAAAAGGATTCTAACTTTATTAATATTGTAAATTTATTCATTGTTAGAAATATTTTATTCACAAATCAAGGTTAATTGTGTATAACCTCAAAACCAAGTTTAACCTCAACATTAGACGCCCGTTGTCTTGAGAACTTGATGATATTAGTTTAAGATTTTCTATATTTAATGTAATCACTCTCCTATTATGAGACTTTATAATAGTAATTGACATCTTTTAGTTCCGTATTTTGCAGTTCAAAGAACCTATTGTTTAAAATTAAATTTGACGATTTTTGTCAACCAACAATTTATGTAACAAGGTACCAACCCTGGGATATGAGTTTCAGAAAACGTAATTGTTTATTGTAAAGCAAAGATAATTGAATTGTTTTTAATAAGGATTAAGGATCAGTTGACACGATGAATAAATCGCCTTTTTTCAACATTAATGGTGCATGCATTTATTTTCATTCAGTAAAAAGATTTTAGTAGTAGAGTAAAGGTTATGTTTACTTCTGAGATCAGTTGGTAGCACTCATCACCGGCGGCAATGAAGCAATTAAAATATTTTATTCTTTATTAATGACGAGAACTTGTTGACATTGTTATCACCCATGAAGAATCTACATTCGAAGTGAGTACTTATTTATAATGCCAACCTAATTAATTTAACTACTAAAACAAATAATTCAGAAGCAACATTGAATGACGATTACGTTGGGTGATGTTATTCAATCAGGCCACCATAGATAAAACTAACTCATGCCAATGGTAGAATTTAATCATTTCGTTCCATTAGTAAAGGCATGCAATTAACTAACCAATAGAATAATAATGATAATAATAATAAAATACCGTACTAACAAAGAGGATAAAGAACATTTTCGTTATAAATTGACGCAACCAACGTGTGGCTTTTAACCAATCCTAAACAGTTTCTTTAAACCAAGAAAAGAAAAAAAAACATTTTCATTATCATTATATATATATATATTGTAACGTCTCGCGGGTATTCTCTCGGAGTATCTTTTGATCTTCACTGTAATTACTTAATGAAATCTATGTTTTATTTGTCCCACGTTGTTAGCATCATCTTGCTACGTCTCGCGGGTAATCTCTCAGAGTATCGTTTGATCTTCTCGTCACTGTACTCTTCGAAAATCTCGCTTTATTAAGAGTCACAGAATTTGTTATTTTTTTATGTTATATGCTTTCAAAATCGAAGGTGTGTGATTATGTAAAGATTTTCTTAAATTTTATTTATGTGAAATTAATACCGTTGTTTGACAGTAGTTAGGAGAGAGAGTGCAAAGAGAATTACTCTCTTAGTATACGATTAATTATTTCAAATTTTTCCGCTCGTGGTACCAGCTGACTATTACGTTTACGAATCCCTTTGAGGTTAAAGTGACTCCAAATGGTACGTAATAAATTCGGGATGTCCATTCTCTTCTCAGTCTTCTGACAATCTGTAACTAACTACCATCTACTGAAAATAATACACATTTTTATTATTCAAACCACAAGGCATTTCTTGAATTTATTTAACATTTTTCATAGTCTCCCAAAACATAAAGGGATAATCGATTCTTACATAAAACACAAAGTTAATTCGATCTTATTTCTCTTTCAAACATATATCAAATAACAAATATTTTTATTTTCAATTTTAATAATAAGAAAGAAATAATTAATTAATTTCCCAGGGTTATTTTAGAGTTCTTTGTACTTTGAGAAAGTCAGAAATGTATATGGGTCAGTACCAAGTTTTACATAAATGTTTTAAAAATTTTTATACAAACTATATTATGCAGTTGATTTGTTGACCGCTAGAGCGCAGGTTACGTTTCTTCACTGAAAACATGAACGTTATTTAATGGCAGCCGGAATGTTCACCAGACCACGTTTTGCTGTTTTTTGGGTTAACAAAATAATAAAGTTTATGTTCACCTCTTTTCCAGAAGTATTTAAAGAGATTGTGCTGTTTCTAGTGTTATAAGTTTATAGTTGAGGTGTAATTTAGTTAAATTTTAATAGGTAACGATCTCACCAACAATGTCGAATTTCGGTAGGCTAGGCTTGGAAATCGAAGCTGATTTTTTTCAAGTTTTCATCAATTTGCAGGCATGAATTATTCTTTTCGAAGGATGTCTAAGATGTAATGGATATCACTTATTAATTTTATTAATTTGTCACTAATTATTTCCGAATGGTATTTATAATTTCTTTAATTTTTTCTAGACATTACACTTTTTTTAAACTGCTCACTTCCAATATCTTTGAACAATTGAATTATTCTTGTTAGTTAGTTACTCTTAGTAACTAAGAATTTTTATGGTTTTTTTATTGGCTAATCTATATACCTTTTAGTATATAGGCCATTAATAATTATTATAATTTCATTTCTTCTTTTTAGAAAAATAATCCTTTATAGATTTTATTTATAATCAAATTTAATTTATTTAAGGTTTTTCTTTATATTTTTCCTTAAACTTGTACACTGGTGTTTTATATTTTAATCCCTTTTATTTTGATTTATTTATGATTTATAATTCACCTAATGTATCCTTATAGGCCAATCAAATTAGTCAGAAAAATGCCGATTTCGCGCGCAAATTAATCACCGATTGACAGTTCCACCAGTGGTAGGAAATAGATAATACATGACACCTATACCAAACAGAACTCGAGATTTTGCCTATGCACAAAGTGGCGGGCATCCAAAGTTGGTAAAAACACGTTTTTCGCTTCTGGAGGCCGAGGAAAGCTTTGTAGCTAAACAAGTGGTAAATATAAAATGTAGACAATGAAAAGACCTTTAATTTAAGCGGTGGTACGATATGTTCCTTAAATAGGAAGCCCTTACGATTCTGAATCGAATAAGTTTTTGTAAAGTTGGATCGGTCAATTTGTTGCTGAGATACGTTAATTTATTTATCCCAGAGCACTTAATGTTTAATACCATAACTTTTTTGTTTATAAACATTTTGGGCTATTTCGACGTTTATTCTCTTCTAGAAGACTTATATTTCCATGTACTTTCTAGGGCAAATCAAAAAATTATTTTTTTACCCCCCGTTTTTTGCATTAAAAAAGTGGGCGATTTTTTTAATAAAAATTTAGAGCTGGAGCGTCACCCGGACATCGTACGAACTTGTAACTTCAAAATATCGAAAGCTGGCTTCGAGGCAAAGATTAAAAAAAAAAACAAAGCTATAGGACCAATATGAGCTGAGTTGCAAATAAAAAAAAAAAAATCATAGCGGCTTTGTTTATAACAATAAAGAAGTGAATCCAACGGCATTGGGTATCTAAATAGTTATATTTTGCTACGACATGAATTTTTTTCTTCAAATCCATTTATTTGACACTAAAAATAATGTTTGAAGTGGAGGCTACCGATGCCAGACGCAGGAGGTGGTGTGGTGGGGGAAACCGCTCTCCGGCCAGCGATGTGAGCCAAAAAATGAAATCCGAACTTCAAATCGGCGGCGCGCAGAAAAAATTGCCGTATCTCCTCGAATTTTGGACTGAATGTTTTTTTTTTAATCTGGGGTAGCGCAAAAAAATAATAACAATGACGCGGTCAGATTTAAACAATAATTAACATTTTACGCTGCACCGTATACCATTCGGTTTTAGAAATTTGTATAAGTCATTTTTTTTAATGTTACTTGCTCTTGACGTTTATTACAGTAAAATGTAATTTAATGAAGAAATTTGTGTTAGTGGTTGAAATCACAATCAGAATGATCACTGTTGCACACCAATAAATCACTGTTGCACACCGATCGGGATAATTTTTATATAGTGGTGTGCAACAGTGATCATTCTGATTAAAATGTAATTAATAATAATAATATCTATATTTTATAAATATATTAATATTATAAAAAACTGGTACACAGAAAAGTCAAAATGTACAATTTTAAAAATTTTATTAAAGTAAATATATAAAAGTTGTTATAATTAATTAAGTTTAATTTTGTTGATGGTACATTATCAATTTCTTCTTCGTTTTCATCATCTTCTTCTTCTTCTACCTCTTCTTCATGTTTGTCATATATTTCGTTTTCATCATCTTCTTCTTCTATCCCTTCTTCTACTACCTTTTCAGCATTATCACAATCCTCTCCATTGCAACCTGAACTTAAGTGAGTACATTTCAATCCATGCTTGCGACATCCGCAAGCTTTTCCACATCCGGTCTTACACCCGCACGATGTTTTTTCCAATACCTTTTTTGGAACGAGACTGTCACGTGTAAATCGTGGAAGCAAACCAGTGTCTCCTTCCATCCAACCATATTCACATGGGTTTAGATTGTTCCCCTGCCATGCTTGAACTTGCCTATATACTCTCAAGCAACGTTGCTCTGCTGCTCCTTCTGTTGGAGGCACTTTCCCAATTTGAAAGAAGACTTTATAGACAATCTTTCAAATTGTAAAACCTCAGATCATTCAATGTTATTTTATTGTCTTTTTGTTTATTTTCATAGTCTTTATCTACCTTCGAGGAATACATGGCTTTTATATTTTCGCAGCCAGAATTACTTATAACATTCACTGGTGAAGTTGAATCATAAAAAGGTTTTTGCCAATTTTATTAACATATTTGGCAGTAAACATGTTAAAATTTTATTTTTGCTTTGAAAAAAAAACTTGATGTCGTATCACATCCAGTGAATGCATACAAAAAGCTTATTATTTCATTGAATTCGGGATGCTTAAAACTATCGTTTTTATAATAATTAATTAAGGTTCCTTTTTTAGCGTGGGTAATATTTTTAAAGACAATGTTAGAGTATTCAACCTCCAAATGATTAAACAGTACCAGAAGATCTGTATCGTTACCTACTATTATAATGTTACTTTCATACCTGGCAGCCTCCAGAGCAGTTTGAATGATTAACCAATCCGCATCTTCGTCTGCCTGCTTAGTACGATACCCCTGCTCATTCAATCTTCTAATTAATAATTTTATTAAATTGTTTTTGTTCTTGTCATCCGATAAAAAGTTTTTCGGTTTTACAGTTATTTTTGTATTATAGTCAAATTTAATTTCATGACCAATATAACCACTCTGCCGACGAAGTCGTTCTGCACTTTTTGTGCCTTTGTCGCCATCGTACCCATCAAATACAATATAACTATTAATAACAAAATTGTTCTTAACGTAATTAACATATTTACATATAATATCATCTATAGATACATTCTTTTCCCAATCAGTGTGATGTATTAAGAAGCCACCGTCAATTACATGGATGAAAGGCGAATTCACAGGACAATCGGTTAAAGAATTAAAATGATCACAAAACGCACTTTTATTCGTCTTTCGCATACCAGCTTCGTCAAAAATAGCAAGAGGAAAAGGAGCTAATTGTATAACCTCTACGACTAACTGTAACAAATAAGACATGTGGCAACAATACAAGCAGCTGATGGTTTGGGCATGACATTGTGAGAGGGGCCCCCTCCACTGAATTTTTAAAAAATACACAATTTTTTTTTAAATTTGCAACTCAGCTCCTATTGGTCCTAGAGCTTTGTTTTTTTTTTTAAATCTTTGCCTCGAAGCCAGCTTTCGATATTTTGAAGTTACAAGTTCGTACGATGTCCGGGTGACGCTCCAGCTCTAAATGTTTATAAAAAAAAAATCGCCCACTTTTTTAATGCAAAAAACGGGGTAAAAAAATAATTTTTTGATTTGCCCTAGAAAGTACATGGAAATATAAGTCTTCTAGAAGAGAATAAACGTCGAAATAGCCCAAAATGTTTATAAACAAAAAAGTTATGGTATTAAACATTAAGTGCTCTGGGATAAATAAATTAACGTATCTCAACAACAAATTGACCGATCCAACTTTACAAAAACTTATTCGATTCAGAATCATAAGGGCTTCCTATTTAAGTTATAAACATATAAAAAGCATCATTTTTGCAATAACTCTCAGGATTGCAAGAAACAGACATTTTTCATGGTTTTTTGAGATTTTTGCAATAACTATTAGACGAAACATATCGTACCATGGCTCAAATTAAAGGTCTTTTCATTGTCTACATTTTATATTTATCATTTTTTTTAGCTACAATGCTTTCCTCGGCCTCCAGAAGCGAAAAACATGTTTTTACCAACTTTGGATGCACGCCATTTTGTGAATTGGCAAAATCTCGAGTTCTGTTTGGTATAGATGTCATGTATTATCTACTTCCTACAACTGGTGGAACTGTCAATCGGTGCTTAATTTGCGCGCGAAAAAAAGCTAATTTGATTGGCCTATTACTCTAAACTATTTTTTACATGCCATCTTGCTAACATAGTATTATTTGATATATTATTATCATTTTATATATAACCCTGGGTTATCTTATATTTAAACAAAATCATTATATTAAACACAAATATTATTCCTAGGTACAAGACCTTTGTGGCCTACACAATATAAAATTACAAAAAATACAAAGCTTGTCAACAGCAATATAGTCCACTGCTACAATATTGATTGTTTTTCATCTCCAGCACAAATCTGTGAGATGCTCTTTTTAAAGGTTTACACTTTCACCGAGTACACTATGTTCCACTTTGTACACTGCACTTTTATTATTATTGTTTACAGTGTTTTGGGAGTACAAAGTTTTTCATAGCTTGGTACCTAATCCCCATTTCTGACTTTTAAAATGGGTGATTTCTGGTTTTAATTCTGGTGATTATGTTATCATATTTGGGCAGGGGTTATGTAACGTTACATAAAGCTCCCCCACTAGAACAGATTTATTTTTATTTACTTGTTTTAAAAATAATCATTGAACTCTTCAATCTTCGGATTCTTTCATCATTCTTCATAATATCTCTTTATTTCTGATTGGTTATACACCCGTTATTCGGTTAATGGTAATAGGCTTGATTTCATACTCAACTCTCTCTCTCTTGGAGGCAAATTCATTAATGATTTAATTTCTCATGGTGTTGGTCCTTCAAACATCCCTTGATAAGGACTGGTCACACTAATCAATAAAACTTATTTTAACACTCATATTTCTATTTACTTTTATAAATCTGCTTTCTCAATTAAGCTTCTGTCTGCTATCTTCCTTCTGTTTTCTTCCTTCATACTTCTGGAATCTGATATTAATCTTCTCAGCTATTTTATTATCCCTTAAATATTCAATTTCCCTAACATTTTTCCCTATCCTGTGCGGTGGTTCAGTTCGGGTGGCCACTTTTTGGTCCATTACTCCACTGTCCATCCTTACACCTTCTGAGACCAGAGGGACATACCGTCTGCTCAGGAAAATGATTGCTGGAACATTTCTACAGTAAATTCATTATAATAAAAAACTTACACGTAGTCGATTGGCGACTAATAATAAACACTTTTACGATTCTTCACGCTGTTGCTGTTTGCATTTAATTATATATTTCTTTTTCTTCTTGATTCCTTCTTATTTTTCAGTTACTAATTGCAGATAACATTATTGATAGGCATTATTTTAAAATCCTTTTGACTTTCCTTCTTGTGACAGATGTTCTCCGTATCATTTCTTCCTATATCATTTTCAACTCCAAGAAATTCTAAATTGTGGTTGTATTAATTATTATCTTCATTGTAGTCATTAAATTATTCTTTATTCTTCTTATCTGAGCACATTACCATTAATTGTTTTTATTTATTTATTTATTCTTCTTTTGTTCCCATCAAAATATTATTTTTTCTATTATTTCATTTTAAACCTGTTATTTATAAATATTATTTAATAATCTGTTCTTACATTAAATCATATTGTCTTTTTATTTTATATTACATTGTTTCGAAATATTTAGTAAGTTGTCCTTACATACCTTTTTGAATTTTGGGGTTCTTCTTTCCAATGGGTTGCTTGGTCGGTATCAGAGAATCAGTCCCCTTTTTCTGGTTGGTTATTATTTAGTTTAACCATGGTCCATTAACTCGTCTGCACTCGTCGTTCGGATTACTGCAGTGTCCATAATGATTTTTGTCCTTGTTAAATAACTCTCTATCATCTGGTATTGTAACTCTGCTGATATTAAATTTTCATTAAATTCAATTGTTACCATCGTTTTCCGAACTCTTTCTTTCTTTGTAACATATTCTTCTACTACCTTGTCTTGTAATTTTTCTAATACACTTATTTCTATCATATTTATATGTAGTCTATTACACAAATATGTTGATGATATATCATTTACTGGTGATGTCGCTGATCTTTTATTTACTGGTATATTTAATTTAAATATAGATTTAGTTAAGTTTTTTCTATAACTTTTCAAAACAGTCAATTCTCTGTAATTAAAGATTGGGAGATTAAGTACATTAACCAGCCCACTCTTAATCATATCTACTTCTTCCCGTGTATTTTTCCGTTTGTTAGGACGTATTATTCCTCTTTCTTTCGTTTTCTTAATTATTTGTTTCTTTACTCCCTTAATGTTAACTTCTATGTGCATCGTCTTTTCTTTGTCTCTGTGATTTTTATTTTCCAATAGCAATGCTCTCTTCTGTTTTCGGACTTACTTTAATACCTTCGGAAGTGCTGTCTAGTGTTTCATTCACCTTCTTAAAATCACTGTCCATTGTTTCCTCTAACTTTCTGAAACTTTCATCCATTTGCTTATTTGTCTCCCCCTTGTATGTATCTGCTTTTTGGCTAAGTGTGTTACTGATCATTTCAATCTTCTCATGAATTTGCCTTATATTTTTATTATTTTCTTCAAATTTGGTGTTCATATCTTCCCTTTAACCGTTAATTATTTCTCTCAATTCATGGTTTTGTTCATTCATGATTTCTCTGATATCTCCATGAATGGTCTCAATTTTTTCGTTTAGTTGTTTTACTAAACTTTCCTGAATACCGTCTATTTTCTCATTGGTTTGCTTGTTTTGTTCCTTCAAAGTTTCGTTTTGTTTCTTTGAAGTTTCCTCCTGTTTCCTAAAATTTTCATCTATTTTATTAAATTTTTCCTCCTGTTTCCTAAAATTTTCATCTATTTTATTAAATTTTTCCTCCTGTTTCCTAAAATTTTCCTTATTTTCCTCATTAGTTCGCTTATTATCTTCCTGGATCTTGTTATTCCCTTCCATTATAATTCTTAACATCTCCTGTATGCTTATATCTTCTTTTTGGTTGGATTTATCTGGTTGGTCCCCTTGGGCATCCTCTTCAAATATTTCCTTTTCCGTGTCCGTAACTACTTCGGTTTCTTCTTTATCACCTGTCGGTTGTTCCATTTCACTGTCCGTGACTACTTCTATCTCTCGTTCCTGTACACCTTCTTCCTTCTCCGTGTCTTCTGCCCTCTTCTTCGATCTGCCTCTGGTATTATGCATTTCTTGTCTTCTCATAGTTGCCAGCAAAAATTAGTTTTTTCGTTATATTAACTTGCGTATATCCCGAAATTTCCTTCCTAATTAAGGCCCTTTTAAGTTGAGTGCCATCTTGTAACGTCTCGCAGGTATTCTCTCGGAGTATCTTTTGATCTTCACTGTAATTACTTAATGAAATCTATGTTTTATTTGCCCCACGTTGTTAGCGTCATCTTGCTACGTCTCGCGGGTAATCTCTCAGAGTATCGTTTGATCTTATCGTCACTGTACTCTTCAAAAATCTCGCTTTATTAAGAGTCACAGAATTTGTTATTTTTTTATGTTATATGCTTTCAAAATCGAAGGTGTGTGATTATGTAAAGATTTTCTTAAATTTTATTTATGTGAAATTAATACCGTTGTTTGACAGTAGTTAGGAGAGAGAGTGCAAAGAGAATTACTCTCTTAGTATACGATTAATTATTTCAAATTTTTCCGCTCGTAGTACCAGCTGACTATTACGTTTATGAATCCCTTTGAGGTTAAAGTGAATCCAAATGGTACGTAATAAATTCGGGGTGTCCGTTCTCTTCTCAGTCTTCTGACAATCTGTAACTAACTACCATCTACTGAAAATAATACACATTTTTATTATTCAAACCACAAGGCATTCCTTGAATTTATTTAACATTTTTTATAGTCTCCCAAAACATAAAGGGATAATCGATTCTTACATAAAACACAAAGTTAATTCGATCTTATTTCTCTTTCAAACATATATCATATAACAAATATTTTTATTTTCAATTTTAATAATAAGAAAGAAATAATTAATTAATTTCCCAGGGTTATTTTAGAGTTCTTTGTACTTTGAGAAAGTCAGAAATGTATATGGGTCAGTACCAAGTTTTACATAAATGTTTTAAAAATTTTTATACAAACTATATTATGCAGTTGATTTGTTGACCGCTAGAGCGCAGGTTACGTTTCTTCACTGAAAACACGAACGTTATTTAATGGCGGCCGGAATGTTCACCAGACCACGTTTTGCTGTTTTTTGGGTTAACAAAATAATAAAGTTTATGTTCACCTCTTTTCCAGAAGTATTTAAAGAGATTGTGCTGTTTCTAGTGTTATAAGTTTATAGTTGAGGTGTAATTTAGTTAAATTTTAATAGGTAACGATCTCACCAACAATGTCGAATTTCGGTAGGCTAGGCTTGGAAATCGAAGCTGATTTTTTTCAAGTTTTCATCAATTTGCAGGCATGAATTATTCTTTTCGAAGGATGTAAGATGTAGTGGATATCACTTATTAATTTTATTAATTTGTCACTAATTATTTCCGAATGGTATTATAAATTCTTTAATTTTTTCTAGACATTACACTTTTTTTAAACTGCTCACTTCCAATATCTTTGAACAATTGAATTATTCTTGTTAGTTAGTTACTCTTAGTAACCAAGAATTTTTATGGTTTTTTTATTGGCTAATCTATATACCTTTTAGTATATAGGCCATTAATAATTATTATAATTTCATTTCTTCTTTTTAGAAAAATAATCCTTTATAGATTTTATTTATAATCAAATTTAATTTATTTAAGGTTTTTCTTTATATTTTTCCTTAAACTTGTACACTGGTATTTTATATTTTAATCCCTTTTATTTTGATTTATTTATGATTTATAATTCACCTAATGTATCCTTACTCTAAACTATTTTTTACATGCCATCTTGCTAACATAGTATTATTTGATATATTATTATCATTTTATATATAACCCTGGGTTATCTTATATTTAAACAAAATCATTATATTAAACACAAATATTATTCCTAGGTACAAGACCTTTGTGGCCTACACAATATAAAATTACAAAAAATACAAAGCTTGTCAACAGCAATATAGTTCACTGCTACAATATTGATTGTTTTTCATCTCCAGCACAAATCTGCGAAATGCTGTTTTTAAAGGTTTACACTTTCACCGAGTACACTATGTTCCACTTTGTACACTGCACTTTTATTATTATTGTTTACAGTGTTTTGGGAGTACAAAGTTTTTCATAGCTTGGTACCTAATCCCCATTTCTGACTTTTAAAATGGGTGATTTCTGGTTTTAATTCTGGTGATTATGTTATCATATTTGGGCAGGGGTTATGTAACGTTACAATAAATATATATATATATATATATATATTGTAACGTAACGAAGTTAAGGTCCCATACGTTACATAAAAACTTTGTTACTATCGAATTAAAACAATACCCAATGTGTGCCATAATTAAGGTCAGGAAGGTAAACCTGACATAATAAATATATTGATAATACCTAGTAAGGTTACTAGGTAATAAAATAATAAAAATGTCTATAAATATAAAATATGGAGTGATCAGTGGAAGATGTAAACAATAAACATAGTGTCTAATGATATGAAATTACTATAGACAGTTTGAACTGAGAGTAGACTGTTTAATTGATATTTAATAGTTTCTTGATTATTCATCTCTTCTTTCACAGCACTAACCTTAACTAAAAATGAACTTTTTCATGTGAAAACTTACTGATTTTATTGGACGCGTTTCAGCTTACGTATCCGCCTTCTTCAGCTTTGGTAACAGACTGCCAGCATTTTGTAACGGTTGTGTGGAAGGTGAAGTGGGGGTGGTGTGTGGAGGAAGGGGATTGCCGCGGGGATTCAACTTACTGTTTGTTTTCTGTATATTTAATGTTTTATAATGATGTACATGTTGTTGTGCTTTATAATATTATTTTGTTTACATGATATTTATTCTGTGTTTTGTATGTAGCAGGTGTGAAGCAATTGCTTTAAGAAAGTATTAAGTAATTGATACTAATTTCATTCATGTTAAACTTTATAAGAATAACTATTTAAATATCACTATAATATTGACGACTCGGAACACTAAGTTTTTTATAAGTAAAAACGTAAAGTTTTACCTTACAGCCTAAACCGGCTTTCACCTATAGAATGCTTCATCAGAGGCTGTCGTTAGTAGCGCTGTTCGTCTTGTTGTTGGTGATGAGATAGTTTTTCGAAAGATCGAAGCTGTGTGTGTGTGGTGAGATGTGTTCGAATAATGCGTGCGATTTGAATTGTGTCTGTTTGTTTAGGATGTCGTTTTTATTTGTTTTTGTGTGTTTGTATATTTCTAATTGTTCTAGAGTGTCTAGTTTTCGGCCTTTTGTGTGTACGTGTAGTATGTTCATGTTATTGTCGATGTTTTTATATGTGTGGTTTGCTTCAATGAGGTGGTTTGCAAAGGTAGATTCTGTAGTGGTGTGGAGTGCTTTTGTGTGTTCAATGTATCTCTGTTTGAAGCTACGCCCTGTCTGGCCTATGTAGAATTTATTGCAATTTGAACAATTTATCTATCTCGTCACCAACAACAAGACGAACAGCGCTACTAACGACAGCCTCTGATGAAGCCTTCTATAGGTGAAAGCCGGTTTAGGCTGTAAGGTAAAACTTTACGTTTTTACTTATAAAAAACTTAGTGTTCCGAGTCGTCAATATTATAGTGATATTTAGTTAAGTAATGGACACGTCATGGACAACGAAATCCAATAACTATTTGTGTATTTAATGAAGATATCGTAAGATAATATTTGTAAACTTGGCCAGGAAGGCAATAATTGTTAATAAATTGTCAAGGGGTCATTGTAATTATGTTATTAACAGATGAAGGGTTCAATAATAAAATAAATAATAATAAATTGAAATTAGGATAAAATAAAATTAGAATAATTGGCCATAAGCCAGTGACTCATTGTACAGTAGGTCAGGTCAGAAAAGTTAAATAAAAAATAAAAAATTATAACACATGTAATAAAACAAATAGGCCTAAAATTAGTATTTTGTAAAAGGAAAATAATACCTTTTAAACTAAGTCGATCAAGAAGAAAATGTAGTAAAATGTATATGGTTTAATAATGCATATTAGGTGAAAGTTTTATATGATTTAATGTAATTTTAATAAGGGAGTATTTTATTAAATAAGAGTAAGAATATTTCCTAATTACAGCTCTAGGATAACAAATATTATCCAATAACAGAAGAAGAAATGGTTGTCAGGGACGACTAAATGCAAGATATCTTGTTGATTTCAACACTCAGTTGTTATATGTGAATAAGTAGAGTTCAGTTAATACAAATTTAAAAAAGAAAACCAAAACTAAATGAATCAAATTAAAATAAATCAAATTTCATAAACAGAAATCCATTAAAAAGGACTGAGTAGTGACTTCCGAATCTATCTCTCAGCAAATATAATTCGATATACCATTAAAGTTAAATGAATTCAAAAAAATAAATCATTCAACCTACTAACAGCAAAAGTGTAATGATGAAGATGAACTATAATTAAATAAAGATGATCCATAGCCAAGGGATGCCAAATTAATTAAAAATATATTAAAAAACAAATGAAGAAATTTGAAATAACGTACTAAACCTCACTTTTCACCACCGAACGAAGTCTTAATACTACACAAATTCCATTGGGACCTGCAACTACCAGAACCGTGAAGATTAACGAAGACCAGAACTGAAACTTCTACTACATCCTGGGACATCAATACCAAACTTTTATTGAGAAGCTGGAGGCTGTTATTATTCAAGAGCTGAATCACCATTCTGTTCTCGTCTCGGCGTAGCAAAACACTGCCATACTAAGTATCCTGTCAAAGTACGGTAAAAAACCTGCTTATATTTGAATTTTATATAATAAGATTTTATAACGAAATTGTAATACCTAGTAACCTTAAAAATTGCATTACCTGACCTTACTAATAGTTAAAAGAACTACATGTACCCTGAGATAAAAAACAAATTAAATATTATAATTAAATTTTAACACATCTAAAACCCGAATTCAATAACGAATCGATTACGTATTGTGTAATCGATATGGTGTATTAGTGGCAAGAGGAAGCATCTGTTGGAATTGAAAAATATATAAAATAAAGAATCCTTCTTGAATTTGACGATTTCTTGTTATTTGTAGAATAATTAGTGTATTTCGAATAGGTTGTAAGTTACAGAGAAAGGAATGTGAGAAATACAGCAAGCGGAACGACTTAACCTATAATAACTGGTCAATCGCAACCCACAGCGCTTGTCTGCTGACAGCTGGTGAATACGGGAGAATAGAGAACTAACTTGCTTTCTTCGCTCTCCTCTCTTTACTCTTTCGATAGTATATACAGACTAGGCTTGGAGAAATATATTGAATTACCCAATATATTAACTGGAATAGAGCGTTTTTCTTTTGTAAACCACTTAATAACTACCTAATGCAGTTATATTATCAATAATCGAATAATATAATCCATAAAAAATAAATTTTCTTTATAATTAGATCAACGTTGATACACAAATTAGATTACAAATTGACGCCAACAACGGAGGGGCTTTAACCATTCTCAAATATAATTAATAAAGTAATCAAAAGAAGATAATAGATTACAAATTGAGGCATCCAACAGTGGGGCTTTTGAATATTATCTAATTCAATAAAAACACCAAAACACATTTTTCATTATAAATTGGCGCTCATAACATGGGGCAGAAATAACTATAAACCTGCAACCGTATTACACTCGACATAAGCAAATTTGTAAATTTAATTACAATATATATATATATATATTGTAACGATTAGTCTGTCGTCCGTCTTATTTAAGCCCCGCGATGGAAGCCAATCTGTAACGTTATTATTTGGTACGTCTCTGTAAAATGTGTAACAGTTTTATATTTGTGTAGTGTTAGTGCGTTCGTCTCGCACTGGGGTCGTTACATCTATTTTGCGCTAACGATGTCCGTAGCGTTGCGGTAATTACCAGTACAACACAGCAGTAACCTTACCTGTTCTTATATAGGGGTGTGTTAATCCCGGGTGGCGCCAAATTGTTTATTAAAACAATTAAACTTATTAATTATTATCTTGATATGGTGTTCTCAGCTATAATCGGGGCGTTCAAATAATTCCCGCTCGTTCAGCCTTCTGGATCGATTCGGTAGTTGTACGATTTGCAACTTGAGCGCTGATCATCAAACCTAGCTTTTGTAAACGAACACAAGTAATATAATGCACTCCCTATGAAATAATAACAGCGGTTACTCCCTGTACTAGTTATTTTAATGTTTGATAAATAATATTTTCAATTTTGACAATTAAATTATATTAGTTGATTAACAACTTTGCACCGACTTTTTACATGAAACAATTATTCTCAGGATGACGAATCGATTAAGGAACGATACATTCACATCAGCATGACAGCTGAACGTGTAATTATCATATTTAATTTCGTTCCAAAATCGGTGAATTCTTTTGATTACAAGGCAAAGAATTCCTATGATTACAATAAAAGTATTTTACCTTATTCTAAGTGTACATAAATAATAAGGTGTGTGGTTACAATCTGTTCTGTAGTGTCGTTAACTGTGTTTCGAAAGTTCGTATTTAAACAATAGGTTAGATTTTATGTTAACAAATTTTCAGTGTGTTTATTTTTCTTAATTAATCTTTGAAAGAGAATATTCGGCTTATAGTGAGATCAAATTACTTTTAGTAAAATTTAGTGATTTTCTTTTTGGAAATAAGGTAATTCAATGGTACTTAACACATCAGCACGACTTGGTGTTTTCATTCATTGGATCGGAAGAGGATTGGGCTGCAATAGTTTCTATTTTCATGAATCTTTGGACTTAGGTAGGTCTGGCGTCCTTTTCATATAGGATGTGGTCATAATTTTCTTTTATTTTTGCTGTTTTATGGTCCTTGGTCTTTAGTTGACTGCTCCAATGGTTCGTCTGCTTCTTATACAGTCATGGTTTTGAATTTCGTTCACTGTTTTACATTATTTAATTAAAAATTGGGTTCCCAAAATTCGGCTTCTGCCCTGGTCGAATGACGCTTTACGAGTAACGATATTCAACGGTAATTTTCGCCACCAACGTCCGTTTCTATGGTTACCAATGAATTATGATTGGCATAGTTTGATATAAATCCATTGTTATCAAAATTTGAATTCTTTTCAAAATCCTAGTATATCTTCTGATTGCTGTTATTCCTCTATCTTCCTTCCTAAGCATTAAATATTGTCACTATAGTATGTATTTCCTTTCATAGATTAATTTGATACACCTCAAGTTTGGGTTATTTTAGGTTTTATGTTTTTACAATTATTTTAATACTTGTTAATTACATTTCTTTTTGAATTCAAATGCTTATTATAATATTTGGTCTTAAAAATGATTTACAACTTATCCTTGGTGAGTCATTCGCCTCGGATTTACTAATTTCTTTGTTAATTTGTTATAATTTGTAGTTGTTTGTTTCTGACAGTTAGGCATTTTCATAGGCCTAAGTAGCCATTATGGTATTTGATTTATTTCATTTAAATTACATCTCATTTTAGCCTAATGGGCTTTATTTTGTTATTATAATTAGTCATGTTATTTATTGTTGTGTTTTGGGTCTGTTTATATGTTATTATTTTGTCACTATTATTTTATACATAATTGTTTACTATCTGGTTTCCTCGTTTTCTAGTCATACATTTCTTAACTTTTTTACTTATTTAATTTGCCAATAATAACAATGTGGCTATTATTTACTATTTTTTGATCTTATTAAATACAATATTTAGGCCTATGGTCTGTATAATTCTTCCAGCCATATCCTATTCATAAACTTGCTTAAATAATTATTTAACTATTATTTGCTAATCTTTGTTTACAATCCATCTTATTTTATATCATTTTTTGTGTGATAAACAACATCACTTTTTATGAACTTAATAACGATCCCTTATAACATGGGTGTTTATTGATTTGTTTTAACTCCTTCATTTTTTAAACAATCCTTACTTTCCCTTCATGTTAACACTATCTGTTTTTCCTTTCAGGGTATTCTCCCTTTTAATTATAATTGCATTCACTTAAATTTAACAATAACATTCTTTCTTAACTAAATACTGTCTTAATCACTTTTCAGCATTCATTATACCTCAATTAACTGTTTATACTTACTACTATTCTTAATTACTAATATTTTTCACTTTTAATTATTTAGTGTTTCCTTTGGATTTATTAAGTGTTTATGCGTTTATCCTTCACTATTTTTCACTATATTAACATTCTTTATTTTACACTACTCTCATTTAATCATCACCTTCACTTTAAATTATTTATAGTTTATTATAATATAATTAGTGTACTTTCTTTATCACTACACTTTGGGGTTTTTACACTTTCATTTTACACTTCACAAATGTTTTAGTTTTTAAGTGTTTCTATATGGGTAATTCCTCTAATTACTATCTCACTACCGTACTATCTCTTTCATTACAAAACATCATTAATAATATTAACAATTTTATGTCTTGAGATTTCTATCATTACATCTAACTCTAATTTGTGGGTTAGTTTGCTTTTTTATATTTAACATTGTTTAATTGGGTTTCTTTCAATTGTCATTTATTTTTTTGTCCATTGATGGATAATAACATTTACTTTTTTTCATAGGTTAATTATTGGTCTTTTTTCCAATAGTACATGTGAGTGTATCATTTCTACTGCTCATATTCTTTATTACTTGTTTGTGTATTATCATTGGTTTTCATTTTTATTTATTTCCCTTCAGCTTGGGTTTGTTTCTTTTTCATTTCCCTCCTTCTTCATTTTCATTGTATTTGGTTACTACCTTGGTTTTCCACCTTCTCCTTTGGGTTCATTTTAACATGTTACATTGTGTCATTCAACTCCTTGAATTTGTTTCATTTTTGTTTGGTTTTGGTTTTTTCCCTTCTTCATTTGTGTTGGTTAATCACTTTCTTCTTCGGTTTTATTCTTGTTTGTTTTTTGTGGTTCCCTTCTTCTTTTGTTTCCTTTTGTTGGGTCAATCACTTGGGTTAGGTCATGTTGTCGTTTGTCGTGTCGTTGTCTTTATATTTTATTTATATTAAACATTTTATTTAATATGAAGTATTATTTTATATTCAGAATCATCTTTTTCATCCCTGGTATTGGGGTGGCTTATTTGTGTTGTAATATATATATATATATATATATATATATATATATATTCCGACAACACAAATAACTTAACTATTGGCACATAGGATATGGTAGTATGTGTGTTTTAATGCAAAAGTCTATATTGGAGGGTTTAAGATTATTTATTGCACACAAGACATATGAAATTGTTTATACGATATATTTGACAAGCATAATAGCGATAGTGTTTCAGATATAGTCTTTTAAAGTGTTAATTATTGTTCATATACGAGTTGTGGTACATTACATATGTGATGATTCCCACGGCGATGTTGATGGAAAAGGAGGGGGGCTTTGCTGTGTCGTTGAGTCGTCAGGCGTGGCGTACGATGACAGATGGTTCACCCTGGTGACGCTTCCAGCAGGGCTGGTGTTCTGGAGTTCCAACGTTGACACTGATGCAAACACCAGTTCTAGGGATACTACTTCTGAAATTTTATACAGTATTTATAATTCATAAGTATCTCAGGTCACAGTGGGTATTACTTAGAAACGGTATATTAGGCTTATACCAATCCAGACTCTTCAAGTGTTCACGCGTAACACTGGGTCTACCATGATCAGCAGACCTCCCTATGCGGAAATCTTCCACTCACGTGGAAACTAATGATGACAATATTTTATTAATAAGTAAATTATGAAATACTACTGGTACTGCAGAATACCTCACACAGTAACACAGTCTAAGTTCACGTATTTATACACGCTATGTTTTAATAACAATACTGTGTGTAGAGATGTATTAAACAAACAGTTCTGAGCCTTCACACTCGATACTACCACCGAAAAGACATAACAAATTCTTGCAAGCGGAAAATCTTGCACAAGAATTGCACGTTCCGATCGTGATAGCTAGATGAGAAGAACTGTCTGTGCAGCAACAGGCTTAAGAAAATTCTGACTGCCTTCCAGCTTCTTATT
Source organism: Magicicada septendecula (assembly GCA_034769895.1). NCBI lineage: Eukaryota > Metazoa > Arthropoda > Insecta > Hemiptera > Cicadidae > Magicicada > Magicicada septendecula. The sequence goes on along the minus strand of CM068367.1, from coordinate 988,763,002 downwards.
GGTGGAAGGAAGTCACATGGTTACCTTGCAGATGACTCAGCAGTGTTTCATGCCGTAAAGTGGATCGAATTTGCAAGAGCATGCATAGATGGTAATCTCTGAATGCCTTTATCTCATGCAGAAATGCGTTTTACAACAAACTTTATATTTTAGCGAAATCATATTTTAACATCATTTAAAGCTTAGGAAACATACAGAAACTGTAGCTATTACAGTAGTTTATGTTCAGTTCAAGTGTCACAACGATATGATAATTATATCACGCACAGCCAGGAAAACGTTTATCACTCGTGCACGCGCGCACATTTCCACTGGCATAGTACATGAATAAATAACACATAAAATAATACACAGTTTGACTAAGCCTAATTCCTTATCCTTTCTAAAATACAAAACTTATACCACTAAAAACCAAATTTAACAAACTACCAATTTAGACATGAATGTTTATCGTCTGTGTATTACACAAGCCCGCACTGCTTTTCAGGATCCTGTGTTTCATTGCAGGATTAACCCCTTCCCGCATAAAAAAAATTTTTTTTTTTTTAGTTGACTAACAAAATAAAAAAAATTTTTTTTTTTTTCTTTGATACATCCAAAACAATTTCCTAACCCTATGAATAATATAACACTAATATTCTCAAACATAAAATCAAATAAACACCTTATTTGCAATACTAACATTCCATAACTGTCAACTTGACAGAACAAATAAACCAAAGACACATGGCAACAATGACCTTTAAACCATAACAAATACACATGTTCTTGACAAGCAGGTAAGCAATTGAGCAAGGTCAGAATGTAAACAAACCCTGGCGTGTTACACAACAGACTGCATTCCTTATCTCTACTAGACTATCGCTCATTCACAGAATTACCCTACATATAACATTTATACCTGAACTGACATATTTTAAATAAAGCTACACATTCGTACATCCTATATCCTGACATTTATTTACGTTTATTTATGGATTTTTTTGTATAATACTTTCTCAGTTTTGAACCTCACACGTTTACTTGGAAATACAGGTCTGAAATTTTCTAATATACACTGTACTTGATTTCCCTCGCAGCCCATTATCTGAACATTGTGGGTCAGTGAGTTATGCGTTATCTTATCTTTCGAGCATCCCAGTCTGATAATGTGCTGTCCACTATCAATCTTACATCGCAGTGCTTCGTTCGGACATTCAATTGTAGCGTGCAGTTTATTCAATTTGTCGACTTCCAAAATAATACCATATACGAGTTTTCTAACTACAAGTACAGTGATCTCTATTTCCTCTCCCTGTACATATCTTGTTATAAGTGCCTGTTTGTCAATTATCTGCGACTCACCCGTCGCTGATTTTATAATTTTGTGATTTACCAGCAGAATCGGTTTTTCTATAAAGTGGTTTTTGTGCCTCAATAGTAACCGCTCGTCCATCAGCGATATTTCTGCGCTGCTGTCGAACAATACCTCATCAATATAAACGCTGATTTTTGTATTGATGATGAGGCTAGTGTTCCTTTTAACACCAATATTTTCATTACATTCCTTGTTATCATTACTACAAATTAACCTATCCCTAATCCCTGGCAGGATATAGGCCAGACACAACAAATTTATTCTTACAACTAACATTATTCACATTCGATTGATTGAACTGCTTTTTAACTGAATCACTTTCAGTAACTGTTGCTACTAAGTTGGTATTAAATTGCTGAGTTGTATTTTTATGTTGTTGTGATTGTGGCTGATTTTGTGGTGGTTGAACGTGAAACTGATTACGCGGTGGTTCATTACTATTTACCATAATTGTTTCCACCTTATTCTCATCAGTATCATTCACCTCCCTGTCCTTCGTAAATACCTTAGTATCTGATTTAGATTCATCTAGTACCCCATCAGTATGAAATGCGTCATAAATACCTGCACCATTTGTATCAATACTAGTTCCAGGCTCTACTACTGGTTGGGGATTTTTATGTGTTATGCATAAACTGTCCGAATCAATAATAGCTTCAGATTCTACTATTCGTTCACGGTTCTCGCACGCTATATCTGTTACATTATAAACTATCACCTCATCACAGCACTTACCTGAAGTATGTTCGGGACTAATAGTGTTGTTACTTCTAATTTCACTCTCGTTATCTTCACTACCATTTGATGTAGAATCTAGATACTTGACTTTACCAAGAGATGAGTTACTAGGCCCTAATTGGGTTGTTTCTGTATAATCACTTTCAATTTCATCTACTATGCTACTGTCCTCCGTTAATCCTTCAGTTGTAACATCTTGGTTAACCTTCATATTACTTTCTTTGAGAGTATGTTCCACAAGAACATTTGGTACTTCAGACTTATCACAATGTACAATATTCTCAACAGTTAAGTCTACTTCAGTATCAGCTGAAATTTCCTGTAGATTCGCTATCATCTCCTCTCTATCGGCTTCCATTTCTTCCCACATTTCCCGTAGACTCGTTATCATCTCTTCTGAATATTTCTGCATACTGGCGTCAAGTTCTTCCAAATTTCTCTGCATATTCGCTTCCATGGTTTTCATACTAGCTAATAAGGCCACTAACACATTCTTTATCTCTGCTAACTCCGCCATAGTGATCAAAAATTAATTTAAATTTTAATAAAATTTAAATTCCCTGACTTAACGCTACAAAACTTATTATTATTACAAGATTATTATTGTAGTGTAATAATAATAATTATTCCTTTATTAACATTTTTGGAATAGCTCTTCTTATTCTAGGCTCTTTGTAGGAATCTTGACATATTTTGTCTTTTCTTCATTATTATATTAGTAAATTTCTTGTCTTGTGGTTTCTCTGCTTCTTGACCTTATAAATTTCCCTTATTAATATTGTTTTCACCCTTTTATCTCCTTTTTCTTTTCTTTCCTTTTTACTGCTTCCCCAATCTACTGGGTATACGGCTGGTTTATTGGGTTTTTACATAGTAAGTTATTTTGACCAATTGTTTTCTTTGTTATTGTTTATTCTTATTAACATTTTATTGACTTAATGTACAGTTTCTTTAGTTTAATCTTTAACCAATTCATTCTTCTCACTCACTATGGACCTTTTCTTCTTTATTTATGTTGCATTAAGTTAAAATTTTAATGTGATAATTTTGTTATGCTACAAAATACTGTATAAAGTTTCAGAAGTAGTATCCCTAGAACCGGTGTTTGTGTGCGAAGCATCAGTGTCAACGTTGGAACTCCAGGACACCAGTCCTGCTGGAAGCGTCACCAGGGTGAACCATCTGTCATCGTACGCCACGCCTGACAACTCAACGACACATCAAAGCCCCCCCCTTTCCATCAACATCGCCGTGGGAATCATCACATATGTAATGTACCACAACTCATATGTGAACAATAATTAACACTTTAAAAGACTATATCTGAAACACTATCGCTATTATGCTTGTCAAATATATCGTATAAACAATTTCATATATCTTGTGTGCAATAAATAATCTTAAACCCTCCAATATAGACTTTTGCATTAAAACACACATACTACCATATCCTATGTGCCAATAGTTAAGTTATTTGTGTTGTCGCAATATATATATATATATATATATATATATATATATATATATATATTACAACACAAATAAGCCACCCCAATACCAGGGATGAAAAAGATGATTCTGAATATAAAATAATACTTCATATTAAATAAAATGTTTAATATAAATAAAATATAAAGACAACGACACGACAAACGACAACATGACCTAACCCAAGTGATTGACCCAACAAAAGGAAACAAAAGAAGAAGGGAACCACAAAAAACAAACAAGAATAAAACCGAAGAAGAAAGTGATTAACCAACACAAATGAAGAAGGGAAAAAACCAAAACCAAACAAAAATGAAACAAATTCAAGGAGTTGAATGACACAATGTAACATGTTAAAATGAACCCAAAGGAGAAGGTGGAAAACCAAGGTAGTAACCAAATACAATGAAAATGAAGAAGGAGGGAAATGAAAAAGAAACAAACCCAAGCTGAAGGGAAATAAATAAAAATGAAAACCAATGATAATACACAAACAAGTAATAAAGAATATGAGCAGTAGAAATGATACACTCACATGTACTATTGGAAAAAAGACCAATAATTAACCTATGAAAAAAAGTAAATGTTATTATCCATCAATGGACAAAAAAATAAATGACAATTGAAAGAAACCCAATTAAACAATGTTAAATATAAAAAAGCAAACTAACCCACAAATTAGAGTTAGATGTAATGATAGAAATCTCAAGACATAAAATTGTTAATATTATTAATGATGTTTTGTAATGAAAGAGATAGTACGGTAGTGAGATAGTAATTAGAGGAATTACCCATATAGAAACACTTAAAAACTAAAACATTTGTGAAGTGTAAAATGAAAGTGTAAAAACCCCAAAGTGTAGTGATAAAGAAAGTACACTAATTATATTATAATAAACTATAAATAATTTAAAAGTGAAGGTGATGATTAAATGAGAGTAGTGTAAAATAAAGAATGTTAATATAGTGAAAAATAGTGAAGGATAAACGCATAAACACTTAATAAATCCAAAGGAAACACTAAATAATTAAAAGTGAAAAATATTTTATGCCTCGGTGGGCAATATATTGCAGATACTTTAAAGCTTCCTCTGCTTAGCAGCTGTATATTAACAGTTGCCGCTTGCAAATCTTTCTCAATTGTTATGCCTTGAAAATGTTCGATCGAAGATTTGATCAGGATGGTAGAGCCTCCCCTGGCTCTATTCACTGGTGGGCAGCATGATAGCAACTACAGCCGTGAATCTTGACGACCAAATTTTTTATTAGGTGACTTTCTGAGATCAAGCAGATGTCAATTTTTTTCATGTTCAGAAAAATCTCTAGTTCAGCTAAATGTTGTAAGAGTCTGTTTACGTTTCATGTAGCAATTCTTATAGTGTCACATGATTTATGTTTTACTTATGGTGGTAAGTCTCCTCATTTCCACTTCAATTCTGGATATGCATTCAGAGAGTTTCGCGTTTGAAGTTGCAAGCTAGTTTTTCAAGGACTTTTTTATTTGGTTCCTTTTGTTCTTCAAATCCTTTATTCATGGCATTGAGTCTTTTAAGGACTTTATCGAGTACTACATCATTTTTTTTCTGCCGTTTCCTGTTGGTACTGTTTCTTTACTCTCATAGCATAGCTTTGTTTTTGTTCCAGTGGCAGTGGTGGTGGTCTCTGGTTTCACCCCCCGTAAAATCGTTCTTTGCCTAGGTTCTTTGATTCACCTTTGATTTTTAATGCATTGTAGCTGCTTGGCTACCTGACACCCCCTGTAGTTTGCAGGAGCTACAGTTGACACATGTGGGAAGTTGATCTCATTTTACTGGACAGTCCTGGGTAAGATGTTTGTCAAGGCATTTGACACACAAGAGTCAACCTTTGTGTGTGGTTGTATCCTTGACATCTTTTGCACTGCGGTATCAGATCTGAGGTTTTCTGGAGCAATTCAGTTTTAACTTTCATGTTAAGAATTGATCGTATGTTGTGAACACACTCTGCCTTCTCCTTGTGTGTAAGCATGATTAGAGGAAGCCCTTTCCTACTTATCACCCGATTACCTTCTTGATCTTCTTTCTTTTCTTTTTTTGATGATACTTCTTTCACAGCATCAATTATCTTGAGGCCCTTCTGCTGCAGATCCGTCATAATATCTTGCCTTTCACAAGTTGGCTGAAGTCCTCTAGCCATAACCTTAATGGGCCTTTGCTTTTTATCTTCATATGTATACCACTGCTTTTTCTCAGCATTTACTTTACTACCCAGTGCTCTATATGAGTTGGAGTCTGGCATGAGTATTTTCCAAGCATTGTTATTTTGTGCCACTATTCTGCATTTGTAACTGAGGCTATCAGGGTCATTACTATGTGATTCAAAAAGCTGAGAACAGAATTACCAAAAGCATTAGAAATCAAGAAATCCTCTCTTGGTTTTAATGCAATGAAGGATCAGTTTTCCGCATCTTTATCCTTTATTCCGAATTTCTCTATTGTTTGTTCATCTGTTTTTATTGTGCCTTTGGAAAGAGACTGCACTTGACATAATGGGATAACAATAGTACACATTAATGTATGTTTAAATAAAATGTATATGATGTATTTATGAATGTATCATATATATTTTGTAAGTATATTTAAAATATAAAATACAGTGGTACCAACAGTGCTGCCAGCTCATCAAGTCTAGTGCACAGTGATTTTCTGAATTCTCTGTATTCTTACTGCAGTATTCCTGGATTTCGTTGTCCATGACGTGTCCGTTTCTTAACTAAATATAATTATTTCACTACAACTTGGAACACAAAACTTTTTATGGGTAAAAACATGAACCTCTGAAGAAGCTTTTTAAAAGTGAAAACCGGTTCAGGTTGTAAGATAAAGCTTTTATGTTTTTACCCATAAAAAGTTTTGTTCCGAGTCGTAGTGAAATAATTATATTTAGTTTGCAATATTCCAGTTCTTAACTACATTAGATATACTTCCAGCCTCATTCTTTGTATGCAGTAACGTTTCCATCAGTCTTATTTCGTTATGTGATCTTTTTAATTTTAATTTAATGTACTAACAGCTCTTCTCAGTAAGTCCATTTTAACTGCAGTTAACTTACCATATGTTGCTTGTTTATTGTTCATACTTTTCCTTTATACAGCATCGTACTTTCTTCAAATTATATTTCAGAATTTGTCTCATTTTTAGTGCATATTGCTTTCTGGCAGTTTGTATCTTTTGCAGTTTCTTTTTTTTGATGGTATGTCCCTATTATTGATCCTTGGTAATAAAATTTGTCCAACTTCTCGATTTTCCTCCATCTATATATAATTCATCAGGATCATTTGTGAGGTATTCTATTTTTCTAAAATTTATGTTTGGTCCCCATTTCTGATTTATGGAGAGCCATTCGCATTTTACCTCAGAACCCACCCTCTCTCAGTGAATCAATGTGAAACCTTTTGCAATGTCTCTTGCTTCTGTAAACAGTGATAAACACAATGTGAATAACTTTAATAACTGTGGAATATTGTCTCCATTGTCAAAAAAGCAATTTACCAAAGGGGTTTCTGGGATTGCTGATAATGAGTATGATGTTAAAAATTAGACATTCAAGATGGCAGGTCCAAACTTCTAGAAAATGTATGTTTACTATAAAACATTTAAAATACAGAAATTGTGACAGTTCATATTTGTATTAGCAGAAAACAGAAAATTCACTATGAACTAGCAGTTAAAAATGGCAGAACACAGATCTATTATTATTTATAATTTGTGAAAATTGTTCACTACATATGCACAAGTCAAGTCGTTTTTGTATTTCCAATTAACAAAATAGTTTTGCACAAAAAAATTTAATTAAGTTGTTTTGATTGTTCATCCTCTTCATTCATGCACTTAATATTAGTGATAAACTGAACTTTCACTTGTGAACACTTACGTTTCTTAATGTCCTCGTACGTTTCGGTGTGATGTACACCTTCCTCAGTGAGGTTTAAATACAGAATGTCGTAAACAGTTGTAACTGATTTTAATTAAGTTTATAAGAAACTGTTAAACAACTTGTTACAATTTCTTTTTATTCATCTGGTATCTGCAATAGTATTTTTATCTTCAGTTTCATTGATATGTACAGAAGGTTGAATGTTTATGACACCATTATCATTGCACAAACAGTGGTGCAATATTATCCATTTTCCTTAATTCATATGCAGTGTCACATTCTACTTTACAAGAACAACAAATTATTTTAAAAAGATAATTTTCAGAAGCAGGTGATTGGCGTGGCAAAGTTATATGGAGGCAATTGAGGCAATGCCTACCCTAAAAAATTCTGTAGAATAAAAATTATAAATACGTATGAACTACATAACGTAAAGATTATACATTGTTACCGCCACTGTCGAATTTATTAAGCCGAAACGTGCTTTACTGAGCGACCGCTAAATGGTGACAGGTGAGATTCGGCATAGCTTGTTTAAAGCGAATGAGGCAACCTGAACTTGCCTCAGCGTTTTTTGCATAAGAAATGTGCAGGTTTGATAGGGAAGTGAAGGGTGGGGGGATTGTCCCGCGCTGTACACACAGAGCGTTGAGGCATGTCTCACTTCTGTGGTCCAAACAGTTAAGTTAAAGCGCACTGTGTTGTTTATAAGTGTGTTTATTTTATGCGGTTATTAAAAGTGCCCCTGTTATTCCGCTGAACTAACAGATGATCAAGATTGTTATTTGAATTATTTGTAACATTAAACATATATATAGAAACTAATCAAGTTTAAAAATTTGAAATTCAATCAGTTGTATTACTGTGTATGACTAATACAAGGAGAACAATAGAAACACGTATAGAGCTGTAAAGCATTTTTTATTCAACGATTTTAAAAGAAGTCTCCATTAACATTAAGACATGAGTTCCACTGTTGCACTAACCTGTAGATTCCCTGAAGTAAAATTCTTACGGCTGTTTGTGGAACCATTCGCTTATTGCAAACTCTACCTCAGCGTCCGATTTGAACCACCATCCTTTTAGTGATTCCTTAAAAAAATTTAAGATAAGATTTTTTCCTACCCATTCATTAACTACTAGCTTCGCCACTGGTGATTGGTTCATTGTAACTGATGTTAGAAAATTGCAATCTTGTTTCAATCCCCATTCTGTTATTAACAAATAGTACCATTCCGTAGTTGCACTACTTAATCCATAGCAGGTAACGCGAGTTTACATTTCATTATCAGATTTTTTAAAAATACGCAAAGACATAGAAAAAGACAAAAAGTTTAATTGGAATCAATTTGTTATGTACTGTTTTCATTTTGTTGTTTACAGGTAACAGTAAAATAACCTTTTATTAACTTCAATTCTTTTTCTGTTACGTTCTGTGTACTTTTTTTGTTAATTTTACTTATTAAAAATGTTAACATAGATTTATGCAAAAACACATAACAAATCCCCTGTTTATAACAATTAACATTTTCATTGCCTATTATTCCAGTTGCTTGTTGTAACACCATGGAAATGGTCACTCTCCACTATTAATTTCATTAAGTTTGTTCAATGGTTTGGTCAGAGGATGTTTTCGAAATTAACTCATTATAGTATAAATGGAGTTCTGTTACCCTTTCATTCAACAACAACAAACCTTTAACTATTAATATCATTTGAAAACATGTCTTTTAATTGATAGTTATGCATCTTTCTTTAAAGTCATTACAAACTATTTAAAAAAATGTCTACTAGTTTTCTAAGCTCATGATATTGTTTGATTTCTATAGAACTTATGATGTCGAAAACATTAGACACATCCTCTTTATTTATCAATGCAGAGAATTGTTAATTATTTTTTAAAAGACTTATAAGTTTAATAAAAAATAACTATTATAAATCATACTAGAAATGCTGTAGTAGGGTAGACATGGCCACCATATACTATGTGATAAACAGTTTTTTATAGCATACACTGTGAAAAGAGCATTTATTGGTAGTGTTGCCTCCCATACATAAACTATACTGGTACTAATATCCTAAATTTTAAATTAATTGTGAAATTCACCCGGTTTACTAACAACTGACATTTCTTCATATACACATAATGTTGCAACTATATCACAAGTTAGAGGTGTAGTGCTTTTTCAGATGTTAAAGTTTCATCTGAACTTCTCATAAATAAATCATATACTTCATTTACAAACTTTTAAAAACACCATGTGGTGTACTATAATTGCTCAGAGATGCCTTTACAAATAGTAAAAAATTAATAATATCATAATAATAATTTCATTGTATTTCCTTTGTGTGTTTGTTAACACCTATGTGTAATCCTTCCAACTGGGAAATTCATAATTATTTTGATATTTCAAAAATATCTGAACTAATTTAATTTTAATACTTCAGCAGTTTTAAAATTTACTTTTGTATTTGGTGTAATAATAATAATTTTTCTTATCCTTGACTTTGATGTACTCCTTTTCCACATACGGCAACAGGTCTCTAGGATGTACACCTGTTAACAAAATTATAATTTCAATAGTTTCCAAATATTTCTGCCATTTTGAACTTCTATTTCATTCTTAGATTTTGTTGTCCATGATGTGTTGATTAACTAATAATTAGTTATAATTAATTAATTATAATTATTATAAGTATAACATTACCGACTTGGAACACAAAGTTTTTAATAAGTAAAAATTTCACATTTTTATATTTATAAATTGTAAACACTATTAAATTATTTTGTGACTTTAGCTATGAATTACTTTTCTTTTAATGGAGGTCTTTGAAGAAGAAGCACTACCTAGATTTATGTTCAACTATATAACACAAAGATAAACAAAATAGAATTTTTTACAAACAGTCAATGTTTTAAGCAATGCACGCACACACCAACCATGTGGCTGTTCTGAACACAAAATGATTACTCCGAAAACAATGGCCACGGCTATGCATGCGCAATGAGATCTTTTCACACTGCACAGGCAGATACCTGTTTCATATCTAATTGTTTTAGCTATACTATTTAGTTAGTGATATGATGTTGACCACTGAAAGTAATGATAAAGATAAAATGTATAGAATATATTGACAACCTGAACAAACAAGGAATTACCTCATGATAGTAACAGAAATATAATAATGAAGTGAGTTGTTATACCAGAAGACATTAAAATAAGCTGACTATTTTTACTTGTAGACATATAGTCAGAATTTTAATAACACTTTTTTTGCAACTATATGTAATTTGTCTTATTATTTTCCAAACATTTTACCTTTGCTTAGTCAGTGATGTAGCATCTTTTCTTTTTTTAAAAAAAAGCTTGTTCACATTGACAGTTTCAGCTCTATCACCGAGGATTTCATGGAACTGGTGACATGTTTGGTTCAGTGATATTGATAGAACACAGTTGTAAACTGAAGAAAGTATTATTATCAAAATGCATGTTTCTGACAAAACAGAACAATTGTATAAACATTTTATACAATTCGTTAGCAAGGTTGGAAGTTTTGAACACTAAAACAAAAAGGCATAAGTATATAGGAAAATTTAACTAGTATTTTGAATACTGCATTTCAATTAAAATAAAGAATTCTTGAGTTTTGTTGTACATGCCATGTCTGATTATCACTTATCATTTGCTAACACTATTCTTGTACAGAACACTCGAATTTCAGGTAAAAGTTAAAAAAAATTATTGTCCGAGGTATCTGCTAGGAGCACTATCAGTTCTGTCCATTTTTGAAGATGGTGTTGTTTGAAAGAGCCATTGTTCTGTGTGTTGTGTAACATGTTCAGATAATATATCTGATTCAAATTGTCTCTGTTTGTTTAGATTTTGTTTACGTGTGTTTTTGTATGTTTGCATATTTCCATTTGTTTGAATGTGTCTAGTTTTTGTCCTTAAGTGTTTATGTGTAGATTGTGTATGTTGTTTCCATCTTTGGAACAGAACTGACAGCACTCCTAATAGCAGCCTCTGACAAGGCTCACGATGAGCAAAAACTGGCATAAAGATGTTTTAAAATTGTACCTAAAATACTAGATTTTTGCATTAGATTTGCACTAACTAACTGTATCAGTTTTAATGTTTGAAGTATTGTAGTGAAGTGTTATTGTGTTATAATTAGTAGGAATGCTTTATAGTTTAGATTATTATTGCGTGTGGACAAACTTAACTTGGATTATTGTACAAGTATAATCTTGTTTAATAACTTGTTGATTACAAACTGTTATTTGTGATTAATTAAAGCTGGAGATTAGTGGCTTAATTGGTGTCTGTAATTTTGTTTTCCACTGTACCATACGATGATTGGTGATACCGTTGTAACAGTGGGTCAGAAGTGCGAGAGAACCGTTAACAGTGGACACTGTGTACAAGACTAGAGTAATTTGTAATTAATCTGCAAACACGGGTGCCAGTCAGATGATGGAAAATTTCCAGGCACTGCTGTTGCAGACAGAAGGCGGAAGAAGCTAAAAGACGATGAAAAGAAGAATGCCAATAAGAGAGAGAAGAAGGACAGAAATGACAGGATGAGAAATGCAGACAGGAAAGATAAGAAACAGAGGAATGACATAAGCAGAAGCAGATGACATCAAGGCATTGATACAGGAACAAAAGCAGATACAAGAACATAGTACCGTAGAATTGGGTCTCCTACATGGTGACTTCGGTGAATTACAAGGTGAGCTTAATAAGCAAGTTACTAGAATATCAGAGGTACAAGAATAAATGACATTAAAAAAAGCCAAAGTAGAACAATCTGTCTCTAGTGTGGAAGAAGCTATGTCTACAAAAATTCTGTTGCAGAAGAATCCATGTCAAATAAAATGTCTGAAGTAGAGGAGACTATCGCAATTGTTAAAGATTCAGTTTCAACAATGAAAAAGAACAAATTAAAAGCGAAGTTGAGCAGGTCATAAAGATACAACCATGCATTTCAAAACAAATTTCTGAACAGACTGTGCCGTAGAAACTGTACTGTAGAAAAGACAATAGAGAAAATAACTTTGTCCGTGGTTGGGGCAGTACATGACAAGGCTCCAAACACTGGGAGATGTATCTTCGACAATTTGAAGCCGCTGCTAGCGCAAACAATTAGACAGAGAAAGACAAGGCAGTTTCACTTGTTCTCGCATTAAAGGAACCCACCACATAGTTACTACAGAAAGTGCCACCAGAGAGCCAGAATATCTATGATGAATTGATTAAAGCTCTAGAATTAAGGTATGGTGATAAACATTTGCACGATGTGTTCTAAGCTCAGTCTTGAACAAGACGACAACGTTCTGGGGAGAGTCTTCAAGAGTTTGAAGCAAGCATTGACAGACTGATTAGACTGGCCTATCCTGAAACACCAGAAGATTTTCGAATGAGGTTTGGGATGCAGACATTTATTGATGGCATCAGAGACTGTGAACTTCAGTGTTACAAATGGCAAGACATCGAAATAGCTCAGAAGCTCTTGTTGACACCCTCAAGTTTGAAGCTGCCCAGTCAGCATCCTGCTACAGTAATGGGTTTATGTCATCACATTGTAGTTAGAAGATCCCAGTACAGTATCACATTACAGTTATGATGGGTAAAAAAAGAATGTTGTCGGACAAACAATTCAAAAGTTCAACAGTGCCACAATGATTTGAACGATGGGAAAAAGACACAAGACCGAAGTGTTATAACTGTGGGAAACGTGGTCATCTACAGGTAGACTGTTGGAAAAATAAATTACCACGAGAAGAACGTGATTGCACCAGTAGCAGAAATAAAGGTCCAGAACAGCACATAGTTTCCACGCTACATAAGACCATTGGAAACTTGGTCATTAATGGATTTGTGGAAGGTAAACCAACAACATTTAAAGTTGACACGGGTGCTACAGTGTCCATTATGCGGCCTGACTTAGTCAGCAACTGCCAGCCTCAATTTAGTTCTTGTATAATACAGACTCTGACTCTGAGCCCCATCAAAGTGTTAGGAAAGGTAGACGTACGTGTGCGCCTAGGTCTCCTTGAGTTTAGCCACCAAATGCTTGTTGCAGACATTGTCGATGAAGTGATTCCTGGTATGGACATTATGAATGCCTATGGATTCATTGTGGACTTAAGAGAGAATGTTCTAAGGGTTGGCCAAGAGAATATAAAGCTTTGCATGACTAAAACAACAGGGTCTGCCAAACATTCAATGAAGCACATGGCATTGGCCGAAAAAGAAGTCAACAGGTGTGGTCAAGAGGAACCTTTCCTATTGCAAGTGGAAATGGAAGAAGAACTAGCAGAGGAAGTGCCAATGTGAAAAATGACAAAAGAAGTGAATGGAAAGCCAACTATGGGTGTTGATGAAAAAGTCTTGCTTGTTCCTGAGTTAATGGAAGCGCCCAGGGAAAAAGTTGAAGATGAAGTTATGCAAGAGCTTGTTAACGAGAAACAAAGAGACTGGACCAGCTAATGGCATATTATATATCATCATTATATGACACAACAAATTCCAGCAAAACTAGTGATTGAGCGGAAGATTCATCATCCTGGGAAGTTGATGTTCGGATTACATGAGAGTGAATTCGAAGAGCCAGACAATTATTCTTTGCCAGTAAACCAACTGCCTAGATCATGTGTGGTCAAGTATTACTTCAGAGAAGGATAGCCAGTTCGGGACGAACAGGCTTAAGGAGGGGGCAGTATAACAAGAACGATATAACAGCCTAGAACGTCCTCCAACCATCCCCTTGCTAATGGAGGATGTGTACTTCAGTCAAGGCCATGCTCAAGTATATTCCAGAATAATCTGGAGAACACTTGAAACACACATTAGCTGGCATGCAGTAAGGAAGGAAAGTTATTCCGGACCTCTGTGCGACCTATAAAAGCAAAGCGCCTGGCTTAGTCAGACGAATTACATGAGTAATTTTCCTGAGTGCAGATCAAGTAGTGTTTGAAGTATTGTAGCGAAGAGTTATTGTGTTATAATTAGTGCAGAATGCTTTATAGTTGACATTATTATTGAGTGTGGACAAACTTAACTAGGATTATTGTAAAGTATAATCTTGTTTAATAACTTGTTGATTACAAACTATTATTTGTGATTAATTAAAGCTGGTGCTTAGTAGCTTAGTTGGTGTCTGTAATTTTGTACATCAATCGGTGAGACCATCGTAACAGCATGTATACTGAAAATAATATGACGTGATATAATTCTATTTATGTTTATTGTAAATATCAACTTGTGATAATAAAATGCACATAAACACTACTACACCCTCACCTCACTGAATTATCCATTTACTCTTATTTGAATCTTAATTCTATAGAGCAAAATCCCTTTTACTCCAAATACATAGGAGCAATATCTTACACATTGAATGAGTTCACTCGCCACTCGACACTGAAGTTGTTACTTCTGGCATGTGTGCCATGGCATCCATTTTTTTAATTTATTTTTTATAATTCTTATGTGAATAATAATAGTATCTGATGTATCTATATTTCTGTTTTCAACGATAACTGAGAAAATACATTTTTTTTAAAGTGTTCAACATAGCACTCCTCATATGTATAATTAAAAACTTCAACTCTTCCTCACTCAGAAGTATATGAAAATAAGTAATGTGTTATTTAAAAACTAATAATACAACCTTTATCTAAACAAGTTATCAGTCAGTAGCAATGTCAACAACAACAAAAATGTGCATATCTCAAAAAAAAACTCACAAAAAAAACCTAGAGTAACCACACTGAGTGGCAAAGTCATCTTTGCTTGTTTGCAGGTACTCTCACTAACGTATGAATATCAGTCAATCTAGCCAAGCCTTTCGAAACATGACAGTTTAGACTCTGTCTTAGAACACAGTGAATTCCTTTTCACCACCTACAGCACTGATTGAATAACTAATTATTAATCCATCATAATATTAAAGCTTTCAGGGCCTGAGTTAGCTTCAGAAAAATTATTTTCTGGGATGTTGGGCCATGGTCCTCTTTTTGTAGATCTAAATGTTTCGACTGCAGCAGTCATCTTCAGTGATCTTCTGTGCTGCTACTCTGGTGACTAAATGACGACGCAACCCCAAACAGTGCGACGGTTTGGATCTACAAAACCCCAAAGCAGCTGCAGTCAAAATGTTTAGATCTACAAAAAGAGGACCACAGCCCAACAGCCTGGAAAATAATTTTACTAATTATTAATTGTCCAAATGAAAGCAGTACACTTCATTTGTATGTTGTATTTTATTTATACGTTGTCATGTTGTTATTAATTTTGGACACAAACAAGTTTAAAACCTTTTTGTGTTTTCTTTGCAGGTGCTGCAAAGTCACAGGTACAGGCTATTACTGGTGTATACTTAGGATCTACAGTATATAACAATTTTAATTCACAAATGAATGAGAACATATACTTTTTATAACAATATAATTAACACCACTAAGTAACAGTACAGAAATTTGCAGTTAATATTGACATTCAAACAAGTTTTAATTTTCCAGATTAAACTAACACTAAATACAAAATTGTTCATTGTATAACAAGCTAAATATGTGTCACTGTGGTACTGATGTATGTATTCGTAAACCATGCATTCCTTTTATTTCTTCTTTTAATATCTGAAACATACAAAACAACACAAATTATTATTTACTGACTAGTAACATGTTTATTTACTAATAATGTACACAACAGTAGTAACTAAATTTTATTACTGAATATTAATGTTTTACAAACTGACTAGTAACAATTAACTAGTAATTCATGGTAGTTATTGAACATAAAAAAGAAAAGTCAAAACAGTGCAAACATTTTTACTGTAAATGATATATTTAAATATTCCTAATTGATTAAATAAATGATTAGAATGTAAAACTCACATTGTTGGTACAACTACATTAAGAAATCACAGCATAACTCTTTCAATTATATTTGTACAATTGCTTCTGTAGGAAGTTTTCTACAGAGCTAAATAACAATATAAACAATTACTGGTACATTATGAAGAAAATGTCAAATATGATAGAAGCTGTCATTTCTGGAAAACCAGAAGAATAACACTACACTTTGTTCAGAAGCGCATGGCAGAATGGGGAAGGTAGGTAAATAAATTAAGTACTGCTATTCATCATAATTCCACAAATTTTTATATTATTTTTGCCATAAGCAAAGCTGTAAAAAATATAGAAACAATACAGTATACATTTCAAAAATGTATTCAGTTTTAAAACATAACTCGATGGCGTAGAGGAAGCCAGCACATAAGTAATCTTTTTTTCTTCAGCTCCATTATCAACATACATTGCTGAATATCACCTCTTTATGCCTTACATAAATGTAATCATTTACTCTTTAGGCTGTTCTTTGGAAAATATATTCCTTTTCCTGAAGCCAATAGGCAATATATAGTTTTTTAATTCCTTCAAGTGTTGTTACTGCTTCTTTATTTGCAGTGATGTGGGACAAGGTCCATAACAGTGGTGTCTCTAAACAATTTATCAAATTCTGTTTCAAGCATTTCATAATGGTAGTTCACAGATTTTTTTATAAGGAAGAGGAATAAGAAGCACAAAGTAAATCAAATTAAAGTTCTTTCACATTTTCTTTCTTCAATCCCATTATAGGTGGTGTTCCTCCATACTTAGTTTGACAGACTTAACAGACACTTGCCCACATTCCATCAAAGTAATATTTTTCAAGAAAGATATTCTTAAAAAAAATAATTAAAAATAAAATATATAAAAATTTCCCTGAAAAATTCTTTTACTCTTGAAGGCAGGAATTTCACCAATGATACCATTTCATTCCTTTCAATCAACATAACTTCTTTTCCACTTGTTTAATTAGGAGAATCAATATTTTTTATCAAACGACAGATTTAAAAGAATTACTATAGTTATAGAATAATTCAATATAGAATAAATACAATTTATTTAATAAACAAATCTATGCAATGGAATCTGTATTACTTATATTACAATTATTACAAAAATGTTAGAACTGACATA